>CM072823.1:53324742-53924742 GCA_036937905.1 Salvia rosmarinus | reverse complement strand
GGATATTCTCACATTATTAAGTATTAACCCCTAAATTCTAATTGTATTGACACACCACCCAAAGCGTTGCTCACTAATCAAAATAGATCATTGGTGGTTCACGTACAATAAAATCTCCATAAAACCAACAAAACATATTTTATAGTATAGAAAAAGATTGGCAAATATGTGGTTTGGAAACCCAGTCGAATTGCCAAATTTAAATAATCGAAATGCTAGAATTTGTGTATGATGTATATGATATTGAATAATAAATTTAGATAATGAGTATCGTACAACAAATCATACTCCGTATAAGGATGAGACACAAATTTTTATATACTTAAAATATGTAATTCCCAAGTCCAATAGATTTTTCAAGAAAAGTTCATCGATAATAATTCAGGAGAATTCAAAATAACAGCGTCGGACATCCAAACAGTGCCTTAACGCGGTAGTTCAGAGGTAGTTGTGAAATCGCGATCGTTTTAACATATGCACACGTTTCCTTTTTCTATTTGATGTGAAAAGCAGTAGTTTCAGCTGTTCCGTTTATTAATGTTTAATGCTTGAAAAACAATCCTCGTCCAAGCAGCCGGTCATCAATTGCATCTCAAGTCAAACACCTTCTCCTTTTAATTATCTTTTAATTAATTGTTAATTTGTTTGTTAAGTTAAACCAAACTTTTAAACTATTGCTTCGTAGTATATGAAAAGAAACACTTGTCACAACAAGTCAACTATTTATTTTTTATTCTAAAACCTTTATAGGATTTTGTACACATTATATTTATAATATGCTATGTTATTTTTAACGTTATGTTTCTCTTTAAAAACATTCCATTTGTATACCCATCATATTCACAAAAACACTAGTATTTTTTAAAGTTGTTAATATTGGTAATAATCAATGTTCATTCTATCTATCATCAATTGTCTAGTTCGTGCCATGATTGAAATTGCTTCATACCTAATATAACAAGGCATGTTTATTTTCATAATTAACATTTTGAATGATTGAATATTTGATGAATTAAATATATGATAAGATAATTTTTATTTATCAATTAATTGGTTTACTATAAGGAATTAGTGGAAGATTAAAATTGAAATGAATAACTCTTCCTTTGTTTGGAGGATTACTTCAACCACACCTATATTGATTGGATTAAAATCAATGGAGAACAACCCAAAAGATTAAAATAATTCCAAATTTTAGGATATCCTCAAATGTAAATCATTAAAAAAAATTGGATTATGCTGAATTAATTTTATCTATCCAACCTAATCATATAAACTAAACACCCCTAAGCAAATTACTACTTAATTTATAAACTCTTAAGAATTATTTGGCAAAATAAAATCATACACATCTTATAAATTATAAAAGTAAACTCTTAAACAACTTATATACTCCTTAAAAAATAAATTCATCAACAATAATTTATTTTTTCATAATCCTTTAAGCAACAATCAATTACAAAAATATTTGTACCATGATTTGTTATTTCCAACTTATATTCTTCCAATTTTATCTCTTAAATTCTCTCTAACTTATAAGTTTCATTATCCAAACACTTTAATAATTTATAAACTTTTGACACATTGTATCCTGTAAATTCTTGAAACATCTCAGCTATTCGAACTTATAAGCTCTGTGGCCAAACATCTCTTAAATCATATTTCATAGAGTCGCTGCTCACGACAAAAGTATGGACAGAAGAAGCAATGAAGAAAAAGCATTTGCGACCTGAAATTGCGATCCATTAATTACGGCAAGCTCACATGATTACTCCGGTTTCGATGAAAAAGATAGAGAAAAGCGATTGAACATTTGAAATGCACCCAAGGATGTTTCGCTCTTATGTCCAAAATAGATTAGGGGAAAAAAAGAAAAAAGTAGTAGAACCAACACAAACATGGATATATCGATCTAGCATTTGCAAAGAAATTTACTTCCAAGTAGAGATGTAGTAAAGTTTGTCTTTATGTGATCAAGGATTATGGGTGGAAAGTATTCCAAAGAGTGAACAAATAAGTAATTGATGCAAGCGTATCCTATGAGACTGAGACATCATTCAAGCATGACAAAATCGAGACCGGAAATTGTCAATTTCTTCAAATGCATCTGTTATTACGAGTGCATACTTAATACAACCACATTACAACTTTGTCGAACAGTGCAAACAGTTACCACACATAAATTTCAGCAAGAGGTTTCTATTCCCATCGCTAAACCATCCAACTTGTCCCCAAATAAAATTAAATTAATTTTTTTAAGAAAAAAGAAAACCACCAAGGCCACAAAAATGAAGAGTTGCAGATGGGACTAACCGTCCCCTTCCTAACTAGAAGAATTCCTTCTTGCAGAATAAACCCTGTAAACTCCCAACCCAACGACAGCAACTGCAGCTCCAACTGTAAGATGAATAGAAAATTCAATGTCACGTTCGAGAAAGCATGCATCACTACAGCAGCACATCTCAAACAAGCGTTACAGCTGTTTGTTTAAATTTGTAAACAGCAAAATACCTGATATAAACACTAGGGAGCGATTAAGCAGCCTGTGGTACTGCTTACGGCTTTTCCCAGCTGACGTCTCAGGAATGCTCAAGTGAGGATGCTCTGCAGCCCTCACAACTCTATGAAATATGTTACTGAAATCTCCAAGCTTTGTGCTGAGAGGGATAGGAGCCTCTATCCCCATGTCCTGGCTTACCTGTTTGAATTCACAGCACTATCATCATATACTAAAATTACCCAAAAATTAATAGTAATAAATAAAATCAACGTGCTCAACACACAATGACAGCACTAAGTACAGCATACAATAGTATAAATCTATTAATATAGTTTGACACCATATATAAGGTAAGGCACAAACATTACCAGACTACTTTAGCAGTCCATAACTCTATGGCTGGAACAGTTTAATGACAGGTGACCTAATAAATGTGTTCAGAAATCTGATAGACAAGCTTTCCATGGTAATTGGTAAAATCTTTCCATTTTCATGAACTCTGAATCAGATTTGCTCAATTTAGCAGGAAATAGATTTCACATATGTGGATTCAAGCTTCAAAGATTTTTTACGAGAGAAAAATCTTGATTCAGTAGCACTCAAGTGAAAACCCACACTGGTAAAGGGACGAAGGGGGAAACCAAAAATATTCAAATGTGCCTACTTAAAAGGACTTTACCCTCGTAGAATCCTGGATCTCTGTCAAGTAAGGGTCAAGATCATCCTTGGCAGCAACGATGAGGCAAGGCACTTCATAACCCGTGGCTTCCCCTTGACTTGCAACATCCACAAGCATCTCCGTTGCTTTTTCCCAAGAAGGTTCTCGAGAACTAAATTAGCAAAATGAAAAATCAGTTATAAAGAAATAGTACTTGCATAACGAACTAGTGAAATTAGCACACAGTTTGAAGAAGAAATAAGTTACCTGTCATGAACAAACACTGCCACATCGCACACAGCCAAAGCATCCTTCTTTGACAGTAACTCTTTAACTACTTCCTCAGGAATTTCTCGCAATACAAGAGTCTTCTTAAGTCCCTGTAAAATGAACCAGCATATTTAATCAATAGAAATTGGACTTGGAGCATTCAGCAACATTCGACTATCTCATATTCAGAGCAACTTGCATTTAGCATATACTGAAAGTCATTCTTACATTGGCCACAGATTTAGCCTAAGTTTAGTCTCGGGCATATCTGAACATAACACGTGATGTATTTTTCTTTGTTCTTCTTTTAATGAGAGAACACCAAGTGCATCAATCAGCTAGAGCTCAGATTATGTAATTATGCAAGCATTGCATATACACAGAGAATATGCACGGAGAAGATATACATATTTGTCAAGTTATGCATATTGCATGAAACAGTTGTTTATTCTTTGGCATATCACCATTTGAAAGCAATCGAATGAGGGCACTTACTGCAGGTTGATTGATAACATTAACAGCATATCTGTTGCCAGTTGTTGGAACATATTCTTCAGGGAAAGGCCTATTTGATAAGCATAGTTTTAGATAATGGAATAACATCTAAGTAAATACATGAAACAAATCCCATTTGAAGACACTTTCTTGTGAATATCCCAAAACATACCTTCCAATAAAAGCATTCAGCAAAGCAGATTTCCCAGATTCTTTTGGTCCAAAAACAAAACACTGATATACAGTTCTTTCTGTTTGCTGCTTCTTGCGATCTAATCGTCTTCTTCGAGTAACATGAATAGCAGATGATGGATCACTACCATATCCTATGTATATGAGAGTCTCAACGCTACGAATTGGGTCCAAAAGCGTCATAAGGGCCCACTACAATACATTTAATCCTCAGTTTAGACATAAAATAATATTTTAGTGGGTAAAACATAATCTCAAATTGGCACACCACAATAACATCGCACGAATATCACACAAAAATTAATGGGTTAGCATCTAGACCTATTGTATCCAAATTGGTATCGTGTCGACAAATTTTTGTGCCATGTCATGTTCCTGTCAACCTATACAAAAAGATTAACAGATCAAACTACTTGATAAATTAAATATTGCACGTATCTGGGTAATGCTATTCTTTGTGACATGATTATGTTAAAAAATGGAACACATGTTCATCACTAAATATATTTTAATTTTGAAAATTTATAGAATTATTTTGTTTTACCTACATGTCACCTGCCCTAAAAGAGAAAAAAGAGCCTGAAATTCATATTGTGTGTATTGGTTAATTTTGACCATATCGTTATCGAATCATGTTCACACGGAAAGTATCAGATTTATATTAATGTTGTGCAAGGAAGTTCCTGTATTGTGTATATTTGTTAATTTCTATTTACAAAACTGTGTTTGCCATGCTTGGTGCCATTTAATGTCCTTATTAGGAGAGTGCAAAACCAGTTTTCTTTTACAATTCATTATAATTCGTGATGGATTAGGGCCTTTTCCTCATGTTATTTGGGATGCTATTGGGATCAGATTTGTTCCCAATAAATATTCATGTATACAACTGATAAGGCAAAAGACAAAGTAAGGTTTTAGAGACACAGGGCAACATGTAATTGGCCACCAAGTGAAACTGCAAAGAATGTTTACTGAAGAGACTAGCAGTCCGTACATAGTTGATAACTAACGAATCATAAGTGAAGTGATTGACTGTAACAAAGAAACACAGCATTTACCAGTGACAAAAATCCATCAAGGGATAGCCCTCCAAGAGCCGTCTTCTCTGCAGCATCCACATATGGAGCTTCATTCCAAGGACTAAATTTCAAGTAGTAAACCAACATGAGAAAAAATGAAGAAAAAAAATGCAACTGATTTAACAAAAGAATCAGATACAAAAAAAGGGAAGCTTTTAGTTCAGGAAACAATTGACTTAAAGCTTAAATTTAGAGCAAAAAGATTGGTCCGAATGACAATAACATACAAGACAACCTACAATCTAAAGCAAAATAGATTACTTTTCTGGCGCTGTGGAAAACAAATCTTCAACCTCATGAGATCGAAGGGCTCCATCCTGAAGAACAAAAAAATGAATATTCAGCATTTGAGACTTCAAGAGATGATAAATCAATCAGAAAAGAAATAGATCGAACATATGATACGGGCAAAAGAGTAGTGTAATGTGGAGTAAAAGTTGGCAAGAAAATAGAAACAACTCTCTGGACTGTAGAATTCACCTGATTATCAACTCATTAAGAAAACAGTACCATATAACCATAGAAACGAATCTCTGCATTCTGGATTTCATATGATCTTCAATAAGAAAAATGTAAAAGATCGTACATTAAGTTTGGATGTCCCATTCTTATTAGTATTAAGAAACACAGGATGATTACCCAATTAAGAGATCCTATGGATGACAGTATTTGGTCTCCTGATCTCACGAAATTCTTATCTAGAACAGTTATAATGTGGGTAATGATATCAATGAGAAATTACAATCAGTAAAATGAAACAGAAATCTTCAAATAATTAATAAGTAAAAAGTGCTCATACAGCGCAGATGCATGATGGAATTAAGTGACTTGAAAGTAATCACATTTAAGAAGACGACATAAGCAAAAATATCTAACAAAATCAACTGGAAGAGACTTTACGTACACAATCAACATCATAGGTGAAGAAAATCTTTCTGAGAAACTCCATAGCTTCAGTAGTCAGCTCCACACTCTACACAAATGAAATTTAGGTGTTAGAGATGTAGAAAAAGGACCTTGTCCTTGTAAAAGGTACATGTGCTCGTAAAGGAAAGAAGAACCCCAAACAGAAAAGAGTTGTTATTGCAGCTAGCCATATGATTTAGATGTCAATCTCTAATGGACATCCACACATACAGAAGTTTGATAATTGCATGAAAGAGGTACCATTAGAGAAGCTCAAACAGTTCTGATCAGGGACTGAAATGGGCTTAAAGCCACTATCAGGAAGTCCTCCAAACAATATTATTTCATGATATCTCTTTATTAATTGTTTATACAAGGAAAATACCTGGTCAGGATATCTCTTTATTGGAGGTGGCAACTGATCATCAGACAGTCTGATCTCGTTATTGTACCCAAATTTCCTTAGGACAGTCCATGTTGTCTCAAGACGTCCTTTCTCAATGAAAAGAGCATGCAGAAATAGAAAGCCTGTCAATGTAAGTCCACGATCATCAACACCTTCTCGTAATTTCTCTTGCACGACCCTTTTAACACCCACAATCTCTGATGCTTGAAGTGGAGCATTGAAACACTTGACCTGCATATTTATTACTTAATATCAGATTGTCCATCATCACGAAGAAACTATTGAGGACCCTTGGAAAGTCCTGGTTCCTACACCAGAAAAGACACGTAACATTGGGAAAATGTAATTCGAAGAAAATAACCTGAAAATTGTTCAACTCTTCATCACTGAGTGCTCCATCCCTGTCATGGTCACAGAGAATAAATATCCTTTTTAATGCCCTCACACAACGTGGTTTTAAAACTTGTTGCTCCTGATCAAATAGTGGTGCAGTTGGATGGAGTACAGCCTTTTGTGCATAGTAGAAAACCTCTGGAATCTGCAAGATGAAACTATCATTCAGTTAGAATACTTGTACCGACTGCCCAAAGAATGGCAACAAAAAGGATAAAACTCATCCAAGACAATTCAGTATGTTAAAGCATACATAGCCACTAACATTATACCATGACATGCAATTATGCAAATAAACAACACATTTAAAGTTGATATTATTTCCAGTACCGATAAGGCAAAAATGGATGGAACTAATGGTGATATTTATGTTATAAAGTTTCCATAGGAAAGAAGATGCTGACATTATTACAGATGGAAATCCAAGACACTGACAGATCCCAAAAATCTGTTTACAGACCTAATAAAATGTTAGGTTTAGTACAACTTCACATATTGGATTGGAAACAAAGTAAACTCGACCTGAATATGGTTTAATGCAGAGCATTCAATACAGGTTTCGATCTCCCGGAACTGTTGCATTATAGGTGACATAACTTGCTCCAGACTAACTGGCTGTTGATCACCTCTCTTATCTAGCATGCAACCCACTACAATAACAGGCACTTTAACCTGCAAAAGATAAATTGAACAAAAAATTCAATGCAAAGAAATCATGGATTCCAGCATGTCAAAGCTAATATGAAACATTAAACAACAATTATAGTAGTAAATAATCCAATCCTAAGAAATCAGTGATGAACTTCAATTCAATTTATACAGGGTTTACAGTGGACACCTCTAGTCGGCGAAGTTCAGGAAGCCAGTGAGTACTTAATCTATCAAGAGTCTCAGGCCTATCACATGCGTAAGTAAGAACAACAGCATCAGCCCTTGTAAGGTCTTCAACTAGCCTGTCCCTATTTTCAGGACTGCATTCCGAAAGGGTGAAACAAGAATTAATCAAAATAAACTTAGAAGGACTAGTACGTAAATAATAAGACAAAGATACATAAACAGGCAACAGCAAAATCTTGCAAGTATTGGCGATTTCAAAATTCATAAGTTGGACAGAATGCATCACATAGTCAAAAAAGTAGATATGTAAACTCATAATCACAGTCACCCCCACGCACACACACACTAATTTGATGGGTGACTTTATGAAGCTGAATATCTCAAACAAATTAACAAGCATAACAATTTTCAAATTTTAGCTATCCAATTGAGGGCCAAGTTTTCCACCATAGTTCGCATATAATCTTCAATCATACATAAAAGTAGACCGAACAAAAGGATAGCTGAATTGTTAGGCATTCTAATTCGCACCGCACCAAATTTAGAAGCTTCTTCCTGAATACAATTACTTACATTTCCATCAACTCCCAATCAGGACACCGTGCACACAAATTAAATGCACCAATACCTGGACGAAGTATCGATAATGGTGACAGGAACACGTTCCGGGTACAAGTCCACGGGGAGCCTCGTAGGTGGCAGCACCGGCGGGACATTGGTCGGAAAGTTTTCAGCAGCTGCCGTAACAATCAAACTCGATTTTCCCGTCTTTGCGTCGCCAGCAACCACAATTCTCACGCCATTCCCCGCCGCACCAGCAGTCGGAGCACCTCCCGCCATTTACAATCACAGCTGCACTAACGGAATCGAATCAGAGACAGAGAATCCGAGATTGATTACTAATTTACGCGCACGTAGCTGATTGTGATTAAGTGAAGAACTTCCCAAATTCGAAAAAATCAAACACTTATACCCACAACTAACAGCCGATGATAAAACGGCAAACAGAAAATGCATACACACGCACACACACATATATGCGTATATATAGATAGATGAATACCTTGCAGAAGGGGAAACAGGAAGGAAAAGAGAGAAGAGAGGGTTTCTCTGTGTAGAACCAGTGCTCCAAGGGTTTAAGGTGGAGCTTAGAACCAGAGTTAGGAATCGAGAATGAGATGACGTCTCTGATTTGATCGGACGGCGGAGAGGGTAGCAAATAGTAACGGGTAAAATGAAACAATTTTATAAAGTCGGTTTTTGGTCTATTGTTTGGGCCGAAGCCCAATTGCTTTTAAAAAAAAGTGTTTGGGTCGAAATCACAAATTGGATGTATTAAACTAGGAAGTAGGAATTTTCTCAAAAAAAGTACGAAGTAGGAAACAATTTTCGCCGTAGTGTCTCATTTTAGGATAAATATCACATTTTTTGATATTCTAGTTAATGTTCCAACCTAATCATACTATTATTTTAATCCTTGATGCTTTAAAAAAAATCCATTAAATATTATTTTTTTCATTTCATTTTGTCTTCTTTCTTTTTTTTTTCCTTTGCTTTTATCTTTATAATTAGATTTTTTAGAATTTTAAATTTTAGTTATTAATTATAATAGTATAATATTAAGTATGAAAGTATATATTATTATGTTATTAAAGTATAAATATAAAAATTAAACTAAATGTAATATAAAATCGATATTAATTAAATAAAAAGTAGTGTGTGTGTGTGGTCGTGTTAAAATAAAAATATCTTATTGTGAGAACAGTCAGAATACTTGCATGAGACGTAAAAAGTAAATGTACTGAACAAATTAACTGCACTATGATAATGCATAGAACGTATTCGATGAGTTATTGTATTCGATGTACTATCATAGTACAATTAATTTATAAATTCAATTCATTTACTGTATACATTCAGTGTAATTATTTTCACTGTTTTCTTGTTGAGAAATTTTTATTTGAATCACTTTCTTATTATAAATACAATGTCATGTATATTTTAGTGGAACCTTCGTACAAATTGATTTTCTAGATACAAAACTACATGTATAAATTGATTTTCTTTTCTTCTTCTTTTTTTTTTTTCTTACCGAAATGGATACATAAATTATTTCTATTTGCTTGAAATAATACCGTAAATAAAAATTATACTGCAATTGATGAATATAATTTTGTTTCAAAAAATTATTCATTCAAATCTTCAAATTCTTATGATATAATTTAGAATACCGCATCAATTCCATCTACCTACACAAATGTGGTATATAATTTAAAATTCAATTATCTATTATCAGTTTAATTAAATAATCATTCTCGAGCATTTCACATGAAGATTAAATCTAGTAAATAATAAATAGATGGCTTTACTTAAAATCAATTTCTTATTTCAGGCGAGAATTGCGCAACCCTACACGTATATATATATATATATATATATATATATATATATATATATATATATAGGATTGGGTTCAAATAAAAACACATTCAAAAATAAGAAATGGAACAAATTTGAATCATTGATTTTTGAAGATGTGTGGTTGTGATTAAATAAAATTAGGGTATAATGGTAATTACGAATATTACGAAAATAACCGTCCCTTAATTATAGGAATGTGATAACTTAATCTTTAACCATTGATTAATGGTAAATGGATGATCAAGATGAATTCTTATTTCTTATTTTAAGGGGGTTTGTATTATAACCCAACCCTATATATATATATATATATATATATATATATATATAGTCATTTTTAACTTGAGAACAATTACCACAAGAATTCAATATGAACCAAATGAATTGATTATGAAAGTTGATGCATTCGTTTGCTCGGATTGGGATTCGAATCCTTAAGAAAATTTCAAGCTTTAGGGTGCAGTAACTTTTCCGACGGATCAATCAACTTTTACAGCAAATGCATTAAAAATTTAGTTTCTTTTAATACAGTAACTTTTCCAGCGGATGCGTCAATTTTCATTGCAAATGCATCAACTTTTACTAGGAATGTATCATTTTATGATTCTAGATTCTCACATTACAAATGGTTTTTATGTTAATTTGTGCGGTGGATCAATAATATGGATTATTAGTCTAATACCTAACAACGTCACTATATATCAATTAGTCAAACTAATGATGATATGGCGACTTAAGAATTTTGATTATAATTAAGACTTGATCAATAACTATAAGTATTTGGCAACTCAAATTCAACTAGCTAGCGATATTTTAATGGACATGATGATCATATAAATATATACTCGATAGTCGATCATCGTTATTTCCATATAAATCATGTATAACTCAATGAAAATCTTATATATATACAAATATTATTCGGTGATCGAATATGTTGGGTTTACTTCACGATATCAATTGACGTTTTTTCGTGTGCAAATTCGTGTACGTTACTGTTTGGGAATGCATAAAGAAATAAATCGTATTTAGGGACATTAATGGAATCTCCGTGCATGCAATACAAGACTTCATCCCTTAAATAGAATTAAATGTGCCATGATTTTGGTTCGTCATTTTAAAGTTTAAACTCTTTTAAGACAAGATAGCAACTGCGTGCACCGCTATAATAACTTTTGATGTTTGTACAGAATACGATAATTAATGTATAACTAATTCTTCCTTCTGTTATACGTATATTTTCAAAGGAGCCCCACAACTATATATACTACTTTTCTTTTCTTTTTTGGATTTAAGAACTTTTATAGATGGAGAGCTTTTATTAAATTATTCTTTTCCAGTTTATTTCATTTTCTACACATTTTACTTCCTCCTATACACTAAATCTACTTTTATAACAGACTCTTTACCATAAAGAAAACGCTAGTTAATCCTAATTGTACAAAGCCCATCCAAACTAGACCAATCTTTATGTATGTATACATGTCATAATTATATTTTGTTATTGCTAATTCGACATAACAATTAATGGATTTTATGGATTAAAGAAAATAGTCGTCTGGTATAATTAGAAAAGATGTGGTTCAGAATTATCTGTTATGTTCCTTTAAAATAAATTGTGCTTTTTGGAAAGTAAAGTTGGAAACAAGAATCATACTATGCATAGCAAAAGTAACGAATATGGGTTCCCCCAAAAAATCATACTATAGATATCACGAAAATGGTCAATAAGGTGATAATTGTAAATTTTAATAATCCGATTATTATTCGAGAAAAATATAAATTAATTTAGAGGGATATTAAGTGTCCAATACAAATTTAATTTCCTCCTCTTGAAAGAGTCTCATCTTTATCTAGCAAGAGCCTCATTCAATTTTGACAAACGGGTCAAACAAAAATCAATTGCCAAAACCTTAGATAGTATGATAAAGCGAAATAGCATATCAACAAAAATATTGATTGTTATATAGCAATAACCACGACAATTCAAAATACATTCATTACAAGTTGTGCTACGGACAATCAAGTCGTCAAATACTAGGTATAGACAAATCAATTGTAATAACAAAAGCAAATACTAAAAACCAAAAACAAATGTCTAAATCAGAACGATGGAAACTGAATGGTCGATGCACATTGCCCATTTGGAAAAACAGGACATTCAATATAATTAGAGGCTGATGTATCGGCACACAGATAAATCTGGTATAACTGTTTGTTGCCATCTGCATCAGAATTGCACTGAATCCATGGAGTGTAACCTACCGCATTGCTTATTGTACTTTTTATGCTACTCAAGCTGTAAGAACCCCCATCCGGATTTATCCCTTATAAACATACCACAAATCAGAAACAATAGTAGTTTAATAATATTCTTCAAATTCTCGGAATACTATGTTGGTCGTGATGAAACAATTTGAGGCCATCTTTAAATTTGGTACTCACTGATACCAAAATGTCCTTGCAGTTGATTTTTTGTAATAGCTTTTTTGGTTGGAATTTTTACATAGCATTTACTTGCAACGAAAAACAAAGCAAAAGATAATTATAGTAAACGAAATTTTAAATTCAAAAAAATTATTGTACATCCGTTCTACAGTACAAACAGACAAGATTATTGTTTGTTCTTAAGAAAAACATCATTTGCATTAAGAAAAGTATAATTTATTTTAACTTTGTAATTAGCAAGCATCATTTGTATTAAATAACATTATCATTTATATTGAAAAAAAAAGTATCAATATCCACACATATGAGACCACATCTTTTAAATTTAGTAATAATTTACTTAATCTTTACCTTTTAATTATTCAAAACTATATTTGCTATAACCAAAATGCCCTTCAGTCATTTTTAATAATTCTTATCTATAATATTTGAACAATAATATAAATCATCATAGTAAAATAAATTTCGTAGTTTTCTGTTTAGTAACAAATGTTTTAAACAACTAAAAAGAACTGTTAAAAAGAAACATTTGACTGCAAATAATTTTTGTTCTATCACTCTTAAATCGAATAGAATTTATAATTATTTTGATATTTTTATCATCTTTCGTTGCAGAAGTAAGATCTTTACACTATTGATACAAAGGGAATGGAATTACCTCCACTTTGGAGAATTTGAAGGAGATGGAATTTAGATTTGAGGCCGAGAGCTGCTTCAAAATAGCCGTGTTGGTCCAGGATAGATTCCGAGCACGTGCCGTGTTTGTCCCATTCATGTGACCAGAATGTGGTGCCATTGTTGCTTGGACAAGCTAAAGTGGCCCAATCTTGTTGCATCCGGCTAATTAGGTCTGGTATCTGCCATAGATTCAAAGAATCTAAAAGGATTAAAAAATATACCTAAATTAGCTAACATCTCTTGTCTACTTATCTTGATAATTAGTTCAGAAAAATATGTGTAAAGGAATTGAAATTAGTATTGAGAAGATTTAATAACTTGACAATATATATACGCAAGTGTAATAAGGCAGTGACGATGACTTAAGTTCTACTATAACCAAACTCTAATTAGTATAAATATGAAAGAAGTTACAATAGTTAACACCTTGGACTGATCATATGAATTGTTGGGATCACAATTCGAAGGATAAGTGCCGTCGTTGTAATTCGGCCAGAGTCCATGGATGCCGAAATCTGCTGCGGGCTTCCTGTTGTTGGATAGCAACAACTTTGTTTTGTATCACAGTATGATCCAGGCCACTGAATAAAAATCATACGCACTCATCATAATTCAACTACCTCTAAAAATAAATTATTTCTGTAAAAATAGGTTATAATTACCTGCTGAACAAAATAAAAGAAATCGAAATCTTGAGCAGTAGACAACATAAAAAGACATTGTAGGAGCAAGTGCTTAATAAGAATCACACTGCATAATTTTCTCTCCATTTTGAGATGTTAAATCGAATGGTCTACAATTCTGTCATTTTTATAGGCAGAGGTAGAAATGTGAAAGGTCGATGCCAGCAATGACAAAACTTAATCAATCTGCTGCGGATCTTCTGATGTGAAATCATAGAAATAAATGATTAGTGACATTATATTTCTTGCATTTGATCGGGACCATTTATGACTCCAAATAAAAAAATGTACCTACATGGATCACTTTTGGTATGTCCTTTGAATTGAGAGTATATATGAATTTTTAATTACGAAATCTCAATAATTGATAGTGTGAAAATGTGAAAGCAATAAATATTTAGAGATTAGGATATACTTTAGCGTCTAGCTAGCAGTTAAAGATCTGGATTAATTAGGGAAATTAAATAAAAGCTAAGATGAGATGAGATTTAATTTCCCGAATCTCCCGTGGTTTCGGTAATAATAGGATGAGGTCGGCGGAATTAGGAAATATATATTTATTTTAATTTTATTATTATTGTAGGTTTGGTACTTCGGTTCTCTCTCTACGTTAGTCAATTATTTTTTCATTAGCATTAATTCGTTTTAATCGTCCATTCAATCAAATTTATTTTCCTTTCCCTTTTATGTAATTTTTTGTTTTCTTAGCACGTCCAGGATTAATAGACAACGGCAATATCTTTTATTTTAGAAATATTAATTTGAACAATTACATTACTAACATACACCGAAAACAAAAGTGCGACTTTTGTCGTTGTAAATCCTGAAGGTTAATTTCTTAAAAGATTATTAAAATACGTTACTTGTACCAAATTGTTAAACAAACTTGTTTCAAAATAAATACTAAACTTTCATTTTGTATTATTTAAGATTTCAATTCAAAATTTCCATCAATTTTTATCCAGCACAGATCCAAACTTGTCACATTTGGCATGGATCAAATGGAAAAAACATGTAATAATAGTTATTATTAAGCTGAATAATTTTGTTAGAAAAAAGAAGTAAGTAAAATTTAAATCTAGCTAATCTCATGTTCACAAGAATAGACAATACTATGAGAGATGAAATGATTGACTCATTTCATGTTCATGAGATTATTCTTTCGAGAATTATGATTCCTACTAGAAAAATTATATCAGCTATAAGATTGAGATTGAATATATGAATCATCATTTTATTTTCATTCCATTTTTACATGCCAGTCATGTTCTAATAAATAAATACATAATTTTGGAGAAACCAAGCAGTGGACCTCTTTATATAATATAAATAGGAATATTAATAGTTTTCTTGCATGCTGTGTGTTTGAAGTTATTGCTTGAACGTGAGGTTACTCAAACGTGCTTGTAGTGGAGATAGCTGTTGCGGTTCCTCATTATAAAAAGAAGAAGAAGAGGAAATATTAATATTATTGCAATGAAAATGACGGAAAATCAAAATTCAAATTTAGATATGATGTACATAATTGCTTTAATGGTTTTTAATTTTTCTTTCAGATCTGTCGAAATCAATTAATGAAAAGAAGTAAGACATAAATTTGTAATCTTCAAGTGAGATCCACATCCGCGGACAACTTTCTACCACATTGTATTTATACATTATTATTATTATCACAACAGATTAGTTCGTCTGTATATGTCCCCAAACATCAATTAAAAAATTGCAACCAAAATCTTATAATTTTATTTTATAATAGTATCTATAATGATCAAACTTGTACGATAAATTAACAATTGTTTTAATCACCTGTATAGACGAAACTTATAAATTCTAGCTATGAATATTCTTATGTACCTAAATCGTCAACAAAGAGTGAAAAAAAAAAATTAAACAAATTGGTATGTGATGATCATTAAGAGTTGCCGACAAATTTTGAAGCATAATACTTCCTCGGTACATGAAAAAGCATTCATTTAATTCTATTTTTATTTGTCCAAAAAAAAAATATATATTTTTTTTTTGAAAATATCAACTCCATAATTTTATTCTAATTTTATCCATTTATATACAAAAAAAAATATCAAAGACCCATATTTTCACTCCTACTATCCCTTAATATATTTATTATTATCTCAATGGTTCACTATTTAATCTCACTACCCATTAATCTATTCATTTTATCTCCAACCATTTTACACTTATTACAATTTATCTCCAACCACTTTACACTTATTACAATTTATTAAACTCGGGCCATCAAAATTAAAGAATGAATTTGGTGGAGAAAAGGAGTATTTTTCTTACTTTCAAGCATGTTCATCGATAGGCTAATTCATTAGTTCATCACCTCTTCCTTTTGTTTTTGGCGTTCTCAGCATTCCTTTGCTCTTAATATATTTTCTTTGGCTTTCAAAAAAGAGAAAAGAATAAAAAAAAGAACATGTAGGCAACTAAAAGAGTGAAAATTAACATATATGTTTTTTATTTCTCATACCGATCCTATCAAAATCAATTCATAGAAGGAAGGTAGTAGTCATTAAATTGGTATTCTTCATTCGAGATTTTCGACTATTAACTGAGTTATTTTTAGTTCATTCAAATCTTGTTTTCTTATGAATAATCACCTTGTATACTTAGCAGATATTACGTACATTAGTCAACTACCAATTTTATCTATATATTTATTAATTCATTATTATGAAATTGATATTTTTATTAGAATTTAAGACATACTTTTTAATACTTATATTTGAAACTATATATGCATTTTCTGATCTATTTAAAAATCAATTGTTAAATCCGTTCATCGCACATGCAGAGAATATTTATATGTTCGTTTTTTTATTCATTTGAAAATTAAATCCACGCATCACACGCATGAAATACTAATTTCATATAGAACTCCACCAATCATAGTAAAGTTAGGTTTTAATTGAGGTAACGTTAGAAATTTTCCTATCCAAAAAGTTGTTAGCAGTTTGAGCATTATTCAACATCATATGAACAAAGCAAACAACCTAAAGTGCTTGGAAAGCCTATCACTAAAACGAAATCAACGTCATCACTTTTATGAGTGTTGAAAACTATTTTACATGCGCACACACAACCATAGAAAACATGATTTGCATTCAGTCGAAAAGAAAAGGAATATATATTCAGATAGATACATTTCTAGTTGTAATATGGACTCTCCACTCATAAAAGACATTCATTTAATTCCGTTTTGATTTGATCATTTTCTGTTTTTGGACATGACTCTCACATAAATCCCACAATTTATCTACTTATTTATTGAAAAACCATACATGACTCATATTTTCTACTCACATAATACATCTTATAATTTGGATAATTTTTTCATTCACTTTACACTCATTACATTTATTAAAAATCGTGCTACCAAAATCAATGAACATGTGGATGGAAGAAGTAAAATTTTATTTGAATTATTGATCTTTATATGATTCATTGTTATCATCAAAAATTGCTTGATTGTTCAACGTTCCAAACCAGAATTAATTTTTTTAATAACAATTAGGAATATTTTTAATCATTAATTAATATTTAATTAGAAATTAAGTAATGGTTAATTATGATTTAATATTGTTTAATTGGAATTTATTAATAATATTTAAAATTTATTACTTATAATTTAAATTTATTAATTATAATTTAAATTTAATTAGATAAAATCATCATGCATTCGAATGCATGCGAGCATCCCTTTTCTTTTAATATATAAAATGTATTGTAACAAAAATGCATTACTCAAGATATATATATATATAAAATATTATCTTTATTTTTTTTTGGTCAAACGCACGCAATAGCATAAAACGGGATAAAACATGTTACAATCTGAACTCGTGCATACAGGGGATACTGACCAAGTTCGTGTAGAAACAAGGCTAGGGTGGGAGAAAAGACCTAGGGCAAAACACATAGGCCAAAGAATGACTCGCTCAATCCTATGAAAGCGATAAAGAAACATAAACCTCTCAACAAACCCCTTGTGGACGCATAAGGCGGGCCTCATTAAAACCCCATGACCGGTGGGAAAAGAGTGCCACTGTGCAAAGTGTGATCGCGGGCACAGGGAATGGGAATGTGAACACATGCAAACATCTGAGGTGCACTGCTTTGGTTGGGCCTAAGCAGTCCCTCCACACACACACACAAGAAACCACTAACAGATATGCAATACAAGATATGGCATCCCAAAAGTGGACCCAAAAACAAACCGAGACATCCTCACTTCACTTCATAGGCCAACTCAAAATGCGAAATAACAAGATCCACGAGAATACATAGAATATAAAGCGGATAAACATCTTCTTTAATATTCTTCACAATGGTCTTCACGTCGAAGGGATGTCCTCGAAGTTGATCTTGTTCGCGCATACCACGGTGATTGACCGTAGCGCTAATCCAATCGCTTAGCTCGGAAGATGATAGCCGACCCGCCTTTCTTCCCTTTGATGTGCTTGATAGCACCGACAATCGTAGTCATACTCCCGGAGATGGAGCCATTCTTTGATATGCTTCAAACCGCCTCCGCACTTATATATTTAAAAATAGGTGATCATGAGTTTCCAAATGGGTATTACAAACGGTACATACTTGCGAAATATTCATATATCTCAGTCTATCCACCGTCTTAAGTCTTCCCCTCATGGCAAGCCATATGGTGATGGAAAACTTAGGCGGGATGTAGTCTTTCCAAATCGCTTGTGCCGATCGCGCTTTCACCCTTCTCCTGAGGTAGTGATATGCGACACTGCCCTCGGACCTAAAAACACTCTTGAAGATCCGCAACTCTATCATGATCACCTCCTGAATCCTGCAAAAAACGATCACGAAGGATGAGAATATTCTTAAGAAGGGGAGATAAACGAATGTGATTAGGAAACTCCCATATGGTGGTGGTCATCAAGTACTCTGCATGGATCCACTGGATCCATAGGGAGTCATTCTTGGTATGTATATTCCACAAGGTCTTTGCTAGAAGCGCTTTGTTCCAAGTCGAGAGATCTCTTAGTCCAAGACCTCCTTCATCCTTTGGTAAACAAACGGCTTTCCACGCGATCGACAAGGTGTTTAACCCCACAGGAACCTCCTGGTCATCGTATTGATGCGATCAATGTCTGTGACCGGCAGCGGAAGGACCTGCAACCAGAAGCACTCTACTCCTTGCAGAACCGAGCGAATCAACTCCAATCGTCCTGCACGAGATAAATTAAGATTAGACCAACGGTGGATACAAGACGCTATCTTCTCCACTAGTCCACTATACTGAGTGATTCCTAGTTTCCTTGAAGATAGAGGGATGCCTAGATATCTTGTCGGGAGTTCTCCCAATGGGAAGCCGAACAGATCTAAAATCGCCTGCTTCTCAAATGGTCGAACTCCCGCCATAAATATCAAGGACTTTTGATTATTTATCTTCAATGCAGATGCATTGGCGAAGTCCCCAAGTGCATCTGAAAGCACCTCCATAGATGCAATGTCACCCCTGCCAAAAAGTAACAAATCATCAGCGAAGGCAAGATGTGTAATAATGGAAGAACTACATTTAGGATGAAATTGAAAATCCAACTCCCTTGTTCGTTTCTTTAGCGATGCGAAAGGTACTCCATACAGCAAAGAAAAAGAGTGGGTGACATCGGGTCACCCTGCCTAAGTCCCCACTGTCGAGTGATGAATCCATGTGTCCCTCCATTGATTGCCAAAGTGTATGTCGCCAAGGTGACCCAAGTCATGATCCAGTAAACGAAACAAGGGTGAAAGCCCAGCCCATCCAATGCTCGTCTCGAGGAACTCCCAAGAGATCGAGTCAAAGCCTTCGGAGGTCAATCTTGACGCATCTCGGGGTGATCTGCTTCTCTCATATCCTCTCGAGCAACTCACGGGCCAAAAGATGTTGTCGAGATGTTCCGTCCTCTCACAAATCCAGATCAGGTTTGGATCAATGATCTTAGCCATCAAAGACGCCATCCTCTCGGTCGATCTTTGTAATGGTCTTGTAGACGACATTGGTGCACGAATGGGTCCGAAATCGACTCTTGTGGGGTTGTGATGCTTCTTGTGGATGAGAGTCACCACCGAGTGGTTGAATTCCCTCAACATGACCCCCTTCTCAAAGAACTCCCGTACAGCCAAGACCACATCTTGACCTACAATTTCCCAGTTCTCTTTGAAGAAGGCTAAAGGGTAGCCATCCGGTCCCGGTGCTTTCTCACTCGCAATATAGAACAACGCATTCTTAATCTCCGTCTGGGACACCTCTATAACCATATTCATCCTGTTATACTCATCAAGCCTCGGGCCTTCCTCAAAAACAGTGTGATCAAATCCACTCGTGGGAACCTTTACACCGAAGAGATTGGTATAAAAGTCTCAAAAGCCTTGATTATTTCCTCCATATCATAAGTCGGCTCCTCCGATTCCCCCGCAGAAAGAGATGGTGTTACGTGTGTGATTTCTTTTCACCATAGAGTGAAAGAATTTAGTGCATCTGTCGGAGAGGTTGATGTGCATGTTCTTCGTTCTTTGCTTGAAGAAACTACGCTCGACCTCTTCCAAGAACTTAGTCTTCTTCGAAGACCAAGTTCTTGTTCAACAATTCCCATTCACGGGTCTCGTCAGAGCTAATTGCACGTCGTGCAATGCAGCTCTAGAGATACTCGTCCTCTCGTGAGATGGTGAACTCCTTGAAATTGAACTCCTTAAAATGCTCGCATCCTCTTCAACTTTGCGCCCAAGATCCACCGAGGTCGACCATTCTCTTGTTTAATCCAATTTTCTTCAAGAATGCATTTGAAATCTGGTGCTTCATCCACATGTTGAAGAACTTGAGCGAACGGTGGTACCGGTGACATCTCCAAAAGAGTGATCGGTCTTGGCGAATGATCGGACAATGTGCCTCTAGGCGTAAAGTTTGTCCTACAAAAAGGTTAGCATCCAACCAAGCATTATTAATTAAGACTCTATCAATCTTAGAATACTTCACCGTATTGGTCCAAGTAAAGTGGCATCCGTCGAGGGTGAATCCTCGAGTCCCACGAGCACAAGTATCAACAAAGTCCTTGTACTCTCGTTCGCTTAACTCGACCTCCAATCCTCTCCTCCGGTCAAGGACACAGTTGAAGTCTCCATGACGATAGAAGGCTTAGAAGGTTCGGTGTGGATGATCATTGAATCCACTCCCCGTCTATGTATAACCCGCCAAAACCATAGACAATGGAACATCCAAAAGTGGTGTTAGTAATAAGACAAGTGAAATTGGGTGGATCACCTGTTTTCTCGATCGATGACCTCAACTCGATCCTCCTTGGGTTCCAAATGATGAGAATCCTTCCCAGGACTTCGTCGGTTGTGAACACACTCCATTGAATGAAGTGCTTTGCCATGAAATTCTTGAGCTTGACTTTGTGAGCTTCGTCCCAATCAATGCAATGGCATCTAGCTTATCTTTGGTACACATGATCTGCAATCGCATATTGCTTCTGAGCCTTGTCGAGGCCTCTGACGTTCCACGTTGTAAAAATCATTTACGACGTGTTCTGCGACTAACCGGACTCTTGCCTTCGGCGGGAGAACTCGGCGGCTTGTGTTCGATCGACTTACGGTGATACTGGACACTAGGAATTTCTACTTCTTCATTGCTCGTGATTCTCCGCAAGGTTAGTTGCGATATAATCATCAAAAGAACTTGAAGAGGTAGAATGTACCGATGATTCCGACACAGTGTTACGAATGGGTGGTTCCTCCAAAGCAAGAATAGGTTCACTTGACTCTGTGAAGAGCTTTCGTTGTCCCCCTGCAATTGGTGGCCGAGCAAGGTGGGTAGAACGAGTTGGTGGTTTTTGAGGTTTGGTGGGCTGTCGAGGATTATCGACGGGTGTTGAAGGGTTCAATGTCACGATGGGCGAGAAATCTCGGCAGGTGGCTCGGGTGGTTCCTGTCGAGAACTCTCGAGAGGTGTCTCGACAGGTGATGAAGTTTGGGTGTGCGAGGTTGGGTGTGAAGTTTTGGTCGAGGAATGTTGGGATGGGTCGGATCGAGGATTCTCAGCCGAAGGTGAGGTTGGCCGAGAGATGTCATCCGAGGAAGGGGAGATAGAGGCTGCCGGCTCGGTTCGAGAATTCTCGGCCGAGGGTGGAGAGGCTATCCGAGAGCTGTCAGCCGAAGGATGGGCGATGGGGGCTGGCGAGGATCGCCGAGGTTTATCGGCAGGAGCGATCTCGGCAATGGGTGGGGGCGAGCACGAGATTTCTCGGTAGGGCTTGAGATTTGTCGGATGGAGGCGGGCGTGGCGAGACAGCTCGAAGTGCGGGGTTTGGTGGGCGGTCTCGGCGGTTGCCGATGGTTGTCAATTTCAAAACTTGGGTACTATTAGAGGATTCAAAGTGTAAATGTGTGTTTAAGGCCTCGAATTGGTTTTTAATCTCAATCCCATGTGTGATGGGTTGAGATGGAATCTGTTTATCCTTTAGGCGGGACACACTTCTCCTCCTCCATTCAGCTCTAGGGACGGGAGTCTTGGAGGCTCGACCACGTACAGGGGGACGAGGTCTAGGGTCTCTTCCTCTGGCTCGTTGCCACGTATCGTTCCCTGCATGGTTAGTCTCACCACGGGGGGTTCGGCACCCCACGTGGTCTAACAGTAATCGAACAAGATGAAGCCAGGTGGCCCAATTTTTTACAGTTTTTGCACATTTTGGGATAAAATTCAAATTTAATATGTTGCAAAAATGTGTTACCCGTGTGCAATTGCAAGTTAACATATTCCCTAGGTTCACGCATAGCATCTACTAGCACATGAAATCTAGGTCCGTCTAAATTGTTCTTAGCAATCGTTCTGTAGTCTACCTCTATGGGATCTCCTAACAGTGAAACAATTTTCCCTATAGCATTGGGATTCCAAAGTTCAATGACAAATTCGGTAGAGAGGCCCATACAGGAAATTTAAAATCAGGTGCAGAATCAAACCTAAATTCTACAGGCATATGACATAGGATAAGTGGAATACCGAACACCGCATATGGTCCTGAATTTCGGACATGTTCCATATCCTCGTCTTTCTCGAATTTGAACGCTATCCAACCATTTGGGTGATACGAAATTCTCGTCGTCTTTCCGACAACGTCGGTCTTTGTGTTGCTTCTTTGCCCGGAATCGTCACGCAAAAAACCAGTAGACAAAAACCCCATCCTTTCGAAATAGGGGTGTAATCAGTAGTCTCCAAAGTTAAAACATCATTCACGATACTTACCTCAAACTTGGCTAAGGCGAGGTCCGTCTTTCTTACGGGAATCGGGTTTGCAAAATGGCCCGCATTTCTTAGCCAAGGAGATGGGTATGTGGTGGTGTTGAAGGCCTCCTGTCGCCCAGCTATAGGGACCTCGGCCGAGTGCATTTGTTCGGCATGGGCGCAAGGTTCGGTTGTCGAGGCGTCAATGAGTTGCCGAGCTGGACTCCTCGGCAGGTTAGGAAAATCTTCGCCTGGTGGCCGATGCTCTTGGGACTCGGTAGCTCGGTGAGGGCCCTCGGTAGATTGGTTCTCGGCAGCATGGCTAGGCGTCTCTGTGCGCAGCACTTCGGCAGGGTGCCGTGGTGTCTCGGCAGGTATTGGGCGAATATTTCTCGGCAAGGGCGGGTATTGCTCAATGTTCCTCAGCTCGGTCAGGGCCTCGGTCTCAGTCGAGGTGTGTGCCTCGGCATTTCTCAGCAGTGGTTCTGGGACTAGCGCACGAATCCTTGGTTGGGCCGAAGTGGTTGGCTCGGTCAGAGGCGTATGGCCCATGATGTGGGCTCGCATTAGTCGAGCCCTATCTTCCAAGTCACAAATGGGCTCTGCATTTTTTAGTCTCCCTAACCCACGATCGAATGGCCCATCATTATCCTCAATTTTGGACCCTCTTGTTAGCAGGAAGGCCCAGTAGCCCATCGTTCAAACACACGGTAGAACTCAAAAGGCAGGCGAATAAAAATTATGGCAAGTATATTGTTACCTAACAAAATCGCATGCTCAAAGGAAATAACGTTCGAGATGGTAAACTTCGAAATAATAACAAGGCAGGTTGTAACTTGTATGGAAAGATACCAAACAATTAATAGGGCAAGTTTGCATGCATGGTAACACTACCAAATAGGATATATGGTAGTTTAGAACACGCACACAAGGAAACTTCCTGTGTGCGCTAACTAGGATGTGTGGTGGCGCCAGTAGGCGGTAGGTGATCGGCCGGTGGTGGGCGGTGGTTGGAGTTCACCGAGCAGCACTCGTCGTCGTTATAGGCTTGAAATTCACGCCACCACCACCGGATGGACGTCGCCGTAAACGTTGTGCCCACGGTGGGAATGTATTCCGCGAGAATGGTGTTGTAATTCCCAAACACAATCGGTGAAGATGTTGAGGATGTTGGAACACAATGATTCACGTTGAAAAGGTGGTCGCCGGCAACGAGAAAGCACACGGTGCTAGAAAAATTCTTGGGAGTGCCTAAATATATGAGTGTATTTTTTGGTTTTGCATATGAACTTTGAAAGTTTTGAATAAATATACGAACTTTGATATTGTTGTAGTTTATTCACAATTCAAATTTTCTCTCAAATTAAATCTGACATGATAGTCCGGTGGCATAATTTGAGTAAAATAGCATTGACGTTGCACCACTCCAATCAAAATGACATTATTTTGTTAATGAAATATATTTTTAAAAATCGTAAAAAAAAATCTATTTTACCAACTCCGGCCCATTTTGAAGAGATATTTCATTAGCAAAACGATGTTGTCTTGATTGGAGTGATGCATATGCCACATTGATGCCATCTCATTCGAATTATGCCACTAGATTGTCATATCAGATCTAATTCGGGAAAAAAATTCAAATTGTGGAAAAATTACAAAAATGTTAAAATTCGTGTATTTGTAGAGCTGGCAAACCGAAAATTTTTCAGGCCGCTGAAACTGAAGCCCAGTCTAGCACCGGGCGGGCGGATAAAACCTGTTCAATTTTTTTAACGTGTAAAATTTCATATTTTTATTGTAAAAGATAAATAATTATGTAAAATAACGATTTAAATATAGAAACTAATAATTTAACATCAACAAAAATAGAGTTAAAAGTTCAAAGTTATATGCTATTAAATCGTAGTGAGAGAGAGAGAGAGAGAGAGATAGATAGAGGTTGTGTGTGGGTGTGCCTATATATCTATTTCTGTGTGACTGTGTGAGTGGGTGAGATTGGGGAGTTGAGAGGTTAAGGAGAAGAGAGATGGAGATATCTAGGATGAAAGAGACAGAGTCACAGAGGGCCCGTTGAGAACTGAGAAGAAAAGAAAGAGAGATGATAGGAATTAGGATTTTATAAAATAGTTTTAGGTTGTCTAATGTCTGCGTGTGTTGTTTGAGTTTGTAAAAGATCAATTGAAAAGTCAAAACTTAAAATAAATTTGAAAAGTGAAAACATAAATGGGTGTCAGGCTACCAGCTACATGTCCTGTGTGTGTTGCCAACTTGCCATGATAAAATACATATAATATATAATTGGGCAGGCTTTTTAAGCCCAAAACCTCGGGCTTTTTTGGCCTAAAGTCCGGTAGGCCTGGGGTTTTTTTTGGGCGGGCTTTTTAGGCCCGGTTTTTTTCGGGCCTATAATTTTAAAGCCCAAACCAGCCCAAACCTCGGGTATCCCGGGCTGACTTTTCGGGTCGGGCTTATTTTGCCAGCTCTATGTATTTGTCACAACTTTCAAAGTTTGTATGCTTACCCTCAAGTTCGTGTATTTTAGGTACCAATAATTCATGCTTATAAGATATATAATGCATCTTCTTAATTACAATAGTAGATCAACAATGATCAATAATCGAGACTGAATATCGGAAAAAAATATATTTGGTCCCCTACCTATATAAATATACACATCTTACAATATTCGTGAGCGCTAATCATCTGGTACCAACATGTTCCACGATGTCTCTAACGGAAACAAAAGTCCCCGTGACGGCAACAAAAATTCCAAACACAAGAATCACCAGAATAAATATCAGCTCCAACCCTAACTCTCGAGATGCTTTGTTGATCTTTAAATAACAAAGGCATGGAAACAATATCGATGCACTCACACTCAGAAACGCCCCAATAAAGGCCATCACATATCCGAAAAAGGGCACAATTAGCGCAATAACAACACTCGCCACCACTAAAATTGTTCGGATTAATAAGCTTAATCTCGGCGTGATATTATTCAAAACAAACTTTTCTTCGAGAGCTGTGGCGATTGGAGATATAATGATGGCGTATTTGGTAATGGGATTGATAAGCGTCGTGTATATTGCGACTTTGGAGCTTATGTTTTGCACGGGGAGATTTAGAGTCACTTGTGACATCAGATTTTCTCCATACATTAGGTATCCCAAAACCGCCATCGATCCATAGCTTATGCTACTCAAAACAAAGCATACCAACAATACCTGAAAAAAACAAACAATATAAGTAAGAATAAAAAAGTTGATTACCAGAAAGAGAACAAATAGAGTGACGTATAGGGATGTTAATCGGGTCAGTCCAATTTGGCTATTACACTATTCTATTGGTGCCAATCGAGTTGATTTTTTATTTTTTTCTGATTTTAAATTTTGCATAATCCTAAATCTTTGATTTTTGAACTAGCCCGCTGAGCCAATAAGAGTGACGGGTGGGGTTGGACCCCATATATATGTATACATACCAGACTATTAAACCTGTTTGGACCGATCAAGCGGATTTTTATATCATTTTGAATTTTAAAATTTTAGCTCTAATTATATAACTTTAAAACATTAGATTTTTGGGCTAACCCTAGCTAGAAAATTTATGGAAATAGATTGACCTATATTTATTGTCTTGACGACCATTTTCTTGAAAAAAAAAACAAATATGCCCAAAAAAAGAGATGAAAAAATACCTTAGGAAATTGAGTTTTGTCTTTCATTGAATTGCAGAGTGTAGGGAAAACTGCATGACCACAATAACAGAAAGTGAACAAGCTCACAGCAGTTGGCATTCCACTATACCTAAAAAGAACTCCCTTTTCACCAAACCCCACATTCTCAAACGCTCCAATCCAGAAAACCGTAGCAACAAGAATCACAGAGGCCAGAATCCCACCTGCAGAGACATAAGCTAGGAGAGAGAGATCTCTCAGCCACGTCGTGGGCAGCATTACGAGCGCGGTAAGCATGATGAACACCTGCTTCCCTCCGATAGTTTTCCCCCAAATTCGAAGGTTTGTGTTAGGGAAGAGTTTGTGCAGATTGTCGCCTTCCAAGATGAGGAACTCGACTGCGAGCAGGAAGAGCTCGAGGTACATGAAGATGGATATTAGGGCTCTCCCTTTCTTCCCGAACGCATGCTCGCCTATGTCGGGGTAGGTTTTGATGAGAGGGTTCGAATCCATGCATTTCTTGAGGAGTAAACCTGTGTAGAAACAAATAATGGCTATCCCAAAAAGTGTTGTGAGAGAGAGCCAGCCTCCTTGTGATAGTGCATATGGTATCGATAATAGTCCAATCCCTATAAGAAAAATCAATTTTGGGGAAAAAAATAAGTGAACAAAAATTTGAAAAACCCCAGAAATGATTTGAATGAATTTGATTAAATCTTGAAATATACATCATATATATGTATGCATGTATTTATATGGTACCTGTTAGAGCATTGAGGCCATTGAAGCAAGTTGTGATGAATGTAGCACGATTGTTTTGTGGTGGCGGGTGGGAGTGGTTTTGGGATTCCAATTGCTCAATATTGGCCAACTCCATGTTAGTGTAAGTGGAGTTAATTTTTGACAAGTGCTACATGCAATTTTAAAGAGAGGATAATGTATTTATATTTATATATTTATATATTATAGCATGTATACATAATGTTGGTGCTTGTCTATTCAGGTTTATAACTTTTTTGTTTTTCTAGCATTCCTGAAATTCGATTAGGTCGCTTTAAAGTAATGTTTTCAGTTTGTCCTTGCAATAATTCATTAGTGTAACCATCATAGATACAATATGCGTTTTCTACTTCTAAAAGATACATATGCTTCATTTTATAATAAAATAGACTCTTATATATATATATGTGTGTGTGTGTGTGGTTCACAAATTAAATAAAGGACTGTGCGGATGACTAGACTACCAACATAGTTTGAAAATAAGAGATTCAAAGTCTTTTATTTAAAAATATAATTTTTATATTTATTATTAAAATAATAATAATAAGATGACGAAACTAACTAAAATAAGAGGGTAATAATATGATACTCTTCTATTTGCTTTAAATGGTTAGAATTAAATTTTGGACTCGATCGTGACTAACTACTCAGTTATATTACGATCATTTTGTTGATTATCGCAAAAGTTATGCGGATAAATAATTAGTAGATAATGATAACCATCTTTTCAATTTCATAAACTTGTTAAACTGTGAGCATTTTTTATGAACTATCGTACGTTCAAAAGTTCACATTGTCAAATTAAATTGCACGAAAACTAATTTGACAAAATTTGGAATATCGAGATTTCACTACGAATTTTTCTACCTCTAACTTGGATAGCGATACCTAACTGCACTATATGAGTTGGGAAATTACATTCCACTAAAATTCAGTAATATCGAATTTAGAATATTTGCTTTATCAAACTTTTTCAGGACAACAAGTGGAAACACACGATTCATGAATATGCGATACCTAGAATCCCACCACTGTAAAAATTAAGTGCATGTATGTACCCTCCACCAATGTTTCAAACACTATCATACTCTTTACTTTTTATTCTAGAAAGTAGAATTTTTTATTGGGTGGTCTCCTGTGCGTGCGCACACACACACAGTGAGACCCACCACCTAATTATTTAAAGTTTAATTTTTAATTAATTTATTTATATTAAGTTTATTGTAATTAAAATTAATTAATTTAATAAACCTTAATTATAAATTAATAAATCATAATTATGAATTAATAAACCCTAATCATGAATTAATAAATCTTAATTTTGAATTAATAAAGCCTAATTGAAATTAATAAATCCTAATTGTGAATTACTAAACCCTAATCATGAATTAATAAATACTAATTTTGAATTAATAAATCTTAATTTTGAATTAATAAACCCTAATTTGAATAATAAACCCTAATTACAAATTAATAAACCTTAATTATGAATTAATAAATTATAATTTTAAATTAATAAATTATAAATTTGAAATTAATAAATTATAATTAAAAATTAATAAAATCTAATTATCCTTACTCATCATAATTAATATGTAATTATTTTAACAAAAAAAAGGTGAGCTCAAGATGAGGCGGAGCTCACCCAAGTATTTGTCTTTTTTATTTTATATATAATTAGATGAAACTATATTTGCCTCCGTGCATCTACTAATTATTTAATTAAATTAATACTAGAAAGTTAAAATTAAATTGCATACCATAATCATATAGGTAAAATCGTAAGGTATCCTAAACTATTAAAGCATAAAAATTATTTTTAAATTAATTAGATATTAAATTCATACTACAAAAAATATAAACCTTGATGGAATAATTTTTTTATGAAAGAATTCTTTAATAGTTTATAAAATAATAAACTTAAAATATGTTTACAAACAAAATAAATATTTTAAAATAAAATATAAATTTATTTTTATTACGTGCATACTTGATTATGATTGATTAATGTGAAGTCAATGAATACTTGAATAGTGTGTAACACTAACACACCACTTTCTACTAGTTACTTAAAGAAGGGCTTGAATAAATAATAAGTTAAAATGCGATGTACGCAAAATATAAAGTGAAAATGGGTGATGGTGTTTATAAATGGAACACTGTTGAGAAATCAATTAGGTGTACTCCATAAACAAAAAAATGGGGGCCCATTGTACTCTTAGTGTCGATCTTGGGCCGCTTGGCTCAGGATTTAAAAAGTTATCAAATATTTACTTCCCCACTCTACTCAGCTTGGCCCAAGAAAGTCTCCATAAGAAAATTTTGCGACAACATATTCAAGAATGTGTTGAAAGTTTAAATATTTATTACCAACATGTCAGTGTTATTCAGTGTATATTAAAAATAAATATTTCGTTTATCCTGAACGAAATTACTTATAATTAGTACTTATTAATAATCAATAATTGCTCTCAAAAAGTAATAATCAATACTTGACTTTTTTAGAAGTATTTCTTAACTAACTTACTAGTTCAATTGTGACAGAGTTAGATAATTAATATTATAAACTTATTCACATGTGATACTGGGAATTTGAGTGGGATATCTTCTAGCCACGGTGAGACATGTGGACTTGGTAATTGCCTAATTGGTATATGATTATTCTTTGTAGAGGTGATCTCCTGTGTGGTCGTCTGCATGTGAGGATATTGATATTTTATTTAGTGTAAATGATAGTTTTGTTAACGTAAATGATAGGTTTAATTATAAAGTAAAAAATAAATGATACTTTTTTTCAATATAAATAATACTTTTTTAAGAACAAATGATATTTTTCCGTTCGCACCGTGCGGACGAATATACATGAGTTTTTTTGTTCTTTGTATAGTTGTATATGATAGGATACGGCCCAACTCCCAGGCCCAAGCATCAGGCCCGATATAAATAAACCTGACATTAAGCTCGGCCCAAACGAGTTCGGCCCAAGATGACTCCTAAAGCCGGTAGGAGCGCAGAAGATTCGGCCGTATCTAAGAGAATCTAATGGAGAAGAGATAGGATTGAGATCCTATCTTAGAATAGATCTTGGATTCGGGATCTAGGTCATTATAATCGTATATAAAAAGAGGCTAGAATTAAACGGAAAGGATCATCAAAACTCTCTGTAATCGATCCTCATATTATCAATATACGAATACCCTATCTCCCCGTGGACGTAGATCTTATTCATAGATCGAACCACGTAAATCCTTGGTGTTCTTGCGTGCATTTATTTCCCTAACAAAATTAAAATCGATCACTGGCGCCGTCTGTGGGAACCGAAATTTTGTGTCTTCGATCAACCATTGTTTACAGGGAATCAATCACGACAATGAGAACAAGAAGTCTTGCATCCAGGGCCGCTGCCGGCAACAACAGCAACAACGGCGACGAAACACGCCGAGCTCAGCTCGGGAAAGACCGATCGAGAATCGACCCCGAAGGCATCGTCGAGCCTCGACGGCGAGGCAATCCCATCCCGCAAGAAGAAGCAGACACCAAGGCGATGGAGATCGCATAGCGGTAACGAGGAGAACCTCCATCATGATTGAACGACTGGCGGCGCCGTCGAGGTTTTCTTGAGAAAACAAGGAGAGCTTTCTCCAATACCTCGCCAAGTACAAGGTCGGCCGCGTCCAAGAAAGGAGCGCCTCGTCATCTAAACACGAGGCACCGCAACGAGGTGGATCCCAGCGTCAGTCGTGGGCGCTCATACCTCACGAGTTGGGGCCCAAACCAGCGCGCAAGGGACGAACAACGCGGAAATGACGTCATGACCGCCGCGAGGTCGGTCTGGTCACCAAACGAGTTTGATCGACGAACTCCGTCCCACTCTCCGGAGGGCGGCTTCAACGGGTACGGGAAAATAGTCACCTTCTCGAGCAGAATACTCGACACTCGCTCCGGGAAAAATACGGGTGCCGAGCATTGCCCCCTACGACGGACTAAGGGACCCGCAGAACTTCCTCTCGCAGTTCCAGTATAATATGATCAACCAACGCCTCAGCACAATTCACATGTGCAAACTCTTCCCGGAGTTACTAGTCGACAACGTCCGCCGGTGGTTCGACAGTCTACCTCCCGGAAGCATCGGTTCCTACCGCGACCTGATGGCGGCCTTCCATCGAAGGTTCTTCCAGAAGGCTGAGTCAAAAACGTCGTCGGCACACCTCCTCACCGTGAGGCAAAGCCGAGACGAGTCCGTTAGCGACTTTATGACTAGGTTCAACAAGGAATGCCTAAAAGTCGAAGACGTGAATGACCTCCTCATCATCTCGGCCTTCCAAAACGGCATCTTACCGGGGGCCTTAAACAAAGAGATCGTCAAGTACGAACCCCGTACTGCAACGGAGCTATGGCGCATAGCCGACCGGTTCGCCAAAGCGGACGAGGCTGATAGAAAGAAGCGCGAAGTAGAAAAGGCGGAACACTCTGATAAAGGAAGGAAAGACGAGGGACGAGGAGATCGAAGCCAAGGCCGACGGAGCGTCTTGGAAAGAATACGTCGCCCAATATAGTCCAGGCTCGGACCGCGGAGCACTTCGGAGAGACCTCAATATACTCCTTTGAAGAAACCAAGGGCAAAAATCTACGAACTCCACATGAATATGTTAGAAGCCTCGACCAATGACGGGGGTCAAAGCCGAACTAAGGACAATCTTGTTCTTTCCATGAGGATTACAGACACGATACGGAGGAGTGCAGAGATCTCATGGGAGACATCGAAATGTTGAGTGCAGGACGAGTCTGAAAAAGTACAAATGGCGAGGTCGGCGAGTGGCGGTCGAAGCCCCCACCGAGGTCGGAAGAAGAGGAAGCAGAGAGGAGGAAATTGTGCCTCACAAGAAAACAAAACGCGACAGCGACAAAGAAGGAGGCAGCGAAACCCAATACGACGGGTCGTCTCCACCATCACGGGGCTCACATGGGGTTCTGAATCTCCCACAAAGCCGGCCAAGTCCCCACACCTCCAACACATCGACAAGAGGTTCAAAGGACGCGCAATCACTTTCTCTCAAGACGACCCGTACCAGCGGTAGTGCCCCACCAGGGCGCGTTGGTGATCCGCGATGGTCGCAAACAAATTGGTGAGCGCATATACATCGGCGGTGGTGCGTCGGTGAGTATCATATTCGAGAATGCTTTGACAAGTTAGGAGTAGAGGAGACACGCCTCACAGCGCCGCTACCACTCCAAGCTTTGTGCGGAAGAGACGCCCCGGCGGGTGATCGACCTACCCGTCGCAAGTAGGGAAGGCACCGGCGAGCTCTACTAAAGTGGTACAGTTCTTCGTGGTCGCGTGCCGCTCGCACAACATCATACTTGGGCGATCGGCTAACGCATGAGGCGGTGTGCTCAACCTACCACCGACAATAAAATCCTACAAAAGCAAGGGTAGCCGTGATCCGGGGAGACCAGAAGCAGGCTAAGGAATGCATGCAGGTCGCCCTGAGAGGTGCAGGGACTTCGGTCCAGCACCCGCAGTCATAGCAACTAAAGAAACCCGAGGAGTTGGAATCGGGAAAGACGTCGCTTGCCCCAGAGAACTCGGTGGAGGAGGTCGCATTGTATGAAGGCGAGCCATTCAAGATCGTAAAGTTGGTTCTCACGGGTACCTCAATTAAAAGAGCAGTTATCCAACTCTAAGGAATTGAGAGATGTGTTCGCTGGTCGCCTTGACATGACCGGGTCTCACCAACTATCATCACCCACCGTCTCAACATTGACCCAGTGTGAAACCGGTTCGGCAAAAGCAACGAATTTTCGCAATGAGCGGAATCAAGTCATCCATGACGAGGTGAACCAATTATTAAAAGCTCGCATATTGTTCGAAGTCAGTATCCGACACGGATAGCCAACCCGTGATGGTGAAGAAAGGAGGAGGGATGGCGAATGTGTATCGATTACACCGATCTCAATAAACATTGCTCTAAAGATTGTTACCCTTCCCAATATCGACAAAAGGTTGGCGCCTGTTCGGCACGCGAAGTCTTGACTTTACGGACCTATCTGAGGATATCACTAGTGCTTGATGGACGACGAAGACGCGCCAAAACGGCCTTCATTACAGACTTCGGAGTCTTCGCATATAAGAAGATGCCATTCGGACTCAAGAATGCGGGAGCCACTTATCAAAGAATGGTGGACAAAATATTTCGACCCTACATAGGGCGGAATGTGGAAGTGTACGTGAGCGACATCGTCGTCAGCGAGAGGAAGCCGCGGTGTTGCCGACCTCAAGATTGTCCTCGGCTTACTTAGAAAAGTCGACCTAAAATTAAACCCCGAAATGCACGTTTGCGGTTCGGTCCGGAAAATTTACGGGTGTTGGGTTTCAAGAAGGATTAAAAGCCAATCTGTCCAGGTTCAAACCATTGTGGAGATGAAGATGCGAAGACAATTCACGGCGTACACTGAGTTGACGGTGCATAGCCGCGCTCGACCATTTTCTTTCGGCCGCGGATAAGCGAGCCCCTTCTTCAAAATACTCAAAAAGGCTCCGGAGTTCTCCTGAAATGATATACACAAATCCGCCTTTGAAGATCTCAAGAACTACCTCGCCAAACTGCCCACACTATCCGTCCCGAAAGAAGGAGAGGTCATTTCCCTATACCTCACCGCCTCGGATGAAACCATAAGTGCAGTCTTGGTACGAGAGGAAGGACGTCAGCTCCCCGTGTATTTCATCAGCCGAGCATTAAAAGGACCAAAAACAAGGTACCAACCTTTGGAGAAGCTCTCCCTGGCATTAATGTAATACCCCGATTATTTAAACGCCTAATTACGATATTAATTTCGTAAATTAGAATATTATTATAATAATTTGATTATTTAAATTATCGAATAACGATATCGATTATTGTTGGAATAATAAATTCCTATGTTTTATTCACAAATAAATGTGAATTGAAATACGAATATTTAACGTATTTCAACGGTATTATTTCTCGTCGATTACGTATCGATATTTATATGCTCGAGATATTTTCTAAGTTTTAAGCTTAGAATTTAATTCCATTATTATTGGAATAATTTTAATAAAGTGGTTACAACTTTATTTAGACCATTTTGAAATGAGTCGATATTTAACGTTTTGAGACATTTCAAGCGTTAACGTTTAGAGATGACTTGAGAATCAAGTATAATGATCAAGGAATTATAGTATTTAAAATCCTATGATTATTTTATATAATTAGAATATTATTTAGCATTGAATTAATGCTAGAAATTTTGGAATAATATTTTGGTTATTTATGATTCTAAAACCCTAAATCGAGAATTAGGGTTTTCTACCTATGGATTAATTCAATAATTTTTCCTATGATATAATTTATCATCTAAAACTTATATTATGATATATATGTATAATTGGCATGAAAATCAAATATTAACCCTTAAGAATGAGAAATAGCCGTGAGCTATTTGGAATCACTAGTTCACGCCATTTTGTGTACTCAATGCTAGGTTGTGGATTTAATTCATGCAAGTGGGATCTAGTTTATACTCTAATCAAATAATGAACAAGTAAGATCAAGTTGTGAGGGGCCGTTCTTTTGACTAATGCAACCTTGATGATGTATTATCAATATTTGGGATAGAGTGTAAGATACATATATTCATGTATAGGCAATGAAAAAATCAGATTTTTCTCTTCCTCATGTGTGTGTGTCGACGCAAGTGAAGGAAAAATGAGTCAAATATATTTTGTTTGGTTCAAAACTTTATTCATGTATTAACTACATGTAAGAGATATTTTGAACCATGACATACTCATGTTGACTCAACAAAATAATTCTTGTGTCTTGCAAGCCATGGTCGTGACTTTGTGTTCCAAAACAATGAATTGAATTGTTTTACCCAAGAAATGAATTGGTGTAAGATGTAGTAAGTATTGATGATGTAATTCATCGATGACTCATAAAGCAAATTGGAAAAAGGCTTCCATTGTTGTGAGAAATTGAGAAGGACCGAGAGAGAGATAGTGAGAGAAGTGAGTGAATTAATTCATTACTTAAGTGTTATATTTCTTAAACACAAACACTTTTCCTCTCTCCAAACACAAGAGTACCGTGAGTTTTCCCTTAGAAAAGCTTGAGTGTTCTTGAGTTTCAATTAGCCAAAGCTTGAGCACTAATCATCCTACATAAAATCAAAGTTAAAAGGTTGGGGATCGAACAAGCTTCGATTATACCCTAAGTTTTAAATTTCTAATGGTTTGATCTTAGGTTTCAAGCATGGTTTAATTATGAAGAATCTAGCATGATAGCTTGTTCATTAAATATGTGTAGTATGATCTTATGTAAGCATATATCATGTTTAAAAATTTATTCAAGCATCTTATGAAATTAGTTCATGGTTACGAAAATTTTCTTGATGATTTAGGAATGGAATAATGATATATGATGTAGTAGAAGCTTATTATGATTTTTGGAGAATTTTATAAAAATCCTATGTTTAGTTTTAAAACTACGAAAATGAGTAGTAATTTCTAAGTTGATGTCTGAGCTTTAACTTGTGAAATGTAATGACATAATTATGATCTAGGGTATTAATATTATATTACATGAAAATTTCTAGGATTTTTGAAGCATTAATGCTCAAAATTTTGAAAGGCCATGAGCTTCATGGTAGTTTTAAGGCATGACTTAGTTGATTTTAGTTAATGTAATGATGTATTAATGTTACACTATAGTATCTAAGCATAGTGTAATTTAATTAAATTTTATAAAATGTTTAGTGTGATGTTGGTGAGAACAGAAACCATTGAACATTTATACCTTGGGATAAAAATTTCATATGTTGGACTTTAGATTATAATTATGTTATAAATTAATGTTGGGGGCCTTGTATAATTTAATTAGGATTTTAGGATTTTATTTGAGAAATTTTAAGAATAGCCGTGACCTATGGTATGGGTATAGGTGGTGTTCAAATTTTCTATAGTGATATCAATACATATTAATGATCATAGTGTAAAATAATACACTATATGAATTTAGAGGAATTTTGGAACAAAGTTTGAAAATTTATGTGTTATAATAGTGAGCTATATAAATGAGAATAAGGAATTTTAATTCCTTATTAATTAAGAAATAATATATTATATGTCTAGAAATTAATTTAGACATATTAAATTTTTTGAGAATTATTAAACATAGAATATTATGTTTACGAAGAAACGTTATATTAAATAACGTAAAAGCATAAATAATGCTTAAAGTATTAAAGATTAATATTGAAAGAAAATATTAATTAAGTTTATCGATTTGCGTGAAAATCGATGATTAAAGTTTTATGAAAATAAATCGATTGAAAATCGATTTATATTGATTTTATTCATTAAAATATGAGTTATTGAAAATTTATTAAGAAAAGTCAAAATGGTTGACTTTGAAATTAACGTCTGAAATCGTTAGATTAAATACGCTATCACGTGAAAAGCGTATTACTTTTATCTGAATATCTCGATTGTGAGAAAAGATTTCATAATTGAAATCACTTTATTGAATAACGTTATTATCGTTAATTATTTAACCTAAAAGGTTAAAATAAGGCGTAGATCATATTACGCCTCTCTCGATATACGAGAATTATTTTATTGATATCGCGTCGTTTCAGCGATTAAGGCGTATAAAGAATCATCGAACTTGAATTATTAATTTAATTATCAAAGTTGAATGAACTTTGAAAATCTCGAAAAAGCGTGCAACGTACTAAGCGTACATTTTGCGTAAAGGTGGGCGTGAAGTTCACTGCATACGAGGAGAAGAGCACGCACGGTGAAATTGAAAGTTACGAGTAAAGGTGGGCTTTACTATATTCAAACCGTAGAATTTACCAAATGATTTATTTATGATGCCTTATTGCAAGCAAATATTTATGGTGATTTATTTAATTACACCCAAAATGTTTATGATTTGTGTATGTATCCGTCCATGATTATTGATGCATAACGTTGGGTAGCTCCCACTTTATGACATGCTTGAATTCGTATTCTTGGAAGTACCCCAAGAATGATGGAGAGTTAAGTATCTGTCTTTGAGATAGCACGGATTTTGTGCCTTGATTATTTGTATTTGTGTCTTTGAAAGGGTACTCGGCGGTCGTGGCGATCGTGAGAGGAGGCCTCTCTCCGTATGAGGATTGTTGTGAATGATTGTTGTGGTGGATGTGGATCATACATATGTGGAAAATCTTGTGGCGATATTTATGGAAAATGACAAAAATATTTAGTAAACACGAGTAATTTCAAATTAAAACCTCGTGTTATTCTTGTGATGAGGCGAGTAATTCAAACTTGATAAATTATTTTGGCATGAGCCATGAGTGCATTATTTGTACTCGACCGCATATTGTTTTAAATGTGCAGATTGAGTGAGTGATGGTGATGGGCGGAGATGTTGAGTAGTCGAGAGGTCTTTTGGTATTTATTTATGTTTTGGAAGAAAATACCCTTGGGTGCGTATCGTCATATATGCGTTCACATCTTTCATTGCGTATTACGAATGTTTAATTGTATGTTGATGTTGACAGCCTTTTCAGTCCAAATTATCGAACCTTCAGTTAAAGGAACTTGTAGCCTTTACCTCTGTAAATTACTTTTGCCTTGTAAATAAGGTTGATTATCGAAGTTCGATAAGTATTATTTTGAAGTCTTTGATTATTCTTATTAAATGTCTTTGTAATCAACATTCCAAGCTCAGGTTCTCTAATCATCCTTTGGATTAGGCGGTATGACAGTGGTATCGAGCTTCTTTTGCTCTCTGAACCCTAAACTTTCTTTCAAAGTTGAGTCAGATTGAGTCACTAGACTTCTAGAAATCATCGACCACGCTCGACACTCCATCACGTCCATTTCAACCGAAAAAGGTAAATTATTTTCTCGTCTTTGAAAAGAAAAGTTTGAGATTTATGAATTTGAGTTGTTGTCGATAGAACATTATCGACAAATGATTTATGATTTGTGTCAATAGAACATTATCGACAAATGATTTGTGTTGATAGAACATTATCGACAAATGAAAAGAAAGGTTGTAAATAACCATGATTGATTGATTCATTGATTGAAAGTTTTTCGCGAAATGCGTATGTTTAAAACGAACTATGTTAGTCACATTTGAAATTTTATTCTCATTTCTCAATATTGATTTGATTTATGCCTATGTCGTCCAGTTGGAACATAGCCGTAATAAGGAGCATGACCCTTATTAAAAAGAATATAGGCAGTAAGAAGCATGTTCACGAGTTACGAAAGAACATAGAAATGCGAATGTACAATTTCATCCCATTGCGAACGAAAGCAAAAATGGATTTGAAGAACTTCGTTCCATTATGGGATTGGAAGGTTAAAAGCAAAAAAAAAAAAAAAAAAAAGCGAAGTGCCGACCTTTGAAGTGCCGACCTCGGAGTGCCGAACTTAGAAATGCCGACCTTGGGAGGCATGGCATTCTCGGAGAGCTCAAAGAAAAGCTAAGGCATTTGAGCTAGGCGAAGAACTCGAATAAAAACTAAGGCATTTGACCTCGGCCATTTCACCTCGGCAGTGGCTAACGCTTGTGTGATGATTTTATTTTGGTCAGATCTCCTTCGTTCGGACTCAATTTATGCATGGTTTTCGCCCACATACTCCTAACTAGAGTGGAAAAATGAGCCCGCCGAAAAGCCCGCCTGGTGCCGGGTTTGGGCTGGTTTGGGCTTTAAAATTATAGGCAAAAAAACCGGCCTAAAAGCCGCCTAAAAAACCAGACCTCTGGGGCTTGAGACTAAAAAGCCGGGGTTTGGGCTTTAAAGCCATGATTATATATTATATATTTATATGTATTTTATTAATGGCAATTGGCAACACGAACACAAAGGAAATGACACGGCACGGGTGTTGGGCTGCTTGGCGCCCATTATCTTTTCAATCGTTTCAAATTTACTTTTAACATTTGACTTTTCAATTGGTTTTTCAAACAAAATTTTTGGAAACTCAAACAACACACACGCAGACACCCTAATCTATTTTGTAAAATCCTAATTCCTTTCATCTCTTTTCTTTTCTTCTCGGTTCTCACTTCTCAGCGGCGCTGTGAGTCTGTGACTCTGTCTCTATATCTCAGTCTCTTCTCCTTAATCTGATAATCTCTCAACTCCCCAATCTCACCCACTCACACAGTCACACAGAAACAGATACATATCTCTCTCTCACTACGATTTAATCCTACTAACACCGCCGTGAAATCACTCATCGACGGCGTCGTGTGATGTCAGAGAAACGTGTAGATGGTGGTAAGATTTACTCCATCATCCTCCCTTGATTTGTTTCGTGGTACATATTCATCCATTTTGTTATCATTTGAGTTAAAATAGCAGGAAAATAGTGGGGATTGAACTTTAAATCTCTTCTTCATTAGTTGCTTAAGAAAATAAAGTTGATGCCGTTAATAATTACGTAACTTAGATATTTGTGTTGTTAATATTTATGGAAGCTAATTAATTAATATGTGAAACACGAAAAATATATATAATCCTCGATCGGTACTGCTTGCTTGAGGAAGAGCGTCTTTTAAGAATTCATTGTTTTTTCTTAATTGTTTTTGCAAGTCATTTTAAAGTGATTTTAAAACACGAAAAATTGCAAGTCATTGAAACACGAAAAATATATATAATCCTTAATTGTTTTTGCAAGTCATTTTAAAATGATTGAGCAGGAAGTTACATATATATTAAATTATATTTATAGTTAGCCACGGACAATTTTTTAATGGACGGATGAATCTAAAATTTTAAAATGTAGTTCTCTTATCGCACACGGTACATCAATCGTTCTTCCTTTTTAATTGTTGATACAGACAAATTTTTGCAAATGTTTGTTTCATATTCGCAAATGTCCTCCCTTGATTTGTTTTCATTTTCAGTCGTTAAAGATTCTTTGCTTAGCAATGGAACAAATGTGACTCAAAGTTTGGAGAATATGGATGATGATGTGATGCAATTTGTTGATGAACTAACTCCTACGAGCACTCCAGGTACTACTTCTGCAGTTGACTGTAGTAGTACAATTGACAAGTCTAAGGACAAGATTGCTAGGGAAGCTAAAAAATTGAAGTCTAATGTGTGGAATTTCTTTGAGAAAGTGGGAAAAGTAGATGGAATAGAAAAATGCAAATGCATACATTGTCATAAACTTTTAACCTGTAAAGTTGAGTCGGGCACCACTCATCTAAGGCGTCGTATAGATAAATGTGTTAAGGCTCCAAAGTATCATGATGTGGGTACTTTGTTGGATAGTCAAACCACATTGTTGAGGAAGTGGAAGTTTGATACTAAGGCGTATAGGGATGGATTGGCTAGGGCTATTATTAAGCATGATCTTCCATTCAATTATCTTTGAGTATGATGGGATTAATGAACTAAATAAGATTATAAATCACGAATTCAAACCGGTTTGTAGAAACACCGCAAAAGTGATTGTTTGAGAGTGTTTGAATCGAAACAAAAGTTAAAGAGTTTGTTACTTGCTCATTCTGGGCGAATTTGTTTGACATCGATTGTTGGATTCTTTGTGACTACACGAGGTTATATGAGTGTGTTGCACATTTTATTGATTTAAATTGGAAGTTGCATAGTAAATTACTTTCATTTTGTGAGTTAGGCGATCACATTCAGTGTCTTGAATTGTCTTCCAAATTGCTTGGAGTCTTAAGGATTGGGGATAGAATCTAAAATATTTTCACTCACTTTGGATAATCTGAAGTAATAATGATAGCATGGTTAGAATTTTGAAAGATAGGTTGAATTTGCAAAATGGTTTGTTATGTCAAGGGGAGTTCTTTCATGTGAGATGTTGTGCACATGTTTTGAACATTATTGTTCAAGAGGGTTTAAAGGCTATAGATGATGCTCTGAGAAGAATAAGAAACAGTGTTAAATATGTTAAGGCATCAGATGGAAGGTTGAGGAATTTCAAAGTGTGTAGAAGAGGTGAACTTAAGCAATGTTGGTGGGAGTTTCCTAAGATTGGATGTGTTCACTCGATGGAACTCGGCGTTTTGATGCTTCAAGTGCTATCAAATATCGTCGTGCATTCACTAGTTTGAGCTACAATGACCTGAGTTACAAGCATCGTCCGACTAATGAAGAGTGGGAAAGAGCGAGAAAGGATCTCTTCTTTTGGCACCATTTTACAAGATCACTAATTTGATTTCGGTTCATCATATCCTACCTCAAGCTTATATTTTAGGCAAATTGCATCAATTGAAATGAAGTTAAATGAATTCTTGGCATCCAAGATAAGGTGATCAAAGATATGGCAATAAGGATGAAAGTCGAGTTCGACAAATATTGGGACTCTTGTTGTGATACTCTTTCATTCGGAAATATTCTTGACCCAAGGAAAATGAAATACTTGTCATTTGTATACAAGAAACTTTACCCACTTGAGTATGAGGAGAAGGTGAAGAGAGTCGAGGATTCTTTGTATAAGCGTGTGCTCGAATATGAGCGCCATGGAGTTGCATCAAGCTCAAGTATAACTCCAATGGCAAGTTAAATCATCTATGGTTATTTCTCGTGAAGATATGGATGTAAGTATAATATTATATTACATATATTAATGTATATTAAATTTTTCTAAATTTATTGATGTTGTTTACGTTATATATATATATATATAATTATAGGAGTTTGAAATGCAATTTGTTCAAGAGTCTTCAGTTTTGGGTAAATCAGAACTTGATATCTACTTGGATGAAACCCCTGAACCTCTCGGTACTGTGAACACTTCGGATGCCCTGGAATATTGGAAAAAGAATGCTAGTCGATTTCCTCGACTTGCAATGATAACTTCGATATACTAAGTATTCGATCACTACAGATTATACGAATCCACATTTAGCATTGGAGGTCGTATCTTGAGCAAATCAGAAATTGTTTGCTCCGGAGAATGTTCAAGCACTTATTTGTAGTCGTAATTGGTTGCATGGTTTTCAATTATTTGATGAAGATTCGGTGATTGTTTTGAAATATTATTATTTCTTACTTTCAATTTTGCAATGATCTATTATAACTATTTGTATTTTTTAATCTTCAATGTAGATGGGCAAGATGGAGAAGAGATAAAGTTATCTATGGAAGATTGAATGTAGTTGATGTGTAATGAAATTGAGAAATTCTAAGTTGTTTATTGTTTTGTTTTGGATTATTTATTATTTTAGATTATGATCGTGGAACTTTAATTTATTTTCCGTTGTAATAGCATATAACTTTGAACTTTTAATTCTATTTTTGTTGATGTTAAATTATTAGTTTCTATATTTAAATCGTTATTTTACATAATTATTTATCTTTTACAATAAAAATATGCAATTTTACACGTTAAAAAAATTTGAAAAAATTGAACAGTTTTACCATCACCGACAGCCCGCCTGAGGGCTGGGCTGAGCTTCATTCGATGGCGAAAAATTTCCGGCCGCCCCGCCCCCGCCCGAAATTATAAAAGCCCGACGGGCTCGGGCGAGCCGACCCGACCGCTACTTTTGCCAGCTCTACTCTAACACACTGTACTATATTTCTTATGAGGACCGAGCTCTCGATTCCTTCTCCAAAATTCGCTAGAGTCGATCTGAGTTCACCTCGGCCATTTCACCTCGGCAAGGCGAACTGCTTGTGCATGATTTTATTTTGGTCCGATCTCCTTCATTCGGACTCCAATTTGCGCATGGTTTTCGCCCACATACTCCTAACACACTGTACTATATTTATTATGAAGGACCGAGCTCTCGATTCCTTCTCCAAAATTCGCTAGAGTCAGTACAGTTCACCTCGGCCATTTCACCTCGGCAAGGGCGAACTGCTTCGCGCAGTGATTTTATTTTGGTCCGATCTCCTTCGTTCGGACTCCAATTTGCGCATGGTTTTCGCCCACATACTCCTAACACACTTTACTATATTTCTTATGAAGGACTGAACTCTTGATTCCTTCTCTAAAATTCGCTAGAGTCAGTACAGTTTCACCTCAGAATTTTTCACCTCGGCGTTGACGTGGTCAAACTTTCGCCTCATCGCCTCGGCTCTTCGGCCTCGGCACCTCGCCTCGGCTCTTCGGCCTCGGCACCTCGCCTCGGCAGCTTCGCCTCGGCTCTTCGGCCTCGACACCTCGCCTCGCCTCGCCTCGGCACTTCGCCTCGGCAGCTCGCCTCGGCACCTCGCCTCGGCTCTTCGGCCTCGGCACCTCGCCTCGGCGACCGCCTCGGCTCTTGCGGCCTCGACACCTCGCCTCGCCTCGCCTCGGCAGCTCGCCTCGGCAGCTTCGCCTCGGCTCTTCGGCCTCGGCACCTCGCCTCGGCAGCACCCGCCTCGGCTCTTCGGCCTCAGCGCCCCGCCTCGCCTCGGCACTTCGCCTCGGCAGCTCGCCTCGGCACCTCGCCTCGGCAGCTCGGCCTCGGCGTTCGTCCTCGGCACCTCGGCGTCGGGCGAACTGCCATGCAGTGATTTTGTTTTGGCCAGTTCTCCTTCGTTTGAACTCCGATTTACGAACGGTTTTCGCCTACGTACTCCTAACGCAATTTACTTTATTTGTTATGACGGATCGAACCCCTGATTCCTTCTCCAAAATTCACGAGAATCAGTACAGTCCACCCCGGACAGTTTACCTCGGCATAGGCAAACTGCTTCGTGTAGTGATTTTGTTTTGGTCCGTTCTCCTTCGTTTGGACTCCGATTTGCGTATGGTTTTCTCCTACGTACTTCTAACGGACTGTGCTATATTTCTTATGAAGGGAAGATCCCTGTTTCCTTCTCCAGAAATCGTGAGAGCCAGCGAAGCTAGCTCGTAGTTTTATAGAACTAGAATTTAGTTATATGATAAGATTTTTTTATCTTTGCTAGATGGTATGTTTCCTAGTATGGTAGGAAAGCTACAACGTCGTTGTATATGAGAACAATTTCCATATAACAATTATCATTTTATCGATGTGTTTGGATTGTTTATCGCTTTATAGACCGCCCGGTTATCCTATTTTCTTAGATGCGTTAAGTTTATTTTTTATCTATGCATCGGTTATCTTTATTTAGTTGTCTTATGCTCGTTTGTGCGTGGCGGATGGCCGGACTCGACACACCACTAGACGGAGGCTTGGACCGAGTGCCACCCCGCAGAGATCATCCATAGGTACCGCGAGTATCGGATGTCTTTGGGAGATGATCTCGGAGAGTTCCTCATGCACTACCTTCGTCATTGGAGGGGCGCGAGCATGGGGTGACGGACTTCATGGCGTAAGCGTCTCGATGCGGCTACCGATTGTTGGGAAGACTATGCACGGGAGATATCGGAGATTACATCTTCCGATATGGTGGTGACTACGACCGATAGCGGATCTACCGAGATTTGTGAGCCACCGACCTCGTCTTTAGTATCTGCAGGTAGCCCCGAGAGACCGTACTCCTCCGGGAATATACATGGCGTGACGAGTCACCGGAGTGGCTCTACTGGAGGTTCCTCGAGTGGTTGATCCGTGATTCCGAGAGATTTGGAAGCGGTGACCGACCGCTCATGTGACCGTATGCCTCGGCCCAGCATTGGGGATGCCGAGTTTCATTGCCGATTGGACACCCCATACACCCACCGCTTCCTATCTTGCCGCTTATGACAAATGGGGCAAGCGCCAAATGAGCCGTCGGCTGCACGAGCCGGGATGAGGGTCTCGATGATCGTGATGACTTGATCCGATCCGTGACATTCCTATGGTTGGGGATGACGGGCGCAGACCGTCGAGTGCGCGCCGTGAGGGCGACTCGGACGATGATTCGATGATGACTCGATGACGATTCGAGACGATGAGGAGGATCCCGAGGAGGATCGATATGATGATGAGTGATACACCGCTGATCTGCTTAGCTAGGTTTTAGTCCGTATGTATATAGTCCAAGATGTGTGTAGGTTGCTTTTGTGTTTTAAAAGGAAGTGAACTTTGTATTTTGTATTATCTTGTAATCCCGTATGTTGTTCGATCGCGGGTTAAGCTTTTGAGATGCCATCTATTGTACATTATCCCTTTGTATTAATCTGTTTGTACGTAAAAGTCCTCCTCGAGGCACAAATTTTCGATGTATATATGATAACCCAAGCGGGCTTTTCGGCGTAAATGATATTGTGATGAATAGCTTGGTTTAAAGCTGCTTTACAAAAGAAATTGTATGATAATAATATATATGTTAATTGTGAAAATGATTTTCAATATTTATTGTATGTTTAAACAACAGAATGCCGCCAAGACGGGATCCTGCACAAAGAGGTAGGGGAAGGGGAAGAGGTAGAGGTAGAGGCAGAGGAAGAATTCATGTACCAGAACCTGCGAATATACCCCAACCACCACCACCTCCACCCGATCGTAGGATCGAGGAATTATTTCTTAGACAGAACCCACCATCCTTTGATGGAAAAGGGAGCCCAGATAATGCCGAGCAATGGATAAGGGCTATGGAAAGGATATTTGATTTTCTTCGATGCACGAGACAGAACTATCTCCATTACCTTTCAACCGACAGACTCGCCGACTTTTGGTGGGAAGCCCGACGAAAGATTTTACTGACGAGGATCACATGAATGAGTTCACTTGGGAAGAATTTAAAGAGGAATCAGATGAGAAATACGTTCCAAAAGTTATCGAAAAAGGAAGAACAAGAATTTTATAATCAAAGCAGAAAAGATGTCCGTAACAGACATGATCGCACTTTCTGCGATATGTCCCGATATGCCCCGATCGGTGAATACGGATAAGAAGATGGCGAAAAGTTTAGGTCCGGATTGAGGTCGAGATAAGAATGTCTCTAGCGGTCATGGAGATCGACTTACAATCAAGCTCTCGGACGAGCTTTGGACATCGAGGACCGTGCCGTAAGAGAAGACAACTCAAACCCGCACACAAAATACAAGGGACAAAGGAAAGAGAAAGTGGGAAGGAAATTTTAGTAACATTAACCGGGAAGTTTTGGTAATACGAATAACAAGCGGCGGCCGTGGCACTGGTACCACAAGGCGAGGGGATGGAAAAAGCGGTCTTTTCCTCCGATGGGAGGACCACAAGAGCGAAAGACAACTCCTCGCCCAAAGTGCCGTAGTTTCATAAAGGAGTTTGCCGTCCGGTAAATTGCTTTAAGTGCGGAATGAAGGGACATTACGCGAATAGTTGCCCAGGATACGCACGGGGGCGGTGGGAAGGCCAAATCACCGGCAATGCCCAACCCTCAAGGCTATCCAGCCACCAACCGCAAGAACAACCGCCACAACAACGGGCAAGCGGCCTCAACAACAACAAGAACGACAACCACCGCAGCGGCGTAATCAAGCAATGACGCCAACAAAGAGCAAGCGGCCAAGCAGAATCAATCGGAGACAGCGCCCGTCGGCCTCGGTAGGCTCGCCGAGCATATGCTCGCACCTGAGGCAATGAACAAAACCAGGAAACTGGCGGGTATGGGAACACTTCTCAGCGCACTGCTATACTTTTGTTCGATACGGAGCATCACATTCTTTTGTAGCAAGAACATGTGTAGATCTATTGGAACTTAGATCCGAGAAAGCAAACCAGATATGAACATCTCTTCACCTATAGGAGGGATTATGATCATTACTCATATTTGCTCAAACCTAGAGTTGAACTTAGGATCACTTAAGGTTCGACGAATAACTTAAACATAATACCCATGGGTGATGTAGATATAATTTTGGGAATGGATTGGTTGGCTGAAAATCATGCTACAATCTCTGTAAAGAAAGGAAAATTTCATTCCATTTTCCCGAAAAGAAGCTACAAGCTTTTACTAATCGATGGGAAAGAAAATTCGATTATATCCGCTTGAAGGCAGAGTATGATAAACAAGAAAGGATGCCATGCATTTCTTGTTTATTTGAACGGAGAAGATCGAACAACGATAAAAGTTGAAGATGTAGAGATTGTACGAGAATTTTCGATGTTTTCACGAAAATCTACCAGATTACCTCCGATGAACAACCGAGTTTACCATTGACTTGGAACCGGATCGGCTCCAGTGTCAAAGGCACCGCATCGAATGGCTCGAAAGAACCGGAAGAGTTGAAAATCCAAATCCAAGAGTCATTGGACTAGGTTTTATCGGACCTAGTGTTTCGCTGGGGAGCACCGTGTTATTTGTAAAGAAAAAGATGGTTCCTTGAGGATGTGTATAGATTATCGAGAATCGAACAAAATGACGCTCAAAACAAGTATCCACTTCCAAGGATAGATGACTTGTTTGATCGCCTAAGAGAGCTAGCGTGTTCTCGAAAATCGACCTCAAGTCGCTATCACCAACTTAAAGTCTGGCTGAAGATGTATCAAAGCTAACTTTCGAGCGAGATCGGCCACTATGAATTTATAGTTGTGCCATTCGGATTGACCAATGCTTGGCGGATTCATGGATCTCATGAATAGGGTGTTCCACCCATTTTAGACAAATTTGTCTTAGTCTTCATAGATGACATCCTCATCTATTCAAAGGATGAAGACGAACACAAGGAACACCTCCTACGATCGCAAACTTTGAGAATGAACAACTTTTGCTAAATTTAGCAAATGTGAATTTTGGTCAAGGAAGTAATGTTCCTTGGACACATTGTGTCACCGAGGGATTAAAGTTGATCCGCCAAAGTAGAAGCGGTCCAAGAATGGAAATCGCCGAGGACACAAATGAAATTAGAAGTTTCTTGGGATTGGCGAGTTACTATCGAAGATTCATCAAGGATTCTCAAGATAGCAAGACCAATAACCCAACTACTCGAAAAGGAATTAAATTCACATGGGTGATGAGTGTGAGGCGATTTCCGGGCGCCGAGGAAAAGTTAACTCGCCTGTATTAGCGGTTCGAGCGAGATAAAGAATACGTGGTCTATACAGATGCCTCCAAAATGGATTAGGCGTGTGTTAATGCAAAATGGAAAAGTGATAGCCTATGCATCTCGACAATTGAGACCGCATGAGTTGAATTACCCAACTCATGATGCGAACTAGCAGCAGATGGTGCATGCCTTAAAGATATGGAGACATCATCTCTACGGAGTAAGATGTGAAATCTTTACCGATCATAAAAGTTTAAAATACTTTTTCGAGAGAGATCTAAACATGAGACAAAGAAGATGGCTCGAATTGGTAAAAGACTACGACGTGGTATAAACTATCACCCGGCAAGGCAAATGTTGTAGCCGATGCCTTGAGTCGTGAAGAGTCAAAGCGGTTGGGATGTCTCTCACAAATGAAGAAAACTCATCAAGAGTTTGAAAGGATGAAGATTGAACTGATTGAACAACCGAGAGACGATCACGAGTTGTATTGCTACACTCACTTTGACGTCGACTTAAGGAAAAGAATCCTTGAAGGACAAAGGATGGAGGAAAAGTTAGAAAAAGCAAGAGCCAAAGTAAGGATGGAAGGACTAAAAATTTTCAAGAAGCACCGCATAATGCTTTATTATTTGAAGGAAGATTGTGTATCCTGCACGACAACAACCTTGGAATGAAATCATGAGTGAAGCTCATGACACACCTTATACTGACCCGTCCAGCAAGACAAAATGTACCAAGATTTGAAGAAAAAGTTCGGTGGGAAGGTATGAAAAGAGACATAGCCTCTTTTGTAGAGCGATGTCTTGCTTGTCAACAAGTAAAAGCATTACACCAACGTCCTTACGAAAGCTACAAGATTTGGCAATACCCGAGTGGAAATGGGAAGATATAGCTATGGATTTTGTTACGGGTTTACCAAAGTCTAAAAGAGGTAACAACGCTATATGGGTAATAGTGGATGACTCACCAAATGTGCACATTTTCGCGAATTCGGATTACCCACTGTGCGATAAACTAGCCCAAAGAAGACGTAAAGGAAATTGTGCCGCATGGAGTACCGAAACTATCACTTCGATAGGGATTCAAAATTTACTTCAAGATTCGGACTAGCTTGCAAAAAGAATTGGGCACGGTTAAATTTCAAAGACACCTTTTCACCCTCAAACCGATGGACAATCGGAAGGACGATCCAAACACTCAAGACATGTTGAGAATCAGAGTGTTGGATCGAAGTGCAAAATGGGAAGAGGTTTTACCTCTCATCGAATTTGCCTACAATAATAGTTATCAAGCGACGATCGATATGGCCCCGTATGAAGCCTTATATGGAAGAAAATGCCGATCACCGCTTTACTGGGACGAAGTGGGTGAAAGAAGAATCTTAGGGCCTGACGCTATAAGTGAAATGATTGAGATCGTTCGCCAAATTAGGCATAGAATAAGAGAAGCTCAAGATAGACAGAAGTCTTACGCTGATACGAGAAGAGCTGAGCTACATTTCGAAAATGGAGATAAAGTCTTTTTGAAGGTCTCTCCATCTAAAGGGATTATAAGGTTTGGAGTAAAGGGAAAATTAAGACCCCGTTTTATTGACCTTATGAAATCCTAGAAAGAATAGGCCCAGTCGCCTATAGGTTGGCTCTTCCGCCAAGTCTGGAAAACGACACAATGTTTTTCATGTATCACAACTCGAGAAAATGCGTGTACGATCCAAAGCATGTGATCCATCAAGGTGACGTGATCCTCAATCCGGATATGAGCTATAATGAGGAACCTACGGCTATTCTAGACCCAAGGTTCAAAGAATTGAGAACAAATCTATTCCACTAGTCAAAGTACTGTGGAAGCATCATGGACAAGAGGAAGCCACGTGGGAGCTTGAGGACGCAATGAAAGAAAAATACCCCGATCTTTTCTGAGGTATGAAAAATTTCGGGACGAAATTTCTTTAAGGGGGGTGGAATGTAATACCCCGATTATTTAAACGCCTAATTACGATATTAATTTCGTAAATTAGAATATTATTATAATAATTTGATTATTTAAATTATCGAATAACGATATCGATTATTGTTGGAATAATAAATTCCTATGTTTTATTCACAAATAAATGTGAATTGAGAAATACGAATATTTAACGTATTTCAACAGTATTATTTCTACGTCGATTACGTATCGATATTTATATGCTCGAGATATTTTCTAAGTTTTTAAGCTTAGAATTTAATTCCATTATTATTGGAATAATTTTAATAAAGTGGTTACAACTTTATTTCGACCATTTTGAAATGAGTCGATATTTAACGTTTTGAGACATTTCAAACGTTAACGTTTAGAGATGACTTGAGAATCAAGTATAATGATCAAGGAATTATAGTATTTAAAATCCTATGATTATTTTATATAATTAGAATATTATTTAGCATTGAATTAATGCTAGAAATTTTGGAATAATATTTTTGGTTATTTATGATTCTCGAAAACCCTAAATCGAGAATTAGGGTTTTCTACCTATGGATTAATTCCAATAATTTTTCCTATGATATAATTTATCATCTAAAACTTATATTATGATATATATGTATAATTGGCATGAAAAATCAAATATTAACCCTTAAGAATGAGAAATAGCCGTGAGCTATTTGGAATCACTAGTTCACGCCATTTTGTGTACTCAATGCTAGGTTGTGGATTTAATTCATGCAAGTGGGATCTAGTTTATACTCTAATCAAATAATGAACAAGTAAGATCAAGTTGTGAGGGGAGCCGTTCTTTTTGACTAATGCAACCTTGATGATGTATAATCAATATTTGGGATAGAGTGTAAGATACATATATTCATGTATAGCAATGAAAAAATCAGATTTTTCTCTTCCTCATGTGTGTGTGTCGACGCAAGTGAAGGAAAATGAGTCAAATATATTTTGTTTGGTTCAAAACTTTATTCATGTATTAACTACATGTAAGAGATATTTTGAACCACGACATACTCATGTTGACTCAACAAAATAATTCTTGTGTCTTGCAAGCCATGGTCGACGACTTTGTGTTCCAAAACAATGAATTGAATTGTTTTACCCAAGAAATGAATTGGTGTAAGATGTAGTAAGTATTGATGATGTAATTCATCGATGACTCATAAAGCAAATTGGAAAAAGGCTTCCAATTGTTGTGAGAAATTGAGAAGGACCGAGAGAGAGATAGTGAGAGAAGTGAGTGAATTAATTCATTACTTAAGTGTTATATTTCTTAAACACAAACACTTTTCCTCTCTCTCCAAACACAAGAGTACCGTGAGTTTTCCCTTAGAAAAGCTTGAGTGTTCTCGAGTTTCAATTAGCCAAAGCTTGAGCACTAATCATCCTACATAAAATCAAAGTCGTTAAAGGTTGGGGATCGAACAAGCTTCGATTATACCCTAAGTTTTTAAATTTCTAATGGTTTGATCTTAGGTTTCAAGCATGGTTTAATTATGAAAGAATGCTAGCATGATAGCTTGTTCATTAAATATGTGTAGTATGATCTTATGTAAGCATATATCATGTTTAAAAATTTATTCAAGCATGCTATGAAATTAGTTCATGGTTACCAAAATTTTCTTGATGATTTAGGAATGGAATAATGATATATGATGTAGTAGAAGTTTATTATGATTTTTGGGGAATTTTATAAAATCCTATGTTTAGTTTTTAAACTACCGAAAATGAGTAGTAATTTCTAAGTTGATGTACGCTTTAACTTGTGAAATGTAATGACATAATTATGATCTAGGGTATTAATATTATATTACATGAAAATTTCTAGGATTTTGAAGCATTAATGCTCAAAATTTTGAAAGGGCCATGAGCTTCATGGTAGTTTTAAGCATGACTTAGTTGATTTTAGTTAATGTAATGATGTATTAATGTTACACTATAGTATCTAAGCATAGTGTAATTTAATTAGAATTTTATAAAAATGTTTAGTGTGATGTTGGTGAACCGAAACCATTGAACATTTATACCTTGGGATAAAAATTTCATATGTTGGACTTTAGATTATAATTATGTTATAAATTAATGTTGGGGGCCTTGTATAATTTAATTAGATTTTAGGATTTTATTTGAGAAATTTTAAGAATAGCCGTGACCTATGGTATGGGTATAGGTGGTGTTCAAATTTTCTATAGTGATATCAATACATATTAATGATCATAGTGTAAAATAATACACTATATGAATTTAGAGGAATTTTGGAACAAAGTTTGAAAATTTATGTGTTATAATAGTGAGCTATATAAATGAGAATAAGGAATTTTAATTCCTTATTAATTAAGAAATAATATATTATATGTCTAGAAATTAATTTAGACATATTAAATTTTTTTGAGAATTATTAAACATAGAATATTATGTTTACGAAGAAACGTTATATTAAATAACGAAAAGCATAAATAATGCTTAAAGTATTAAAAGATTAATATTGAAAGAAAATATTAATTAAGTTTATCGATTTGCGTGAAAATCGATGATTAAAGTTTTATGAAAATAAATCGATTGAAAATCGATTTATATTGATTTTATTCATTAAAATATGAGTTATTGAAAATTTATTAAGAAAAGTCAAAATGGTTGACTTTCAAATTAACGCATTTAAATCGCTCGTTAAATACGCTAATACGTGAAAACGATTACTTTTATCCTAATATCTCAATTGTGAGAAAAGATTTCATAATTGAAATCACTTTATCAATAACGTTATTATATCGCTAATTATTTAACCTAAAAGGTTAAAATAAGATCAGATCATATTACGCCTCTCTCGATATACGAGAATTATTTTATTGATATACGCCGTCGCTTCAACGTATTAAGACGATAAAGAATCATCCAAACTTGAATTATTAATTTAATTATCAAAGTTGAATGAACTTTGAAAATCTCGAAAACGTGCCAACGCATTAAACGTACATTTTTGCGTAAAGGTGGAACGTGAAGTTCACTCGAACGCGAGGAGAAGCACGCACGGTGAAATTCAAAGTTCAAGTAAAGTGGGCTTTACTATATTCAAACCGTAGAATTTACCAAATGATTTATTTATGATGCCTTATTGCAAGCAAATATTTATGAACCGATTTATTTAATTACCCGCCCAAAATGTTTATGATTTGTGTATGTATCCATCCATGATTATTGATGCATAACGCTGGGTAGCTCCCACTTTATGACATGCTTGAATTGTATTCTCGGAAGACCCCAAGAATGATGGAGAGTTCGATCCCGTCTTTGAGATAGCCCGGATTTTGTGCACCGATTATTTGTGATTGTGTCTTTGAAAGGGTACTCGTTGGTCATGGCGATCAGTGAGAGAGGAGGCCTCCTCTCCAATAGTAGGGATTGTTGTGAATGATTGTTGTGGTGGATGTGGATCATACATATGTGGAAAATGTTGCCAAGCGATATTTATGGGAAAATGACGAAAATATTTAGTAAACACGAGTAATTTCAAATTAAAACCTCGTGTTATTCTTGTGATAGGGCGAGTAATTCAAACTTGATAAATTATTTTGGCATGAGCCACTGAGTGCATTATTTGTACTCAGCCCTGCATATTTGTTTTTAAATGTGCAGATTGAGCTGGTGATGGTGATGGAGCGGAGATGTTGAGTAGTCAGAGGTCTTTTGGTATTTATTTATGTTTTGGAAGAAAATACCCTTGGGTGCATATCGTCATATATGCATTCACATGCTTTCCATTGATATTCTCGAATGTTTAATCAGATGTTGATGTTGACAACCTTTTCTCATCCAAATTATCGAACCTTCATAAAGGAACTTGTAGCCTTTACCTCAGAAATTACTTTTGCCTTGTAATAAGGTTGATTATCGAAGTTCGATAAGTATTATTTTGAAGTCTTTGATTATTCTTATTAAATGTGTCAGTAATCAACGCTCCAAGCTCCTGCCTTCTAATCTGTCTTTGGATTAGAGCGGCCGTGACAAGTAAATGCCGCAAGGAGATTACGTCCATACTTCCATGCACACCCCATACAAGTTCTCATCGAACACCCACTTCGGCAAGTATCGACAAAGCCGTAAGCCTCGTGGAGAATTGCGGTGGGCAATGAATTGGGCGAACACGATATATCTTTTGCCCACGCCGAGCCATCAAGCGGTCGCCCCAGCGCACTTCCTTGTTGAGGCTAACTTTACCGAGAAACCGAAGCTCACCGAGTCCTTATCGACGAGGTCAAGCCGAACCAATAGATAAAACACTTGAGGATTGCCGCAAGTTGACGGGCTTCGGGAAAACAGTGGCGGGCGGTATTCGCTACTAGGACCGGATGGCCAAGAGATCACCTCGACGACTTCGGTTCGCATTCAAAATGCGAACAACGTGGAATCTGAGGCCTTAATTGCGGGACTTCGCCAGCTCAAAGTCTTCGACACGAGCCGTGCAAGTTCATAGTGACTCTCGTCATAGTGAGTCACATGTTGGGAAATACGAGGCAAAGGCAACAGGATGAAGAAATACCTTGAAAAGCCAAAAGCCTACAACAAGCTTTCTCACACTTTCGCTAGTTCTCATCCCAAGGAGCAAAATAGCCGAGTGGACGCCTTAAGCAAACTAGCATCGTCGTCGACGAACTCTCCAAGAGAAGAAGTCCAAAACAGAGCATAAACGATGACGATACGGAGCCGAGGTCGGATAGTCTCGTATGAAGAACCCAATTGATGACCCCATTCGAGAGTACACGGAGAAAGAAGAACTACCCCATGATAAGCTCGAGGCTAGGAAAATCTTGAGCAAATCTCTGCGATATACACTGAGTAGGGAATTCTCTATAGAAAATCATACCTCAAAGATCTCCTAAGGTGCCCGGGTCCGAACCGAGCTGATTACGTATTACGAGAAGACATGAAGGATCGTGTGAATTACATCGACCTCGCGCCTATCAAAGAAGGTCATGCGATGGGATACTATTAGCCAACGATGTTCCGAGACTCAATCGATCTCGTGAAGAAATGTCCGGCGCCAAATTCATGGAAACGTCTTGAGGCTCCTCAAACCGACCTCGCCAAAGATGCAAAGCCCTCGCCATTTATGCAATGGGGATCGACATCGTAGGTCCTTTCTCGCAAAGCTCCGTGGCGCTTCAATTCCGATTGTCGCGATCGATTACTTCACGGTGGGTGGAAGCCGAACCATTGGTGAAAATCACGAGCAAAACGCCTCAACTTCGGCTCGGAAGAGCATCGTGCCGCTCGGCATCCCTCATATCATTGTTTGGATAATGGGGCACGCTCACGGATAAAATATTCAAAGAATGGTGTCAAGAGCTTCGATCCAAAGAAATTCACATCGGTGGCTCATCCTCAAGCAAATGGTCAAACCAAGTCACCAACAGACAATCGTGAAAGGGCTCAAGACTCGCCTCGATCGAGTAAAGGGCAATTGGGTGGAGAATTTACCACAAGTCCTATGGTCGCACTGCACTACACCTCGGACATCGAATGGAGAAACGCCCTATAGTTTGACATACGGAACCGAAGCAGTGATCCCTGCAGATCGGTGTGTCGAGCCCCCGCACTTAGAGATGTCAATACGGTCGAAACTCATGGGTCGCCCGAATAACCCGATAAAATTAATGGGTCATTATAAAATCGTAACCGAATATAAAATCGGGCTATTCGGCCGACCCATTCGGTTGACGGTTAATCGGGCCGGCTTGGCCGGTTATGGGTCACCCCATCGGGCCGTGGTAAAAAAAAAACTCAACTCATTTTTTTCCTTTTATCTAATAGTTAGAAATTCAAAATTCTTGATTTCAAAAATTTACTTTGCATGTTTAATTATCTTAACTTTTTTAGCTATTATAGATTGATTGTTTATTTAGTTATTTATAGTGATTTTTTTTTTAAAAATTATAAATTTTAATTGGTATTATAGTGAATTAACTTATAAAATATTTATTAAATATTGAATTAGCTATTATGGAATATGAATATTCAAATATTAAAAAAATAATTTAGTTGTGAGCATTATTTTTTATTTTGATATTGTAATATAATTTAAATAGTACTATTATATTGAATTAACTTATTAAATTTTTTTAGATATAAGTTTTAACTCCGCTTATAATTGTATTATATTATTTAGAGATCATTTAGTTACATGGAATGTGAATATTAAAGCATATTAGAAAAAATGAATTTAGTCATGAGCACTATTTTTAATTTTCATTGTTTGCTCTTCAAAGTTAGTATAATAAAAAAAAAGAACTTGTATATTATATTTATTTTTCACTTATTTGTTTTTTACTCCAACGCTTAATATAAAATATTTGTTATAAATATTATTATTATCAATAATATATATATATATATATATATATATATATTGTTTTTTCTTAAACTTTCTATCCCAATTGACCCGATGGGTTAGCCCAAAACCCGAGAGTTTAGGGTTAGGGTTGAACATTTCTAACCCGAAAAATGTCATCCCGAATAACCCGAACCGAATAGTCCGATAACCCGAATGGGTTGGCCCAACCCGAGCGGGCCGGCCCGATCGACATCCCTACCCGACTATTCACTTCTCATCAAGCAACGAGACAATCACGAACAGATCTATGATCCGCTCGAAGAGAAGAGAGACCTCGCCACATCGAGGAAGCTCGGATAAGCAACAAGTAGTTCGGTATTACAACCAACAGATCAAACCCGATAATTCCAAGTAGGTGACCTCGTGCTTCAAATAATGAAGTCGAGAAAGCCGCAAAGCTTGGTAAACCGGAAGCCACACGGGAAGGGCCTTACCAGTCACGTAAGTCCTCGGAAAGGGTCGTATAAGCTCGCTCATATATCCGGCAAAGAATACCCAAAGACGTGGCACATCATTCATCCAAGAAATACTTTGCATAAGTGTCAAAAGTCGAGTCTGCTCGGTCGTGTCATTTAGTCTGCTCAACAAGGCCCTCGAGTCTTGTTATTACGCCGGTCTTTATCAATAAAATCTTTTTCGCATGTTTTATTTGTCACTTATGCATACTATCTCTTCTCCATTATACAATACCTTCCAAGGAGGACGAAATACCCTCGACGGAGGACAGACTACCTTCGTTTAATACGAGGACGAACTCTAAACGCTCGTGAGGGGACCACCCCTAGCGCCAAATAAGGAACCTATACCTTCGTTTATTTCGGGGAAGAGGGGACCACCCCTAGCGATAAAACTTGCCAAAAAAGGAACCTATACCTCCATTCATTTCGGGGAAGAGGGGACCACCCCTAGCAATATTTCTTGCCAAAAAAGGAACCCCTACCTTCGTTTATTTCGAGGATGAATACCTTCGTACGAGGACGAACTACCTTCGTTTATTTCGAGGACGAACTACCTTCGTACGATGACGAATTACCTTCGTGTAATACGAGGACGACCTACCTTCTTATTGGTTACGGTAATAAAAGGACATTGGAAAGTCAACACGAGGCAAAGAAGAATTATTCTTATTTCAAAGTATACAGTTTACACATTACGAGGACGAAGAGGGCCCAGGGGGCCGGGAAAAGCTGAGCCAATCCCTAGAAAAATCGGGATTCAACAGTTCGTCTATACTAATCCTACCTCTACCTCGCCCCTGTCTATACCGAGAGCCCCGCCACCGACCTCTAGGTCCCGCAAGACGACCTCGCCACTGATGATGCCCGACTCGCCCTTGAGGGTCTACGCCTCTTGGGCCATAAACGTCTCTCTTGAGTTTGCCACCCGTAAAAAGGCTCCGGCAATGGCGAAGTCCCGGCAGACGAAAAGCCCCGCATGAAGAAGAAGCCTCGTCACCGGTCCAAGCAGCCCTCGTCGTGGTTGGCAAGCTATGACGGTCTTGTATAGACCTCCCATCCTTTTCAGTTCGGCGAACTGCTCCTGAAATTGCCAGGAGTTCCGACCATACTCACGCATGTACCTCGCACAACGAGCAGCGATCTCAACAACTTTAGCTTCGACCTCCGAGATAGTCATCCCACCATTTCGGCGAATGACCTCCTCATACTCGGAGTGCTCATCAGCTACTGATTTAGCCTTCTCCTTGGCGATCTCGAACCTCTCCTCCAATTCCAAGAGGCAAGCCTGAAGCTCGTCACAGCTCTCCTGGGCAGCTCTAAGCTTAGTATCAGCCTCCGCCTGCACATGGCCTAGCTATTCCTCCCTATGGAGGAGTTCGACCACTTTTGATTCGAGAGCCCGTCAAAGCTTCGATTTGATTCAACCAAGGGAAGATCGCATTTTTCGGGAAGACCAATAAAAGACAAATTTCTCCACGTAAACAGGTGATTTTATTATGCCTTCAGGCAGAAACAAGTGTACATGTACATTCAAAAAAAAAAAAGGGATCAACTGACCCCTCCAGAAGCTTCGGGCCTGTCTAGCTCGGCCACCTCCTGGACTTGGGAAGCGTCGACCTCATCCACTTCGGCTTCTTTGGCCACCTCCTGGACCCGAGCTGCTTCAGCCTTCTCCTGAGTTCGAGAAGCTTCGGCTTCCTCGGGGACTCCCGGAGCCTCGACGCCCTCCGAAGCCTTTGCTGCCACCTCCCCCGATCCTTTAGCAAGATCAGCCATTAAAGCTTCGATCATGGGATCTCGGTCCACCGGCGACGCGGACCGACTCTGCAGTCAAGAAACCAAAGACGAGGTCGCTCGCAAGACGGCAAGTCCTTCGGACACGGCAAGGACCTCGGAATAGGCCCGCAGAAGGCATCGTCCTCCGTCACCTCATACCCATATTCGACTTATCCACCGGTAATCCTCGCAACTTCATCGATGGCATCCAAACGGTGCGCTTATTCAAGACCCCGCCACGCCTGAGGCCACCCCCAGAAGCCCCTGACAGAACAACCTCTCCGCAGCTGGAGCATCTCCTCTTGCGAGCTCGCCACCTCGGCCTCCCGACGGCGAGCTCCTCCTCGGCCTTCATCAAGCCGACTTGACCTCCGCCGCCTGCCCTCACCTCCAGCGCCACCTCGGCCGCCTGCCCGCCTCCACCGCCACCTCGGCCGCCTCCACCGCCTCGGCCGCCACGACCACCGCCTCCTCGCAAAGATCCCGAGCCTTAGCCCGGCCGCACACCTCGAACGAGGGAGAGTCTTCTCCTCCTCCATCTCCCGGGCATAGCGGGACACTCCGTCGAACCGGGCAACGGCGCTTTTCAAGTACTCCGCCACAAGGACGGATGCGCCCGCCGATTCGGCCGTCACGCCCTCGACCCCCTGTGCAATAACCAACGGTCGGGAGGACACAATACTTACATTACTTTACAATGTATAAGAATGGATACACTACCTCGGGAAAAATACGAGGTGCGGGTTGCGAGCCGAGGATCTCGCACTCCGGATCGGCGGGAACCGCGGACTCAGGGATTGCACGCTTTATCCTCTTGAATCGTTTAAGAGGCACGAGCGGAGGAGACTTCGGGACATCTCCACTCCTCTTAGAGGAATCCTCAGCGATGCCCTTCAGCGTCAAAGTAGGGATCTCCGAACTGGAGCTCGGTCCCTTCTTTTTATTCTTCCCTCCGAGCAAGTTCACTACAAAGGAATAAGCGCCAGGTCAGAAAAAAAAAAGAAAAAAAAGCAACTATATGACGAAGTATCGGAGTAGGGCCTGTAGGGAAATCTGATTTTAACCCTCTCCCGAGGATCTATCTTGGATGTTACATTGATTATATTCCTAGAATACACCTATATAATTAATTGCAACACGTAGGGGTTTTCTCGTGTTTACCTTTGAATCTGCCGAGGATGAACGGGATGAACGGATCTAGACTCGTGCTTTGATCTTCCGGATCAGATCCGGTTGCCCAATCTCCAACGTCGATTGAGGGCGATCTATGGAGAATGCTTGAAAATCACCCAATCCTCTCTAGGAATTTTCGAAAATCACTCTAAGAACTATAGAGATGGACGAAAATATGGTGTTGATTAATTAGGATCAACCTTGATTCTATCTCTTACCTTATATTTATAATGCATTACCATAATCCCATAAGGAAAGATCCATGCATATCCCATAAATATAATTATATCCTTATAGGATAAAGAGAATAAAATCCTTTCCTTAGAGACACATGGGCGCCGATTTCCTCAAGCTTACGGGCCGGATGGGCCACCAGGATCAAATGCAAGGAATAAAGATGGGCCTCAAATAAATTAATTATCTTATGTTCAAATTTGAACATAAATTAATTTATAGACATTTATTCATGCCACTAGAGAATAAATGCTTGACTTACCCCTTTATTACCGGGTGAGTCGGCTTGCACTTAGACATTATGAATCCTCGATTTAAGATATCGCACGTCCATTAATTATTTATAACATTCATCGCTTAAAATAATTAATATCTTTAATTCCTTAAGTAGTACCACTCAACCTTATTATTGTATTTGAGCTAACTCACCGCAGGGGTTTAGTACAATAAACCTTTGAGCTCCTTAAGGGGCGCCATCATCCTAAACGGATACGGTGACTCGACTGATAACTAGCATGACATACAAGCACCGCCACCACCCAAGACGCGAGAATATTGGGTTAGTAGAACATATAACCCTCACCCATAACAAGTCAAAGTGATGGTCAAGAACTCATACTCACCTAATACCTTATCGAGGTTTAGATCATCGTAAGTCACCGAGATCTTGGTTCTTCACGACGGTCGATAGAAGAACTCATCTCATCGTGATCCTTCAATACGCCGAGACGCATCAAAGATAGACAAGCAACCAAGTCAAGTCACTTATCTATACCGCAGCCTTATACCGACAACTCGTCCTCAAGTTGTCTCACCGTGAAACTTTTATATCTCATTAAGCTTGACCAATCATACGGACTTACGTGATCTTCTACACAATCGTATGATCTAACTTATATATGAGATAAGGGACACGATATATGCAATCAAGTATTCAATTCAGATAGGAGATTGTAATAGTGGTAACATGAAACATTGTATACAAGCTCAACCAAACCGCTTCGATATACAAATCCAACAGGCCTCACCCCTCGCCGGCTCCACCATGGTAGCAGGGTCATAAGGGCTCAGCCCGGAGGTAGCGAGCTCGGCCTCGGAGAAGTCTTCTTCAACAAGGCCGACCTTATCTAAAACCTCCTCAAAGTCACCAAGGCTAACATCAGTGGCCGCATCTGCCAACTTCTCTGGATTCTAGGAAAACTCGATGCACTCATCAAACCTACAGAAGAAGAACTTCTTCTGCCAGTTCGAAATTTTCGATTTTGTCTTTACTTTGAAGCCACGACGAGGAGATAAGTAATACCACCCCGAACTAGCTTTAAATTGAAAAAACCTGAGGACGAGCCCCAAGGTAAAAGAAAAGTTATGCCGATGGCAATAGACACCAAGACCCGTTAGATGCCGAAAAGAATTGGGCATTATTTGGGCAAGAGGTATGCCGAACATCTGCTGGAGTTCGACATACACGAGGGAAAGGAATACGAAGACCACCCTGGTCGTCTTCAGAAACCGTCATTAAAACCTCCGGAGGGCACAAGCCCTATCCTCCGCATTTGAGAGCGACAAATTCAAAAGACTCTGGAATGAAATACCTAGAAGAAAAATCTGCTATAGCAGAGGCATCTAACATTGAAGGAATGGAAGACACTTTACCAAAATCCCTGAAGGGCGGGAATCCTACTCTACGCACGTATGGAAAGCAATTTAAAAGTATAAACTTCATGACCATGGGAATCCTCGGAATAAGAAGAAGATGAAGAAGCCATTAAATATAACTTGCTGGTTTTTGGTATGAGATCAACGAAGAAGCGAAGACATCGCAAGAAAAACAATGGTGACAGCTTGAGCACTTTTCGCTTTGCGTGTTTTGGAATTTTGAAATCGAAATGGCTAAAAGTGATAAGGAAATGGCGATCAAGAAGTTATTCCCCAATAATGCACTTTATCGAACTCAACCACGCCACATTTAATGCGCATTAAATGCGTATGATGCACTCGTGTTCGACATCGGCAAGACATCCCGTGTTCGACCTCATCCTGACGTTACGCATTCAACTACGATGTCATGTATCCACTCGAAACTTCGGCATAACGCCTAGTCGGTGAAGTCGGTCAGAAGACCTCGGCATAACGCCTCGTCAGGTGAAGCCGGTCATAAGACCTCGGCATAACACCTGCCGGGTGAAGCCGGTCAAGACCTCGCATAACACTCGTCGGTGAAGCGGGCCAAGACCTCGGATAACGCCTCGTCGGTGCGGTTGGTCAAGACTCGCATAACGCCTCGTCAGTGAAGCGGTCGTAAGACCTCGGCATAACGACTAGTCGAAAAGCCGGTCAAGACTTCGCATAGCGCGCTGGATTTGTATACCGAAAGCGCTTTGGTTGAGCTTGTATACAATGTTTCCTTACCACTATTACAATCTCCTATCTGCTTTTGAATACTTGATCGCATATATCGTGTCCCCTTATCTCATATATAAGTTAGATCATACAAGGTGTAGAAGATCACGTAAGTCCGTATGATTGGTCAAGCTTAATGAGATATAAAAGTTTCACACCGAGACGACTTAAGGACGAGTTGTCGGCTTAGCCGCAGATAGATAAGAAGTGACTTGACTTAGTTGCTTGTCTATGCCGGTACGCCTCGACGTATCAAGGATCACAAAGAGATGTGTTCTTCTTTCCGACCGTCGTGAAGAACCAAGATCTCGGTGACTTACGATGATCTAAACCTCGATAAGGTATTAGGTGAGTATGAGTTGCCGACCATCACTTGACTTGTTATGGGTGAGGGTTATATGTTCTAACCCAAGATTCTCCGCATCTTGGGTGGTGGCAAGGTTTCAGATGTCACGCTAGTTATCTCAGACGAGTCACCGTATCCGTTAAGGACGATGACGCCCCTTAAGGAGCTCAAAGGTTTATTGTACTAAACCCCGCAGTTGAGTTAGCTCAAGTACAATAATAAGGTCGAGTGGTACTACTTAAGGAAATGAAGTTATTAATCGCTTTAAGCAATGATTGCTATAAATGATTAATGGACGCTCGATATCTTAAATACGGGATTCAGAATGTCTAAGTGCAAGCCCGACTCAACTTCGGTAATAAAGGGTAAGTCAACATTCTTTCTCTAGTGGAATGATCGAATGTTTATAAATTAATTTATGTTCGGGCCGAACATAAGATAATTAATTTATTTGAGGCCCATCTTTATTCCTCGTGATTTGATCCTCGGGTCGCCCATCCAGTGCCCGTAGCTACCGGAAGAAATCGGCCCCTACTGCTTCTCAAAGGAAAGATTTTATTCTCTTTATCCCACAAGGATATAATTATATTTATGGTATATGCATAGATCCTTTCCATATAAGATTATGGTAATAATCTTGAGAGTATGGAAATAATCCTAAGAGTATGGAAATAATCCTGAGTATGGTAATATTCCATATAGATTATGGTAATATTCCATAAAGGATTATGGTAACATTCCATATAGGATTAAGGTAGTGCATTATAAATATAAGGTATGAGATAAAGTCTAGACACACTTAATAATTGAGAGAAAATTTTCGGTCACCTCATTAGAGTGAATCTCAAAATTAGCCTAGGTTGAGGGTGATTTCTTGTAGTATTCTCCATAGCTCGTCCTCACCGACGCTGGAGTTTGGGTATCCGGATACAGTCCGTAAGGTCAAAGCACGAGTCTCGACCGCTCAATCCGCTCATCCCGCTCGATCCACCTCGATGCATCCAAAGGTAAACACGAAAACCCCAACGTGTCGCTTTTAATTATATAGACGCATGCTAGGATTATAATCAATGTATGGTGAATTAAACACCCAAGATGGATCCTCGGGCGAGGGTTAACATACGCTTCCTACATTGGTATCGAGCCCGGATCGTAATCTCGCCTCGCTGGATTAATTCACGCTTGATTATTACGCGTTATTATAATTGTGGATTTGTCGTTCATCGTGGCTCGTTTGTTTTGTTGGTTTTTGTTTTTACACCACGAGAAAATCCGTGGTTAGATTAGATTTTATTATGTAAATCTTGTCTGTAAAAGAAGAACGAAGACGAACGAACGAAGAACGAAACGACGGGAAAAACAGGGTTCTCGGCAGACTTCTGGGTGGTTTCTCGCGAGCGAGTCTCGCGGTCGCTAGGGCGATCGCGAGGGCTGCGGCGACGGGCGCGCTCGCTCGCGGATCCTCGGCGCTTAGCGAGCGAACTCGCGGTCGCGAGGATTACCCGCGAAGTCGCGCGCCGCGGCGAGCGAGGGCGACGGGCGCGCTCGCGCTGAAACCCGGCCATGGCGAGCGCATCATGGTCGCGAGGTATGGCGGCCGGGCGACGATGTCTCGGCGGACGCTCGGCGCTGGCGTGGCCAGCACGCTGCAGCCGATGGGTCGCGGTCGCGTTAGCGATCGCGAGGCAGCCGCGGCGAGCGCGCTGGGCAGGCGGCGCGGCGGCGCGATCGGGCTTTGCCTCAGCGCGCCCAAAGACTTTATGGGCCGACCGCCCGCACTGCTTTTCCGAATTCGCCCGCGCCCGCACGCGAGGCCCAATTGTAGAATCCGTCCGTGCCTGCACGCGAGGTCTGCTGAAGTTTAATTATCGTACTTTGTAAATCTATGTAATAGATTAGATTTAATTGTGCAGTGTTTCACGATTGGGCCGCTGATGAACGCTTTATTTTATTTTTATCGCTCATATGCATGTCGTGGATGTTTAAATTATGCAAGAGTACGTTATGTATGTTTATATTACGCCGACAAACCTTTAAGTGTTTTACGAATTGGATGCGCATAGTAAGCATGCTAGGTTTATCGCGCTTATCAAGCATATTTTAGAATTTCATGAGCATGTTTTACATGTTGAGTTCTATAGAAAAGCATGCTAGATTACGTGATCTGCATGGACAAACCTTTGAATAAAAAGACTAAGCAAGCAACCCGACAAATTAATTTTTCAAATTAAAATGTCAAGACCTCCACTTTTGATCTCTAAACAAAGCGAGACGACCGTGAGTAAACGCCCACACGCGCGGCTTGCTTGCACTGCTTATCATAAGTTTGTTAGATGAGATTTCTAAATAAAACATTTTAAATCTATTGAGAAGTGGGAGTTTCATGTAAACGCCCACACGCTGGGCTTGCATGTGCGATTTTCATAAGTTCTCTAGAGATAGATATAAAATGAGATAACAAAAGAATTTGAATTGGAAGCGGTATGGTCCGAGTGAGTATACCAATTCTAAGAATTCATCTTCTGTTAAAATTGTGGTCAATGCTTAGACATCACCTCAAGTACAACTTCCCGCGAAGTCCCTTCTTGTGATAGTGATGTGGTCTAGTAAGGTCCAATCATTAATTTTATTTGTCATAAGGATAAGTTGACATGGATTGAAATTAAACGACTAAAAGGTATATTTTAGTCCGGTCGGGGGTTCATGTAAACGCCCACACGCGCGGCTTGCATGTGGATTCCTCACGCGATTGGAGGTTTCAATTAATATTGTTTTATCAAAAGGTTACAATATTATTGTTACGAATTATATGCGATCGTATGCTTATGTGTTTACATTATCGCTTCGATATGTCTCTTACGCGATTATCAATATGCTCGCACAAAACTGCTATCCGTCCAAATTTTATCGAGTGGAAACGAAACATGGAATATGTTCTTATCATTTGAAGAACACATGTTTGTTCTCACTACTCCTAAACCCGATGCCCTCATCGACGATCGACTAATGAGCAATGAGAGTCAAGGCACTTTGAATAAGTCAAACAATACGGCTAAATGCTATATGATGACTACGATGTCCAAAGGCTTGCACCGCAAAGATCGATCGATGGTAGACGCGATCGATATTTGGTCAAGTCTCGAGAGTAAGTTTGGGCGGTCGGATCGACAATCCGCCCACACAATGAGAGAGATCTTGGCGTGTAAGATGGAAGAAGGAAGTTCGTCCATGAACATGTCTCCCACACGACTCATCTCATGGATAGTCTTGATCGGTTGGGAGGAGGTATTGACGGCGGCCAAGGTCGATATCATCCTCAATACACCGCCCAAGTCTTTTGAGAACTTTGTGAATGCGATCATGAGCAAGACCGAGTTTACACTTAGTCGGCTTGCTTAATGATCTCGTTGTCATGCGAAGGAGTTATGGGAAAAGGAGCACATGCTCTTGCTAGCACATCTAAGGGCCCAAAATTTCCGCTGCAAAATGGAAATAGAAAAGGGTGCCAAAGGTGGTAAAGGCAAGGAAATAGTGGGAGTAATGGGAGCAAGAACATGGTTGCCACCGAGGCTCAAGAAGCCAAAGGAGAAGGGCAAGTGCTTCAAGTGCGGCAAGACGGGCATCAGCCAAGTGCCCTATGCTCATGCTCAAGGTACGCTGCTTGCTTTAGTAACGGAAACATGTTTAGCGACTTGTTCTACCCATTCTTGGGTAGTAGATACGGCGAATCGATCATGTTTGTTACACCTGCGTGGGTTCCCGCGACAAGGGAGTCGTTTGATGGCGAGATAACGATTCCATGGGCAACGCGCGAAGTCGAAGTCGCTGCGCTTGGAGATGTTTTTTATGTTTTGGGACAACAGCTTTAGTTTTGAAAGACGCTTTATATGTGCCGGATTTTCGCTGAACCTTGTTTCGCTTTCAAATTATTTACTCATGGATATTCGTTATTTTTGATAGTGGTGTTTCTATCATAAGAAATGACGGTTATCTCGTGTTGGCACCTTATATAATTCGCTTTATACTATTTCGCAAAACATAATACCTATAACTATGTTGCATCTTCATCAAACCCTAAAAAGAGAAAGTTTTCTTCAAGAAGATGACTCTACTTTTCTCTCGGCATCTTAGATTAGGTCACATCAATCTAAATAGGATCCAAAGACCGGCTAAGAATGGAGCGTTGGGTAATCTCACGCCATCTGCTCCCACCGCGAATCTCGTGATGTAAGGTAAGATGTCGACTGCACCTTCAAAGCGGGGGTTATAGAGCCACGTAAATGTTGGAGTTAGTCCATTCGACTGTGTGGACCAATGTCCACACAAGCTCGTGGAGGTACGAGTATTTTGTCACTTTCATCGACGACACTCAAGGTACGGATACGTATACCGCTTCACCGCAAGTCCGAATGCTTTGAGAAATTCAAAGAGTTTAAGGCGGAGGTGGAGACGGCTAGTAAAGTATCAAGTCATCATGGGTCGATCGCGGTGGCGAATACCTCAAGAACGAGTTTATGGACTATCTAGTGAAGTGTGGGATTACATCCCAACAAGATTTCACCGGGCACACCACAAAGAAAATGGTGTGTCGAGCGAAGAAATAGGACTCTTTTGGAAATGGTTAGATCTATGATGAGTTATGCTACATTGCCTATTTCGCTCGGGGTATGCCTTAGAGACGCAGTGCATACTTGCTAAATCTAGTACCGCCCAAGTCACCGAAAAGACCCCTTCGAGTTGTGGTTTGGGCGAAGCCCGCTTAAGCCACATAAGGATATGGGCGATCCCAAAGACATGTGCCGAACAAGAAGGCCGACAAGTTGGAGGCTAGATCCGACGCAAGGTCGTTTATTGGCTATCCTAGAGGAACGAAGGTGGTTTATTCTATAGTCCCAAGGATCGGTCATTATTAGACTAATGCTCGATTCTTAGAAGAGGACTACATGAAAAATCATAAGTCCAAAGTTGAAATCATTCTTCAAGAATTAGAAGATGATCGTATTCCACCACCGACAGGCCAAAGGTACGAGATGTCGAGTCTAGTGGGAGGATCGACACCGATACTTCAAGAAATTGAAGTGGGTCGAGTTCCACCGAGATACCGACCGCATAAGTGGTACCTACACAAAGAAGTTGTGCAAGTTAGAGAACCACAAGTATCTGCACCCACCGCTGCCATTACGCCTCAGAGAACCTCGTCAGAGTGGGAGGGTTGTTCGTCAACCCGAGCGATTTATGTTCGTGGGTGAATCTTCGGATTTAGTCCCAAAGATTTAACATACAATAATCGACCCATGGACATACAAGGAGGCAATACAAGATATTGATGCAAGATCATGGCACACCGCTACGGACTTAGAAATGGAGTCCATAACGGCTATGGATGTATATGAAAAGACACCTCTACCGATGGCAAGGAAGCCATAGGTAGTAAGTGGATATACAAGAGGAAGAGAGATTCCGATGGAGAGATTTCGCTTTTTAAAGCCGTGCTTGTGGCGAAAGGGTACACTCAGATTGAGGGCATCGATTTCGATGAGACCTTTCACCGTAGCAATGCTCAAGTCCATCGTAATTCTTCTAGCCATAGCAGCCCACTCGAACCTAGAGGTTTGGCAATGGATGTTAAAACCGCTTTTCTAAACGGTTACCTTGAGGAAGGTAGAGACATCTATATGCAAAGAACCTCAAGGTTGTGGTAAAGGGTGAAGAGCATCTAGTATGGAAGCTTAAGAAGTCCATTTATGGACTTAAGCAGCCTCCCGATCATGGAACTTACGCTGACGAGGTGGTAAAGTCCTATGGATTTACCCATTGCTCAGCGAGAGTTGTGTGTATCGGTTAGATGTCAACGGTGATGTGGTATTTCGCACTTTATGTAGATGACATCCTTCTAGTCGGGCAACAACGTGAAGTCGTATCGACGAAAGAGTTGGCTATCCGATCGCTTTCAAATGAAAGACTTAGGAGATGCAAGTACATTCTTGGGATCAAGGTTTACCGAGATCGCAAGAAGAAAATGTTGAGCTTATCTCAGCGCCTTACATCGATATCGTGATTACTGCTTTAGTATGCACCGCCAAGAAAGGATTGCTACCTTCGCATACATGGCGCCTTTATTCAAAACGCAATCACCCATGACCGCAGCGAGATAGAGGAATGAGACAAGTTCCTTACGCTCCGCCGTAGGAAGTCTCATGTACGCAATGCTATGCACGAGGCCCGATATCCGCTATGCGGTAGGCATAGTAGCTAGATATCGCCTAACCTCGACAAGCTCATTGATCGCAAGAAGCATATACTCAAGCACCGAAAAGGACTCGAGATTATAGGCTAGTTTACCATGCGATAGTCTAATGCCTTTGGGTTATACTGACTGGATTTCCAAGTCGACCGTGATGAGAAAAAGTCAACCTCGGCTATGTGTTTACCTTGGGAGGTGGAGCCAGATCCTCAAGTGAGTGCAAAGCAATGATGCATTGCGGACTCTACCATGGAAGCCGAATATGTAGCCGCCTTGAGGCTTCTATGAGGTCAGATGGTTCAAGAACTACCTCATGGATCTAGATGTGGTACCGGTTTGCCCAAGAGTATCATAGTTTATCGTGATAACTCGGTGCAGTGGCAAACTCGGCGAAACCACGGACCCACAGCGACTAAACACATAGAGAGAAAGTACCATGTCATACGAGAAATCGTTAGACGAGGTGACGTCTTGATTGAAAAGATTGATACGACGGAAAATCTAGCGATCCATTCACGAAGAGCCCGCCGCAAAAGTCTACGATGGACACGTTAGAGGACTTGATTGCGCTTGATGGCACCCACTTAGAAAGGAAACTTTTGTATAAGTGGGAGAAGCAAAGTGATGGTTGTTTGTAATAGCTAGTAGAAAGACACATTGTATACTAAAAGTTTGCTTTAGTATAAGTGGGAGATTGTTGATTTGTATAACGAAAGCGCTTTGGTTGAGCTTGTATACAATGTTTCTCGCTACCACTATTACAATCTCCTATCCGCTTTGAATACTTGATTGCATATATCTCGTGTCCCTTATCTCATATATGTTAGATCATACAAGGTGTGAAGATCACGTAAGTCCGTATGATTGGTCAAGCTTAATGAGATATAAAAAGTTTCACACCGAGACGACTTAAGGACGAGTTGTCGGTTTAGGCGCAGATAGATAAGAAGTGACTTGACTTAGTTGCTTGTCTATGCCGGTACGCCTCGACGTATTGAAGGATCACAGTGAGATGTGTTCTTCTTTCGACCGTCCGTGAAGAACCAAGATCTCGGTGACTTACGATGATCTAAACCTCGATAAGGTATTAGGTGAGTATGAGTTGTCGACCATCACTTTGACTTGTTATGGGTGAGGTTAGATGTTCTAACCCAAGATTCTCCGCATCTTGGGTGGTGGCAATCAGATGTCACGCTAGTTATCTCAGACGAGTCACCGTATCCGTTAAGGATGATGACGCCCCTTAAGGAGCTCAAAAGGTTTATTGTACTAAACCCCGCAGTTGAGTTAGCTCAAGTACAATAATAAGGTTGAGTGGTACTACTTAAGAAATGAAGTTATTAATCGCTTTAAGCAATGATTGCTATAAATGATTAATGGACGCTCGATATCTTAAATACGGGATTCAGAATGTCTAAGTGCAAGCCCGACTCAACTTCGGTAATAAAGGGTAAGTCAACATTCTTTCTCTAGTGGAATGATCGAATGTTTATAAATTAATTTATGTTCGGGCCGAACATAAGATAATTAATTTATTTGAGGCCCATCTTTATTCCTCGTGATTTGATCCCTGGCCGGCCCATCCAGTTCGTAGCTACCGGAAGAAATCGCGCCCCTCACCGCTTCTCAAAGGAAAGATTTTATTCTCTTTATCCCACAAGGATATAATTATATTTATGGTATATGCATAGATCCTTTCCATATAAGATTATGGTAATAATCTCGAGAGTATGGAAATAATCCTAAGAGTATGGAAATAATCCTAGAGTATGGTAATATTCCATATAGATTATGGTAATATTCCATAAAGGATTATGGTAACATTCCATATAGGATTAAGGTAGTGCATTATAAATATAAGGTATGAGATAAAGTCTAGACACACTTAATAATTGAGAGAAAATTTTCGGTCACCTCATTAGAGTGAATCTCAAAATTAGCCTAGGGTTGAGGGTGATTGTTGTAGTATTCTCCATAGCTCGTCCTCACCGACGCTGGAGTTTGGGTATCCGGATACACCCGTAAGGTCAAAGCACGAGTCTCGACCGCTCAATCCGCTCATCCCGCTCGATCCACCCGACAGATCCAAAGGTAAACACGAGAAAACCCCAACGTGTCGCTTTTAATTATATAGACGCATGCTAGGATTATAATCAATGTATGGTGAATTAAACACCCAAGACGGATCCTCGGGCGGGTTAACATACGCTTCCCTACGGCACTGTCGGTGAAGCGGTTCAAAGACTTCGCATAACGCCTCGTCGGTGGTGTCGAGCACGATGAGTTCGACATAACACCTAGGAAGGTGAAACCAGCAAGATGACTTGAAACACCTCGCACGCCGGGTTAGCAACAAATGACCTCGACGAACGCCTACAGGTGAAACCAGCGACATACGAAGTCAAGATAAAAGGACGGTAACAGGATCGATCGCGCTCCACTTCGTCATAGATAAATCTCTGGTGAATTACAGCCCCCAAACCCATCACCTCGCTTCTGCGTCTTTTTGGGAGGGGGATGTGATAGGATACGGCCCAACTCCCAGGCCCAAGCATCAGGCCCGATATAAATAAACTTGACATTAAGCTCGGCCCAAACGAGTTCGGCCCAAGAGGACTCCTAAAGCCAGTAGGAACGCAGAAGATTCGGTCATATCTAAGAGAATCCTAATTAGAGAAGAGATAGGATTGAGATCCTATCTTAGAATAGATCTTGGATTCGAGATCTAGGTCATTATAATCGTGTATAAATAGAGGCTAGAATTAGACGGAAAGGATCATCAAAACTCTCTGTAATCGCTCCTCATATTATCAATATACGAATACCCTATCTCCCCGGGACGTAGATCTTATTCATAGATCGAACCACGTAAATCCTTGGTGTTCTTGCGTGCATTTATTTCCCTAACGAAATTAAGATCGATCAGTATAGAATACAACTGGAAACATGGATAGTAGTACGAAGTTTTGACCATCTATCAGAGAAAAAAGAACGAACCGATCTTGTAAGATTTCCAATAAATTCTTGGATATCTTCCGGAAGCAGATATGTAAAACATCTCCATATAAGGATGTATACAAAATATTCTCTAATTGAAACTTTACGTGGAGAGCATATGCTTGAGGACTATACTATAATTGCGAATTAAAATATGATCTCCATACATCTTCATGTAAGTCATCTTTGCATGAGACTACCTCTAAATAATAGGAATCATTTGGATCTCACTTGGTGGAGTCAATTTTTATTTCGTTAAGTTTTTATGGTGTAATTGCTTGCGTAATTTTTTCCGAAACCATGTATTTAGGGATGTCAATGGATGAGTTTTACCCGGACCAGAACCAATAAATAAGTAATGGTTATGGTTATGGAACCGACCCATTAGACACTGGATCCGGACCCGACCCGGACCATCAACTATGAGTCTTAAGCGGTCCTGATCTCGCCGGTTTGGAACCGTAACCCACAAGAACCGTAATCGAATCAAACCGCTGCTTATAATTTAATGGGTTATGAGTGATTTCGAATCGATATGGATAAAACTAGCTAATTGACAAACTTATTTAAACTTAGTCTTATCAATATAAGTGGTTTTACTCTTACCGTAACCAATAAATAAGTATTGGTTCGGTCTCGAATCGAATCGATCCTGACCGGACCGGACCATCAAACTATGGATCTAAACATCCGGGTCTAAAGCGGATCTGGAACCGGAATCAGAACCAGAACCGCTACTTTAAAATTTAATGGATTTTGAACGGTTCTTGATCGGTCCGGGTAAAACCCACCCATTGACATCCCTACATACAGGGACGGAGCCACATAGGGGCCTGGGGGCCCATGGCCCCCCAACTTTTTTGAAAAAACACTATATATATTTGATATGTAATGTAATATTCAAAGTGTTTGTGATGGTTAGAATTCGTTTTGAATACTCGGAGACCCGAGTTCGAATCCTTTTGGCGGCACTCTTTTCTTTTTTCTCTTCTTTTCTTTCTCTCTTTCCTTCTTTTTTTCTTTTCTTTTTCTCGTTTCTTTTTTTCCCTTCTTCCCTTCTTTATTTCTTTCTTTCTTTCTTTCTTTCTTTCTTTCTTTTTTTTCCTCCTTTTTTTTTATTTCCTTGTTTTTTTTTCTCTTTCTCCCTTTCCTTCTTTTTTCTCTTTTGTTTCTCATTTCCTTTTTTTCCTCTTTTTTTTTTCCTTTTCTGTTTCTTTCTTTTTGGTTTGTGTTTTCTCCCTCTCTCTATATTCTATTTCTTCTCTTTATTTTGGGATTTTTTTCTCTTTTTTTTCTTATATAATTTGTTTTATATTGATAAAATAAAAAATATATATATAAATAATAACACTATGTGAATTAATTATTAGTTAAACATATGTGCTCTCTATAAATATTTAACATTTAATAACTAAATCGATTGTAGTCTAATGAGTTATGATTTTTATCTCTCATTTAAGAGATCTTGGTTCGATTCCTTTTAGTTACATATTTTCTTTTTTCTTTTTTTCTATACTTATTTTCTTTTATTTCCTTTTTCTTTCCTTTATCTTTTTCCTATAATTTATTTTATGTTGATAAAATGCTATTTCTTTTCTTTTTCTATAATTTATTTTATATTGATAAAATAAAAGATATATGCAAATAATAAAGTTTTATATGTGAATTAATATTACCAATCAAATTTCTAAAAGATTATAATAAACTCATTATATTATTAAATTATTATTATTTTATTATCTTTTAAAATTAAAATTAATTGACCCCCAGAAAAAAATTCTTGGCTTCGTCATTGCCTACATATATTCATAGAGGCAGAGATTGCTAAGAAAATGGACATTATCCCCTTCCTAGTTTCCGCTTAGTAAAACTATAATTCAAACTTTATGACAAAAGCCGTGTGACTCCTCATTTACAAATGATGATATTCATGTCCTTTTAAATGAGTACTCATTTGCTGCGAATTATAAAAGTGTATAATATAGATAATAAACCTTAATATTTTGTGTGCTTCAAATCACATAACCTTTTATAATGATAAAGCTCGACAAATTTATACAAATCTGTGTATTTCTACATACCACCTCTTAAGTGGTATAAATAATACAATAAGGGATTGTAAACAATGTTAAATTGTCATTGGACTTAACAACCCTTAATTAAAACCTAACTAACATTAATGACATTCTAAAATATTCAAACACGCCCTGAAAATTGATCTTTATTATAAATATAGCATGATTATTTGACTGTTGTTGATGCGAGCATTAATTTTTGCTATGTAAGATAAAACTTTTCACCGAGATTTTTTATCTCTCGTAAGGGTCCTGTGAACCCCGTCGCTACCCCTTCCTTATATCTCACATGCTCGTCTCTGCTTCGGCGCATTGCTGATGCTCCTCTACTCCGACAGGGCGAGCACCAGTGTGTGATTAATGAAATCATTGAGCGCCACAATTGACTGCAGGATGCTCCTAACATCGTTGTTGAGATGGCGGCGGCGATTGTCGACTTATAGCGATGAGCAGGTTTGCAGTTTGACACCGTTAGATAACCTGACTATATTCGTAATAATGAAGCAATTTCCGTTCATGTTTGAGTATTTAGAATGTCAAGACATAAAGTACTTATACCAACAAAAATCATGTCATATTTGAATATTCACCCTTAACATTATCGTTTTTCTCTCACCCTCATATTCTGCTCAAGCTTTCACCTTTGAGGTGTTCGTCTGGCTATTCATCTTTGAAGGTTTGTCTTTTTTTGATATTTCGTTAATCGTTGCTTCAGTAATTTCTATCGAATAAGCCATATTAGTCAAAATCCAAAATTTGAATACTAACTCGGATTGTTTGCTAGTAGATGAAAAACAAGAACTCTCTCTTATTCTTCTGCACAAGTATGGTAATGTTTTCTTAGAATCATAAATTCGTTTTTAAGCACATTTTTTATCTTCCAATTGTTGGTTGAGTAAGTGTCACAGCCCGGTTCAGCTTATCTTTACCGGACCGTGACTTGGGGTTCGGTTTAAGTAAATATGAAAGAATAAGGGTTTCAACTTATTTCATCTATGAAGAAATATAGATGTTCCAAACAGAAACGAGAATCACAATGAATCAAAATAGCTTTTATATATATATATATATATATATATAAGATGGTTTCATGGTTTCAACAAATAGCAGCTTGTACAAAGCTTAACACGGTAACAAAAGATAACAGAGTCTCAAGAGTTTGGCAGCGGAATAAACGTGTGAGACATGCATATGGTGATGCATTCTCAAGGCGAACCAAAAATACTTCGTACTACTTGACAAAAGGATTCCGCTCAACTCCCGCTCTGTTCCATCACCCGCTCAACCTGCACATTTAAAAACAAATATGCGGTGAGTACAAATAATGCACTCGTGGACACACCGAAAACATTTTACTTTACGAAATATTGATCGCTTCATCACAAGAAGACACAAGGGTTTTGTTTTGAAAAGGCCTTGTGCTTACAAAATACATTTTCATCATTACTTTCACAAAACATCGCTTGCGCAGGCATTTTCACATCACAACGTATATTCCAAGTCGGCTATGGATTAACGCGTCGGGAGGGAGGCCTCCCTTCACCCGGATGCACGACTGACCGCGAACGGTTCGTAGGTCAAACAACTAACCGTAACTGCTCGGTTCGGTCAAGTGTACACAACCCTAAGCTAGATTCCCATTCACCTCCGACTTAGGATCCGAATTGCATTACTTTTCCCGTTGCCCTGTGCAACCCGAATGGACATATACAAAACATAAAACATTTTTGGCGAGACAATATCGTTTTTAATCATTTGCAGAAAACAGTAAAGTAATAACAGTAAAAGATTTGCATAAATCGCTTTGGTTTAAGAAAGCCCACCTCGAGAACTTATAGTTCTTACGTCACTAGTTTACTTTTCGTTTCCTTTCTCCTTCGAGCAGAACCCTTTCAACGTGAGAAACGAGATTTAGCATATCGCTATACTTTTCGATAATCATCGATTCGAAGACAATGGACTTACTACATCAATCCTTTTAACGTCAAGGATCCTATTTTCATACTTTAACCACTATTATACCGGGTCGCGTCTCAAGAGATATAATATTCTTTTCTTTCACTCTTTCCTTAGTTCATATCATTCTGCGTAACGCATTTATTCTTAATTTTATAACTAACTTCCTCACGCATCGACTTTACTTTTCATCTTACGATATATACTTTAATTCTACGTATTTACAGTCTTATTCCCATAATTCTCAACTTTTCACGTATCACATCATATGATCCACATATCGTGAGACATCAAAATTCTTTTGTCAATATTTTCGAAAATTTCAATTTCCTTTTCGAAAATTTTTAATTAATTTACATAATATATTATTATTATCATATATCAATAATATGATATAATATTCATCATATATAACTTGTACATCAATATTTTTATACCTTTGGTTATTTTTGAAAATTACTCCAAATTTTCCAAAACTTTCCACATAAAATCATACAATCTTAAACATGAATAACTATCATTATTTCATGTTCAAAACATCAATTAAAATTCATGTTCATCAACATATAGGTCTCACATAATTTCGATCATGGCATAAAATTTCATAACATGCCAAACTTTGTTGTTAAATTCATGATACATGCTTATAACTATCATATAAACGTATTTGATTTACAACTTAAACGTATAGCATAAATTTCATGTATTTCACATAATTTTCGAAAGCATGTAACAAAACATATCACATATGAATTTCTAATATTTTTGCATGAAATAGTAAGAGTTGTAGGATTTCTAACCTTCTAGTCGGTCTTGGTCGACGTCGGCGACGTTTTTCTACTTAAGGTTGAAGAAAACTCTCGGAGAACACTTTCTATTTTTTTTCCCTCTATTTTTCTCTTATTTTTCTTCCTAATTTCGTTCATATGGTATGGGAGAGGGTGGCCTCCTATTTATAGAGGTTATAAGATGATTTAATCATGATTTTATAAAATATCTTAGCATAAAAATAAAAAATACAACTCATACCTTATCACCTTGATTTTTGGCCACCTCCAATTGTAATATAAGACAAATATTATCTTATCCTATAGTTTATTTAATTAATATTCAACCTTATCATGATTAGACGTCATTATCAAAGAGTTTCAAAATTATTTCCAACCTAATTTAAGTCTAAATTTTCGGCTATATTCAATAAAATAATACATCCACTTGTAATTTTAATGATTCACCTTATCTTATCATAAATAATATCTCTACATCTTATTTATATAATTAAATATTACAAAGATATGAAAAATATCCTATGTTTACATAAATATACATATTTCGGCACTTAGGTTTAAATAAGAGGCAAATTTTATTTTTATCATATTTTATGCTAATTTACAAGAATTAATTAATATCATATCTTATCCTTATCCTAAAGTTTGAATTTTATCCTTTATGTTCACATTTGTTCACATTTATTTTTCAAATATTTCAACTACTACAAGACAAAAGCTTATAGTTACTTGTTCAATTTGAACACATACTCTATCTTATCCTTTTAATAATATCTTATCATTATAATAATTATACATCATTATCATAAGGTTGGAAATTAAATCTTCTTACCTTTAAAGTCCAAATTTTCGCCTATATCAAACAAAACCTTAGATTACTTGTTTCATTTGATAACCATCTCTACTTTACACCTAATATATCTTATCTTTATAATTATGACCCTTCATTAATTAAAGCATGATATTTATATTCATTTACACCTAAAAATCAATAATTTCGGTCCCTATATATAAAATATGCCAAATATTTTATTTTTCTCCAATTAATAGCTATGTGACATATTATTGATCTTAGATGATAAAATAAATCATAGGAAAATTAATTAAGTTCATTTCTATGTACTAAAGTAAAGTAATCGGCAAATAATTCGAAATTAAGGATAAATTATCAAACCTTTATTCTTTTCATAACTAATATTATTTTCATGATGAATTACATAAATATAATGATATTATATCATAAAATAAATTTTTGGAACATTTCTAAGCATTTTCCCAATTTTTCGAAAACTAGGGTTTCTAGGAATTAAATTTTATAAAATTCCATTCTTACCCTATTTCAATGATTTCGAAATTTTATATAATTCCTATGAGATAAGATTAATCTAGAAATCATGATATTTATCAAGTATTAAAGTTTGTGCAATTAAATAAATTTTTTGATAAGGTATTTCACATAAAATCATAGCCTTATTTTCGAAAATTAGGCTTCTAGAAACAAATCTTTTCTCTTATGATGTTTATCACATTACTACACATTTCTAAGAGATAAACATTATCTTTTAATTAATCATGACCTTATCTTATCATTTTATAAAAATATCATAGCATACTTATCACATAAAATGTCATTTTCCAACCTTATCTTATACATATCTTTTTCGAAAATCACACTTTGGTACAAGATAATGATCTTATCTTATACTACAAGATAAACATGACAACTCATCACATAAAATCAAGTGATCACATATTAATTCACAAATTAATCACTTTATTCCTACAATTTCGAAAATCACTAATTAATATTTCCTTTTCTTCCTTAGTGTAAATAATATCCCAAATATACTTAAAAACATATTTATTTACTATTAAAAATAATTTCATGTGAAAAAGATTAAGAAATTTTTGATTTTACTCAGAATCGACGACTATCGACGTTCGTTTTCATTCTTGTTTCTATCGTAATATTCCTTCTTATTTTCGAAATTTTTAAACCCAGAAATTCGGGGTATTACAGTAAGGGCAACAAAACAAATGTTTCCCTCACACGTTTAACATAATTATAAATGATGTTTTGAAATTTGAGTCTTCAGAATTTGCGGTCAGGGCGTTTGATGAAATAACCGGACCAGATGTTATTAATTTGAAGTTGACGACGTTGCAGCTGGACTAACTACTTATTCAATAGATTAGCATAACTATACTTAGCTAGAAAGACACTTAGTCATGAACACTTATCTCATGAGATTTGAATTATGGTCTAGTATTTATGATAAAGGACCTAACAAAATAGTTTGTATTTATACAATATGATCAAAAGAAAGTGCATTGATTTTAAGTTTATAAGGTCTTTCTGTGAGAGAATTTATAAGGTTAATTTACAGTATTGATTTTATATAATTAATAGTTAAATATATAACGTCTTATTTCATACATTCTAGCAAATCAATCCCGAGTATAACTATGAAATTATCTATATATCAAAGAAGCTGAAATATTTCTCAATATCTTGTCGCTAAAATTCAGAGATAGGAATTTTCCCTATTTAAATCAGAAATAAGAAAGTTGAAACTTGTCCCTGCGACAATCCAATTAATAAGGTGAGTTTTCGGTCGGTAGGTCGTCAGTCGAACCCCACCAAACGCCTCTATGAGCTTGAGTCACACACTGGTTTTCACCGTCCCGTATGGTTTACGACTATTGCACGCGAACGCCTATGAGTTTGAGTCTGTCACACCCTGCTTCCCCGTCATATGTGGTTTACGCGCTATCGCATGCGAACGCGGGGTTACCAAAGGTCATAAGTCCGTCACACCGGTTTTCCCCGTCATGTGTGGTTTACGCGCTATCGCATGCGAACGCGGCATTTCTTCAACACAGATCCTGCGTAGCCACCGCGTAGCCCCCACGACAAAAAAAAAAAAAAAAAGTTGAAACTTTTAATATGGAAAGAAATTCACCAACAACAGCCAATGGATTACCACATAAAAGAGAGATCTATCATATCTTGATTCTTGGTAGGTAGTTTCCTTCCTACGGAGCACACATATTAATTCGACAAATTTTAAATCTAAAAAATTTAAGATAAAAAGGAAATTTCCTTCCCATTATTCAACTGTCAATATTTTCCCAAAACATAAAAAGAGAAACAGGAAAAACAGTTGCAGAAACAAACACGGAGGGGAGGGAGAGGGCTGCAAAATTCAATTGAAGGGCCCTCTCAAAGCTCAACCTTTCCAACAAAAACAACGAAATTTCATTTGTGAATCATAGGATTTTGTTGCTGTTGATCAATTAACACATTCCTATGGTTCACAAAATTCAATTATTTGATGCGCCGATTTAATGCCCGCACAGTAAACCCTAGTCCGGAAGAAGAGAACAAAGACATGGATCCGATCAAACTCCAATTTCGGGCGGGCCGACCCGGATCCAGATCCCCCATGAACAAGCAGCAAACAAACCCCATATCAAAATGCTGTTTGTACACCGCTATCTCCATCGCGATTCTGCTATTTGGCTACATTCTGTTGTTTGGGAATAGAATCAACGAAAACAAGAAATACGGCATCGTGATCGACGGCGGGAGTACGGGGACTAGGATTCATGTGTTCAAGTATGACGTTAGGAACGGGAATTTGGCTCTCGATTTCTCCGAGAAGGGGCGTGCTTCGATGAGGGTGAATCCGGGTCTCTCAGCTTATGCGGAGGATCCGAACGGGGCTGGCGCCGCCGTGGCGCAGCTGGTGGAGTTTGCAAAGAGGAATGTGCCAAGAGAACGTTGGGGCGACACCGAGATTCGCCTATTGGCGACGGCTGGTTTGAGGTTGTTGAAGAAAGGAGATCAAGAGAAGATCTTGAATGCTTGTAGGAGGACTTTGGAAGCGTCTGGATTTAGGTTTCGTGATGATTGGGCTAGTGTTATTTCGGGTATGATAAAATTTATTTTCTTTACGTTTGTATCGTTACTGTTCTTGTTGTCTCTTAGGTTTGTTGATCTCTTTGTGGGATATGGTGAGTTTGTATTCTTTTTAATCCAATCTTTGGATATAAGCTTCTTGTTGATTAAGTTGAATAGAATGCTTTTGAGGGAAGTCAGTTAAATTTTGTTGTTGCCAATGGTTTTTGTCTTGTGCAGTGTGAAAAAATTGAGCTTTGAACTTATATGTCTACTTGATTCTTTGTATTGACGGCTTGATCAGGGAAGTTCAAATATTAGCCAGGCTTCTTCATGTCCGAAGATTCAACTCTGTACATTCTCGAGCCTATAGTTCCCTAAGTTTGCTAGTCCACTTTTAGAAATTTGAGGAATTCTCTGCTGTCTCCATCTGTAATATTCATTTCAATCAGCATGTACAGCAGTTTGAGTTATCTATTCTTTTGTGTGTTTTGTATGTCACACAATCTTTTGATGATTTCAGTAATATTTTCCATTTTTTAGGGTCTGATGAAGGCTTGTATGCTTGGGTTGTGGCAAACTATGCTCTTGGAACACTAGGAGCCGAACCAACACGAACAACTGGTATCATTGAACTCGGTGGTGCTTCAGCTCAGGTTCTATTCTGGTTATTGATATGGTTGTTTTGGTAATTTGCTAGAAAGGATATCACAGTTGGAAACAATTATATCAATGGTTCATGTTCATGGGTTAATTTTGTACTCTTCTAAAATGAACTAGCAAATCAGTTACTCCATGATCTGGCTTTAGCTCTGCAGTATGCATTTTATTTTTCCTATTTTAAATTCTCTCTCTTTCGTATATTCTTATTGTTATTCTGAATTTTTGATGGCTGCAGGTTACATTTGTCTCGAATGAGCCCATGCCCCCTCAGTTCTCTCGGCAAGTTAAATTTGGGAATTTCACTTACAATCTTTACAGTCACAGCTTGCTTCACTTTGGCCAGGTTACCTTTCTTCTATAAGAAAAGTCAGTGACGTATGAGTTTCATATATATTGCCACTTTTTAAAGACATGTATACCTTCATTCTGTGTGCCAGTTGAATCTCTTGCATATAATTTGAATTCTTAAAGTATTATCAAAACAAAAAATTCTGAAATAATCTATCCTCTCTTGTATATACAGGTCTTATTTACTAGATTTTGCAACTTAGGATTAGGAATATAAATGTAGTTACTCTTGTAAATTGATTTATGATATTCTGGCTTGTTCCCTATGTACTGAAACACTTGACTGCTGATCCTAACGTCGTTATGCTATTTAGTTGCGGAGTCTGCTACCTCTTCCAGGTTTTGAAACTGCTATTTTATTTTTGCAGAATGTTGCCTTTGAGTTGTTGAAAGAATCTCTTCTTCGGGACACCAAGAATTGGGTACGTCAAACTGAAGTATTCTTTTTTTGCTGGTTGTCTATATAGAGCATCTCTATGATTTCTTGCAAAGCATATTTAGCATTGAGTATTACTTAAAGGAGGTGCAGTTCATAAATGTTTCTCTGAGTGCACACTTTCTAATATATTCATCGTGGACAAGGACACGGAATATGATTGCTGCTCAGTATCTCAGATTCATTGCTTATGATTTCTACACCGGACACACGGAAAATTAAATCCTCTGTTTGAAGTTTGTAAATTTGTTTATCACTGCAGCTGCCGAGTCTCTTCACTTAGAGGAACCGATGGATCCTTGTACTCCTAGAGGATATGTCTCCGAAAAGGAGACACGGAAGCTCTCTCCTACTTCTTTGGTCGAAAAAGGAGATACATGTCTACTTTGTCGCCCAGTGGTAATTTCTCCGAGTGTCGATCTGCTTCTTTGAAGCTGCTGCAGAAAGGGAAAGGTATTTTCTCTGATTACCTCACATGCTTCTTGATAATATTTTACAGGAAATCTTTGACATACTATTTTATGCCAAATACAGAAAAATGCTCTCATCGCACTTGCTACATAGGGTCAACATTTATTCCGAAGCTGCAGGGGAAGTTTCTGGCAACAGAAAATTTCTTTCACACTTCTAAGGTGTCATTTCAACCTTCGAGTATTCAAATTAGCGTTATGTTTATCTTTAGTTCTTTCTATAAATTCAAAATTTTCTTTTCTCTTCCATCAAATAGTTCTTTAGGTTGAGCCAAAGATCGTTTTTATCTGGTCTGGTTGCTGCCGGGGAAGAATTCTGTAGCGATGATTGGTCAAAGTTGACAAAGAAGTACTCGTATCTCGAGGGAGAGGACCTTCTTCGCTACTGCTTCTCTTCAGCATATATCGTTGCCATGCTTCATGATAGTCTCGGAATTGCTTTTGATGATCAAAGGTATTACTTCATAAACTATTCACCCCAAGATACATTTCCAAAACATCCATCATTAACTTTACACACAAATTTTTAACGAAGTTAGGGAAGAAGCAGAATTTTATTTCCCGTATATTGGATATCACTGCCACCTATATCTATACCTACCTAGGAGTTGGGTGACAAGGGTCTTGGTTTTCTGCGAATTCATAACATTATATTTCAATTTTTTCTAAATGATTTTGGAGCAGGATTCAATACGCGAGCGAGGTTGACAGCATCCCACTCGACTGGGCGTTGGGAGCTTTTATCCTGCAGAGTGCAGCCGAGTTAGATGTAGAGAACGCAGATTGGTTGACCCCGTTATAGGAGGTGAATCTTCGCCTTTCCTTACTCTTTGGAATCTTCCTAATGGTGGTGCTCATATCGTGGTTCGTGCTGAGGAGGAGGAAACCTCAGCTGAAGACCATCTATGATCTGGAAAAGGTAAATACATAACCACGCGAATCAGTCGATACTCATAAAAGTAGCGGAGTTACAAATGTTCGTCCCTGAATTTACTCAGACGACGACGAAGTGCCTCAGTATCTAGACTGCATGTGAAGAAGCTGCTTGCCGCTGCACTCCCTCGATCTCAGTTCCCATCCGAACCCTCCTCTTGAAGTCACCCTCGTTCAAGAATCGGGGAATCTGGCCGATTGTCGAGCGAGTTGAGGAGTGGGTTTTACTCGGCGCATGGCCATGCCACGGTGAGTCCAGACCTTGTTTGTCCATAAGTATAGAAGAAGAGACAGTATAGGATTCTGTTTACATAATCCAGTGATTGATTGCACAAAGGGAGCTCTCTGCTGTGATGGTGACTGCTTCCCTAGTGTATAGATCGTTTTAACTATAATGTTCAAGGTGAATGCATTGATTGTTTGTCAATGTATAATTTATATCAATATCATGTCAACTTGCTATTGTTTTTCCCTCTTTAGGTTGAAATTGTTGAACTCATCAGCCCTTTTACTTGCTTTCCCCTGTATATAATGATACATTTTATTTTTATTACTATTTGTAAGTATTCAAGTCGATGGAGCCCACGTCAACCAACCCTATTTCTCAATAATGAACAAATTAAACCAATTACCATTTACTAGCATATTCCAGAACGTTTGATTTTGCTAAATATCTCATTGGCTACAACTGCAAGATGCAAAAATACAACTTTGCGACTGAACCTCTACGTTCTTCCTTCACAATGAAGCGGTCGCTGTATTCTTATATCGAATATTTAATCAATGATTAACTCTGCGAGTTTATTTACCATCCATTAATTTTAGCTATTCATCAAAGCCTCATACTAACTTAAAAAAAAAAAGAAAAGAGAACTTTGTTATTTGTCTAATCTGAAACTAAATCTCGAATGTGCTAGTGTTAAATTTTTAGGTGGGTATTGTTAAAAGGAAAAATATCCAAAAGTATTTTTAAGTACAAATAAATCGCCAAATATTGTAATTATTGACATATTTGTAGGTCCAAAATAGTTTTGTACTTTATTTTCCTGTGTATTTGAATTTTGAAGTATTAACAAAAATATTTAATCATATAAAAGTGTCAAAAAGCATTTTATATAGATATATGTTAGTTATTATTATTACCATTGTTTATTACTTGAAATTAAATTGTTAATTTCAAGCTGGTTAAATATGATTTTCTATATATTCAAAGCAAATACCGGTGAAAGAATCAATTGCCCTTGGTGGCTGGCTTGGTGTTCCTTTTCTTGGACAACAAAAAATAGTCCCTCCAAGAACTTAATTCATTTGATTAACGATTAGTAAATTTGTAAGAATACATTCCATATTCATCTAGAAAAAAGTAAAATTCAAACAAATTTTAAATTGCATTTGCACCGTCCGAGCAACGTTGAACAAGCAAAACAATGCGAACTGACAAATTTGTCCATTTCCCATTAAATATCAGACCGTTGGAAACTCAAAAAAATTAATAACAAGAAAACCCATCCCCTGATTCTTTTCGAAGTAAAAAACAACAAAAAGTACAGCTCAAATTATCGAGTAGTGTACAATGTATTTATCCATAACACAGAATATTTATGTTTTGCACAATACGCATCTTTAAGAGACTCTCTATTACTAAAAATGTTAAATTTAATTAGAAGCCTTTATTTATATCAAATAATTGCGGTAAATCTTGAACTGTAGTATAAATCTTGAAATCCTTTTTTTGAAAATAATTGACCTAGTCCCACAGCAAATAATACATATATTTTGGACCCTAAATTTTTAAAATCCAAGAGGCCCCCTCTATTACCAACCTCATTAATAAAAACAAACTGCCTTTACCAAATCCAGCGTAATGTACTAATCAACACGGCCTATACATACACAAACTCCTGTATCTATACACGAGACAACAAGATTATTTTATCTGCATTAGTTTTACAACAAAAAGCATGGATCTTTTATTTATAAAATGAAAAGTAGAGGAAGCCGACTCATTATTCCTCAATTGAGTAAATTTTGGGCGATAAGTCGGAATTAGCCAAAGTCATCGAAAGCCAAGTAAAACGCGTGAGCAATCATAATTACATATATATTTATTATTGACCCTTTATCGGATTTTTATTTTTCTTGGTTGTGCACCAAATTCGCGATTTCTTTCCCGTTATCGTTTCGATTTCTCTTGTTCCTCCTTCAGGTATGTTTTCTTTTTCTCTTTCTATTTTCATCCTTGTAGTTGTTGTTTTTCCCCAATTCATTTTTTGGTTGTTGCTTAGATATTGACCTTTTGTTTTGGCGTCCTAAGCTAGAAAATTCGCTGATCCCGCTGCATTTGCCAGCGTGATCAATGAATTTCTGACGCCTTTTGATCCTCAATTTTTATTTTGTTAGGGATTAGATTATAGATGTTTGTTGGGAAAGGTGGGGATTAGGCTTTTACGCCTTTGTTGAGATGAGTTTCTTTTGTTTCGGTTTCAATTTCTTTCCTTTGGGTGGCTTGAGTGAATGTACAGGTCAAAAGATCAGAGCTTTCTTGTTAAATTGAAAAGGGCATTTATCTGATTGTAATCCCGAGGTCGAAAGATTGTACCTTTTGTGATTATATTGGAAAATTGCAAAATTTGGACTGTGATGTTGAATGGTTTCTGTTGACTTGTTCAACCCAGGATTTTCTGTGCTTATTGTTGTTGCTTGAAGCGTGGTGTTGTAGACAAGGTGCAAAATGGCTGAACCTTTTGTGGGGAATGTGAACCAGCTGCCGAAGACTGAGGCGGTTGGGCCGAGCCAGCCCGTTCCTGATGCTGTGGGAGGTGGGCTAAATGGAAAGCAGCCTGAAATGGTGGGTTCCTCATCATCAATGGAAGAAGATAACCAAGTGGTGGTGACAGTTGACAACGAGGAGGAAGACGAGAATGCACCACTGATAGCAATGGGGGAATGCCGTATTTGCCAGGAAGAGGATTCTGTAAATAATTTGGAGAGTCCTTGTGCCTGCAGTGGGAGTCTTAAGGTAAAATGCTCAATTGAGGCTTGCTCTTTTGGTCCGGGTTGCTTCTTGGTGGATATATTTTTGGGTTGTCTAGGTTAGTAGTTTAATTGCCATGTTTCAAGCTTTGGGTTTTGGGTGTCTAATCAGATTTTTCTAAATGACAAAATTAAAGCATCAAGTATATATGTATGATTGTGAGCATCTGCTCCAGGCAATTATCTAGAAGACAATTATTATTGTGGTTGTGTATAGAACTCTGAATAGTGTCACAAAAGTTTCTTGGATCACCCTTTTCATGGCAATTATCTAGAAGACAATTATTATTGTGGTTGTGTATAGAACTCTGAATACTGTCACAGAAGTTTCTTGGATCACCCTTTTCATAATTTGGTTTATTAATTGAACAGCATGCCTTTTCCTTTAGGAAAGTGTTGTGTGATTGTAAGTTTTTTTTCTTGTCACCGTTGCCCCCTACGTTTCATGCATAATCTTTCTTGAGTTGCAGCATGTGATATTTAGGTTATCCTTTTAGCTTTATCTTCACTCTCTTCTCCTCTTTGCTCTTGGGTATTCATTTGTTCAAATATCCTGATTACTGATTTACTGAGATGTATTTCTTTGCAGTATGCTCATAGAAAATGTGTTCAGCACTGGTGCAATGAGAAGGGAGATATTACTTGTGAGATTTGCCATCAGGTATGTGATTTTACCTTTACAACTTGATATATTTCCATTAATCCAGCAAAAATCAAATAAGGTGTTTGTTTGCATATTCTAGCTTTATCTCTAGTGGCAATGCTGATATCTCCAACTGTGAAGTATACTTATAGGAATAGTTCAGGATTGTTTTGGCTTATCAATCACGAGTCCATGACAACTTAAGGTGCTAGTTCAATTCTATGTGAAACATTAGGCAGTGGGAAGGGTTTCTCCTCGTAATTTATGGATTTTCTACCCTGAAAACATACCATCTCGCTGCCTTGGATGTGTATAAAGGGTAATATATTCAGGAAAAAAAATTGTAGATATAATAGGAATAATTAATATAACCCCTCCATTCTTATGATATATAATTTATGATGCTGATGTTTTAGCCTCTATCTCTTATATCACATGATTTGTTTTGCAGCAATATCAGCCTGGTTATACTGCTGTACCACGTCCCCAATCTGATGAAACTACCATTGATATAGGGTAATAATTTAATTCTTAGAAGTGTTAAAATTATGTTTCCAAACTTCACTCTGGCTCAGAATGAGAAACAGAAAAGTAAAAGTTTGTCCATTTTTCATGGGATTAAAGCTTATTATTACTGTGGTCTAACTATGATTTGGTTTCTTGAATCTCTTCCAGGGGAGTATGGCAAATATCTGGCACACCACTAGACATGCATGATCCACGTCTTCTGGCAATTACTGAGGCTGAGCGTCAGTTGTTTGATGCTGATTATGATGATTACAATAATGCTAACAACAGTGGTGCTGCCTTTTGCCGTTCAGCTGCTCTAATTGTAAGCCTTTAGTACTGCTATTTCTTTATTACAATGCCTTGTTTGGTAGTATTCTGTAGCTCGATTGAGATTCAAGGAAATGAAACAATATGCTATGCTCTTCTAGGTCACATATAATACAAGTTTAAATATATACTCCCTCCGTCCACCAAAAGTGTGTCCCAATTGCCTTATTCGGCATCCACAAAGAGTATCATTTTCCTTTTTGGGACACTCAATCCTTATAATTCAACCTCACAACTATTCATTATTTACCAAAAAACCACCTCTTGGCCCACACTTAAATCTTATAATTCAACCTTAACCATTCATTTGTTACATGGTGGGACCCTCTTTTCACTTAAATAATCTACCAAACAATTTATTAAAACATGTGCCGTCCACCAAGTGGCATACTCTTGGTGGATGGAAGGAGTAATATTTTGTCCTTCCCTTGGGAAATTATACGTGTATACTGTAGAATTTGCTTGAACTATAAAAACTTCCTGAATGGCATTTGCACCAGACAACACCAAATTCAATTAACATAATGAGAGAAATGTTTTGATTGGCAGTTAATGGCTCTTCTGCTACTGAGACATGCACTGTCCATCACTGATGACGGGGATGGAGATGGAGAGGATGACGCATCAACTTTCTTATCCGTATGTTTTCGTAGATTATAATACGTCATATTCTGTCCACCCCTCTCGGCCATCTTATTTTCAACTTTTTCTGAATACAGCTATTCTTGCTTCGAGCTGTTGGCTTCCTTTTGCCTTGCTACATCATGATCTGGGCCATCAGCATCTTGCAGCGTAGGAGGCAAAGACAGGTACTTATACATATATATTGCTCTAATTGAAGCTTTACTTCTTCTTACACTTTCTGAATGTGAGCAGCATAATTAATGCCTTACACTTTCTGAATTTGAGCAGCATAATTAATGTCTTGAATTTGTCGTTTGCTGTAACAGGAGGCTGCAGCGCTGGCGGCCACACAGTTTGCAATCGTGGTTCAATCAGCACAAAGCAGAGGCCTCCTCGTCACCTCAGCTGCACCAGCAGTCACTCAGTTGGCTACTCCACATGCTGCTGCCAGTCCTTCACAGGCCGTGCCTCAGCAGGAGCACGTCTGATCCAGCAATAGTTGCCTTATTTGCCCATTTAAGGTATGCGGGAGGGAGTCATGCTCGAATCTCAGTGATTGCAGTCGACTCTTTTCGGTTACTTTCACTTTAAATTTTCAATATGAGACTTGGCTCTGTTACATGTGTATATCAATTTCCGATCGTGAGACGAGCTGATCGACGGCCTTTTCGACTAGTTAAACGTTCGCTTACTCAGGAGAGAACTCCCCAGAAAAAGGAAAATGAAAAGAAAAAACAAACTGATGAGAAGTGTACGTATTTGATGTACCTTGTTAGTGTAATAATATGTATTGCCAAGTGCTAATTGATTCTTTATTTTGCCATTTTGTTCGATGGAATATTCTTCTTGTGCAGACATTTAAAAATGATATCTCGAATGTATGTATGTATGTCTGTATATCGATTGTGTGTCGCATGAACGCAGAGAATATGTGGTTGAATTTCTGAGTTTAGTTAACGAATTTAAGAAAAAGATGATTCGCGCAACAAGAATCGAATCCCATCCTTCGATTTGTCGAATCAAAGAAAGCAAGATCACGTTTAGCAATTTTGAAGATCGCCTTTTGTGGGGAGATAGATATTTACTTTTATTTGTTGGTGGGAGCCATTTATTTTTGTTCATTTTTTACAAAAAGTTGATGGAACAATCACAAAGTGATTTTGATCTAATGGGCGACAATCCATTTGCATTGTCCCACGCTTTGTTTTTTTCGAACGTATGGAGTCTCAAGACTCAAATATATTTTTAAAAAATGTTTAATATTTATATTGTAATATTACCGACACTTTGTCTACCATGTCATTTAAACTTAAAAAGAAAATTATATATATAAGAAAAATGGTTATGTTTTGAGTATCAACTAAAGATTACAGTCTCAAATGGAAAATATTAGAGTAATATAGAAAACTAATGATTACGGATGAATTGAAAAATATTAATTTGACTGTCGATCAACATCAGTTCAAATGATCTGGAAATGGGAAGCGTCTGTTCAAAGATCGGTTTGTAATGGAGCCCATCTGTTTGATAAAAGGCTTAAAAGAGCATTGCTTTGAGACTGCATCGCTAAACTAAAAAGATCATGGATATTATTTGCAACTTATTGGGTGTTTGGCTGAACTTATAAGCTCAATCAATATGTTTGGCAAATTAAGTTGTTAGATAATTTATAAGTTTTTAAAATAAACTCTAAGAGCTTATAAGCTCTATTAAAAAAAGCTCCACAACCCAACTTATTTTTTAATGATCTTATAAATTATAATAAAACTACAAAAATAACCCTGATATATTTTCTTATTTTCATGTTTACCCTTGTTATCCAAACACTTTATCATCTTATAAGCTCTTAATACATCATATCTTATAAGTTCTTAAAACAACTTATAAATTGTTGAAGCTTATAAGTTTTCTAAAATAAGTTTAGCCAAACACCCTCTTAATTCTTGTATAGAGATGGTCCACTTATTTTTCTAAGATAATTCGATCTATCCATTTTAATGGTCTAGCACTTCAGGGCACGGATCCAATTGCAAAGAAGTTGTCCAATCTACAACTAATCATGAATTTTGTTACTTCTTTTGGTTTTATTCTATTTAATTTCCTCTTGAGAGGAATATATTGAAGTATCAATTATCAACTTCATTCCTTCATTCGTATTAAATTCTAAACTCATCTTAAAATTCAAATAGGGCTTACTTAATACCCTAATTTGACACTATAGATAATATGGAGATCCAAATTTTCATTTATGTAATTATGTAAGAAAATATGTATGTACGAGAACCCAATTCCAATAGTCCTAGTAACTCCTACCCCATTTAATATACAAGGCAAAAAAAAGGTCATACTACAAAATAAGATATAATTTTATTTTCTTGACATTTATTTCAATTTCAATTATAAAATCATACGCTTTCTTTCTTTTTTTTCCAATTTAATGCATAAATTTTAAAGGCTGCGTCACGGTGGACTCGAACCCGAGACCTTTGGCCTCGAGTATTAACCACTCTACCACTAGGCCAACACACACACTTAATTAATTTTTTTTTTGTCAATTTAATGCAGAAATTTTAAAGGCTGCATCACGGTGGACTCAAACCCGAGACCTTTGGCCTCGGGCATTAACCACTCTACCACTAGGCCAACACACACAAAATCATACATTTTCCTTCCAACTAATATGTCAATGGTTAGATTCATCTAAATTGTTAGTGTCTGAGTATGTTTTTCTATCATTGGTATTGAAAACTTTCAAATATAAACACAAAGAAAATTCAATACAATATCGTGTGTTGTTTATTATTTATCCACAAATATTGGCTCAAAACAGTTTCATATCTCGGTTATAGTCACAAGTAGAGCCAGCAAAATGAGCTCGGCCCGAAAAGCCTGCCCAGGGTACCAGGAGTTTGGGTTGGTTTGGGCTTAAAATTAAAAATCAGAAAAAAATCTGGCCTAAAAAATCCGCTCGGAAAAAACCTCAGGCCTGCCGGGCTTGGGCCAAAAAAAGCTCGGGGTTTCTAAAAATAATATTATTTAATATACATATCTATAATTATTTAATAATATTAATTATATTTTATATAATTATTTATTTTTACAATTAAAATATTAGTTTTATATATTAAAAAATTAGAAAATTGATTTAAACAAAGCCCGTCCGCCTGAAAGCCACCCTGGAGCTGGTTTGGGCTTCATATTTTTAGGCTCAAAAAATTTCGGCGGGGCGGACCCGACCCGAAAAATATAAAAGTCCGACAGGCCGGGTCGGCCTGCTACTTTTGCCAGTTATAGTCACAAGTCTCGTCTCATGGTTTATGTGTCATTTTCATACATTCATGAGGGCAAACATGTACATTCACATAATCACCTACGAAATGCACAAAGCTAGGCTTCAAGTCATATACAGACACCCTATATACGTATATTCTCAAACTCTCAAGCTAAAAGAACATATTCATACATAATGAAGTGACAACTGTCACAGGCTTAACTCAATTGGTTAAGAGTAACATATTTGGAACAAGAACCAATGATCGATTCATAATAGTCGCAGTGTAGGAGTTTCATCCTCTTTAGGGTGGTTCCTTGTGGGCACTAGGCAAAGTCCTCCTAACTTCTTAATCGCTGAGTTATCGTGATTTACCTCCTCACATTCTCATGAGAGTGGAGTATGGGCCTTCCGAGCGAGAGCTTTCCCCTTTTGGAACAAGATGAAGTGCAAACTTTTGGAGCAATCAACAATGGTAAAAACTCTATGTTTTCACTCCAAGATATGACTCCTTGTATTTCATGTGTAGCCCATTATACATGCAAAAGAGACTGTTCACATCATCTTTCTCTTACTCATATACACAGTAAGCTTGTTCATTTATGACATTTGAATCCTTAACTGAATTTGGGCGATCAAAAAGCAGAGAACCTGTCTATTTATGATATTCAATGTCGGGCTGTAACAAGTTTGGACCATTAAAAAAATGATCCCTTCAAACTCCATCGAATCTCATAAAAGCAAACGAATTTAAAATAAAGCATCACAACCTATGCCTTTAGAATGTTCCAAGTTGCATGTGACTTTTATATTTGATTAATATACAAAATAAAGTGGATAAAGAAAAAGATGGTCTTCCTGGTTATATGTGAAAAATAGGAATTTAAAAAAATCATATAAGAAAAAAAACTCAAAGAAACTGGCAAAAGAAGCATAAAGAAAACACATTTAGCACAAGAAACCAGGAATCGTATTTTTGGTGCATAGAGAAGAGAGCTTGGAATTCTAAAGTGAGATCTCAAGATAACATTTAGCCTTATTACAAAATCCTTTTACCATTCTGCTTTTACTGCTGAATGATTAATTAGTTCTTATGTTTTGGCTGCTCAAACAGAATCAGTCACTTATTAATTAATCAACTTTATTTCTTAACGACTAAGTAAGGCTAATCTACTAGTAATAAGCATCGCATAAAGGTGAAAATCATGTCATCATCATCATGCATGATAATCCGAAAGAGTTATAGTACATGTAAGAAAGGACACGCCACATAAGCAGGTGGGCGCTGACGTGGCGGCGGTCCAAGATGACTTGGCATTGGTCTTTGTTGAAGAAGACAAAAGCAGAGCAAATGATAGAAAATGTAGGGGAAAAAGATGCTTAGCTTCTCGGGGTGCTGCAAATGTTGCATTCCAATTACCTTTATTCATCCTATTTAGATTCTTCTTTTTCCTCTCAATAAATAAACAGCCTTAGTTTTTAGCATAGATTTATGATTGAGGGTGAATCCATAACTCTTCTATGGATTGGGGCCCTCTCATTACTTTATGCTTTAAAATCGCCCTCCAAAACTCCTATAAAAATTAGTTTTGGATGGAAATCACACAACTCACATTAGTGCCACAAAATTAGAAGCAAGCACCTATGTTGATGAATATGTGCTTTCACAGGTCAGTTTTGGTGTTGATATGTGTAGGACTGTTAGCACTCCATCCTCAAGAAGCCCGAGGCGGCCGCCTTCTGGTGGATCACCGCGTGCTCATTGTAGCCGACACAAACACAAACACGAGCACGCTGCCTACAGGCAGCATTGGTTCACCTGCTTTGGGCCAAACATTCGATCCAAACCATTCGAGCAAGAGGAAAGTTAGTAGAGGATCGGATCCTATCCATAATAGAACTTGACATGGAGTGTGTCTAAGTTACAAGTTGTAACAACATTTAAGAGAGAGAAGCAGTAGGCAAGGAGAGGGAGAAAGAGATCATGTCTACTAGATATGATTTTTATGCTTGTGCTTTTGAGGTACGTGTATAGTGTAGAATAGGTAGCCGGAGCCGCCCCACCGGAATCAGCCGTGGCGGCGCGAGCAACAACTTGAGGCGAAGCACTTGTGAAAGCCACAAAATTCGGTTGGTGTTGATTCATTATTTCTTTTGTCATGTAACGGTATTTTGTTTCTTTGTCTTCTTCATTTTTGTCCGATTCTTACATAAGTGTTTTGAGAAGATATTCTGAACTACTTCCTCACTTCAAACACACAATTTGTTCTACTAAAATACAAATGATCAGAAAAGCATATCAAAATTGGCAAACTATGACTGACAGATTCTTTATCCTATAAATCTGACTGGTTATAATCTCAGCTTATAACCCACGCAAACTACAATAATTAATCTTTTAGATAAGTTTGATGAAGAAACAGCATTATTTCCATAAAACAAAATACCCTCTCCACTTAGTTTGAAAAGAATGAAATTACAAGATTATGCATACGAGAAACAAAAGGTAATTAAACACTGATGCAAAACGAATTTTCTCCTACAAAGAGGCTCAACTTTGATGTTTGTCCCAAAACAGACATCGCCTAGTTATATATATATATATAGCCAAGGCTTTCTACAAAAGATTCTTGATCAAATTTGCAACAGTTTTTAAGATCAATTCGGAGTTTGCTTCTCTGATTGCATTGTACAATGATAAGTCATGCATCGGACATGACACAATTATATACTATATGCCATGTCTAGTTAGAAGTAATTGAGCAAATTCGAATACTTAAATCATGCCAAGGGCTAAAACAGAGTCAATAAAATCAGTTAGGCTTATTTTAATAAGTTGTACAGAGCATAGAAGATTGTAAATGTGAACTTTGCCTACTTATGCATTTACGTGAGAATCCTTGGTACAATATTTCAAAGAATGCGTACAACATAGACTGATACTAATATTTCAACATTTAGCATTTTGAGGTCAAATTTACCAAGGATAGAATCAGATGTTGACATAAGAAAGAATGGTCTGAAACTAAATCATATTCACCAATTCTTTCAAGTGAAGATATAATAATCCAGGTATATACTAAAAATACGAGATACAATATTAAATTAATGTATTTTGTAAGACTGTGTTTAGTGGAGACAAAAGAGAGTGGTCTACCGCCACTTTATCAAAACAAAACAAAAAATGAAAATGCAATTAGCTAGCTTCATTGAAGCCAGACGACGTGGGCTGCCAAAGACCGCCCCCAACCTTCGCAAATAACCATTCATTTTGTAACATTTATCACAAAATGATTGGCTTATCGAAGTTATGATAAATTTTTTAGATATTATATATTTTAAATATATATATCAATTTTTTTTTTTCATTCTTTATAAATAAATGTCAATATTGTCATAGTTATATACAAAATACATTTATCTTATATTCTCTACATATAACTTCAATTCTCACTTCAAAAAATATGAGTGTCTGTCATATTTTCTGTTTTTATTAAATTATGATTTTTGTATTTTTGCACATTTTTGTTATAATTTTAATTTATTTTTATTATAATTAATTATATTTTGATTAAAAATAAAATGAACTAATTATGGATAATATTATGATTGGATAGTTAGAATAATCATTGACAAACCATAAAAATAAGTGTGTTAAATTGGAATGAATATTAATAATGTGAAATAAATAAAATTAATTAAATATTAAAAAGATTGAATAATTAGGTGGTTGGATTGGTTTGCTATATAGTGTAATGGGAAAATGGGCTTGACATTTAGTTGATCCACTAATTAAGTATTGACTCCTAGCCATAGATAGGGTCATACTGTTCAAACCACGTTACTAATTTTGCAGCAAATTTAACGCCTTTTTTTACACAATATTTGCAAATCTTTGGACGTCATTTCCTACTTTATAGGTTTTTATCCTCACAAAGCCTAGGCGTAGCACTACTATTTGTTTGCATGCGGCCTTCTTAACAATCTTGTTTTTGTTTTTTACTCCCGGATTCCGTCCATCAAAATCGTTCATTGATTTTGATAATACGAGTTTTAATAAATTGTAATGAGTATAAAAATAAGTGACTATAAAAAAATATATCATGTGGATAATAAATGATTATATGGATATTGACTGTAAAAATATGGACTATAGGTGGTTTTTTGTAAATAAATAGATATATTTATTCTAAAAATATAAAGTTGATGTTTCCAAAAAAGAAAAGTGAACATTTTTCGTGGACGGATCAAAACGAAATTAAATACACGAATTTAGTGGACGAAGGGAGTAACATATATATGCAACTCGTATCACTATTCTATTATACTCCCTCCATCGTTTTTTGGCAATGGTTATTTAAAGAAAAATATAAAGTAACTAAATAGATAAAAAGTAGATAAAAAAATTATAAAGTAGTTAAATTAATACAAAATAGATAGAATATATATATCTTTTGCAAATGTAATTATTTCTTAAAAAAAAATATCAAATTCGATGGGATAACTCGAAAAGAAATGTATATCAAATTTGGTAGGACGGAGAAAGTATTATATTTCAATCTAAAAGACATTAGTATTATTTGAACTCATGGTGAATTAATTATCAAGCCCCCACTTTATATATCGGATCGTTCCATGGGAACTTTTAATGTAGTAATTGTGTTATATCCGCCATTACTTATGCTCGATTGTATATTTACAAAATAAAAAAAATGAAATATAATTATAAGTTATAGTTCTGTTTTGTCGGTGTTAGATTTAGAATACAAATGATAGATTGGCATCACTCCAATAGGAATTTTTTTTTTGGAATACTTGTAAAGGGTGTGAAGTTAAGAATCTAGTACGGTTTTTTCTGTATCTCCCTCATTACTTTACAATTAAAAACTCACAGTATATTAGAGAAGGTGCTAACTTTTCACTTAAGCATTATTGTTGCAGATATATGTCACTATAATTTAAAACTATATTTCTGCTACGTTGTACCGTGTACGTAGTAGACTAGTAGTACTTGATGATTGAACTTAAATATAATTTCACATTGTTAGTTACAAGTGTTCTTCACTTGAAGATACACCAACCAAATTAAAAGACTAAACATAGTTGTGAATTCCATAAGATATACAAAATAATTAACTTGGAACCAAATACTGACTCAAACGACCGACCAAAATTCGTGATTTGAATTTATTATGTGTTCAGTCATACACCCGGCCATGCTAATTTGGACTAATAATTCATGATGCATTTTCAATTATATGAAGTGAATGGATTAAACTAAGAACCATATTTGGTTGAGTATCCATCCATTAAGCATTTTTAAAATTTGTCTACTTATGTCTGCTTCAAACTCGTTTTTTCGAAAAGAACTTTGATACTCATATTCATTCCAAACTCAGTAAGATAAAACCCATTAATTACACACTCAGATCTGTTTAAATTTATAAAATATTTAAATGATCAAAACATGAGTTGTTATAATGTTAGATACACATCTCAATTAAAATTTAAACACTATGATGTAAGCATTAATAAAAATGATGATGATTAAAACTAAATTTCAAGTGTAAAAATATAAAAGGGTTATTGGTGTATAAATACATCAACTTTGTGTAAATTTTGATTTTTTTTCACGAACTTTAAAAATTATCACAAAATACATAAACTTGAACACTTTAGTGATTTTACCATAATTTCAAATTCAGACTAAATTAAATATGACTTGACATCTAAAAAATTTATCGTAGACAAAACGGTCAATAATATATACGATACTATAGAGAGATGACATCGATTTTCTTGATCCCAACGAGAACCTGACGATGAAACTAACGAGAAGACATGATTTTTTAATGAGGGTTGATGCGATGAACCCTGAAAATCAATAAATCTGATTTATTTTGATGGAATGACGATATTTTATGTCATTTCTCTACAACATCGTTTATATCATTGATCATTTGTCTATAATGAATTTTCGAGATGCATAGTCAGATTTAATTTGGCATGAATTTAAAATCTTGGTAAAATGACTAAAGTGATTAAGTTTGTAAATTTTGTGATAATTTTTAAAGTTCGTGAAAAAATCAAAATGGACCTCAAGTTGGTGTATTTATACGTCAATAACCCAAATAAAAATTATACGGTCTAGTTTTAATCTATCATATCTAGAATACTATTAAAAATCATTAAAATATATAACATGATAGTCGAACTTCTTAAATATTGTACCTTTTCATTATCTGACTGTAGAAGAGCTAAAATATAAATATAAAATATTATTAAAAATATCAAATAAATACTTACTAATAAAATCTATCATGGTATAAGTTTCCAACTTAATTCATAATCCCAATTCTCATAATTTATTTGATTATTTAATAAATTATCTTATAATAATTTCATATTTTCCATAATCCTGTCAAAAATAGGGACAGATTGACGATTGGTGGCATAATTTATATGGTTATTTAATATAAATCTACTATAATTAATTAATTTTTTTGTAATATTAGTATTATATATAAATGGATTTATGTAGCAGATATCTACAGTTAATTTTCTAAACCGACCAAACATATTACAGGTACTAATTTCACTACTAATATACACCGCAAACCCATATTACATATTTAACCCAAATTCATCCTATTAAGATTTGATAAGAGAGGTACCCAGAAAAACCTTATCCGCGGACCGCTGCCATCCCTAGACCAAACTGAAACAATTCTTAATTGTAAATTTTGTTTTGCTTCTGACTTGATGTCCTATTATGTTTACAGAAATTAGTTCTTGACTAGTTAATTGTGGTACTAAATCCACCGCTTTTAAAATTGATTGCAGTTATTTAAATTATTGAATTAAAATATATATATCATATTATGACATATTATGAATTCCAGATTAATAAATTCCTAAAGGATTTTAAATAATTTACTGAATAATGAAACTAGTACTAACTATATCATATATATTCAAATAAAATGGAACTATAGGATCGAACCGAAAACTCTTTTAGAATAAGTTTTTTATTACCTTAACTTTACTATTTGGGCGAGAGCTCATCATCAAAATTGCTTGCAGTTTATACAATGTCTTTTATTTATTGTGTAGTATTGCAATAATTTAGTGAATATCTAAAGACAAAAATAATTATGTGCATCGCTAAAGGTTACCCTATATTATTTTGACAACCTTACAGTTTTCCATTATGTGGCTAGTTTCTAGACTTGCTTTCATCTCATAATTAATTCGTTCAGTTCCAAATAATTAATGAAGAATTTATTGTTTGACTTTTCTAGACCTGAACTCCTTTAAGCCAAAGCACGAATCAGAAAATATATTTATAATAGAAACTGTAAATTTGATTTATTAGAATTAGTTGGAGCTTAATTCAAAACTTTTAAGGTATAAACAATAAAAAGAGATGGATATATATTTTACTTCATTTTGATAATAAAAATACTCAAATCCAACTCATCCACAATTTACATCAATACTACGCATGCAAGAGCACATCACTGATTTACAATAGTCGCGTTAAGAGTGTGTGTTGGCAGCTAGTAGAATGGTTAATCGCCGAGATCAGCCGCCCTTCGAGTCACGCGACGCTACTTTAAATTTATGTATTAATTAACAAAAATAAATAGTCGCGTTAAGAATGTTATGTTTTATGTAGGTGCGGCGGAAGTGACACGTGGGGAACGTGTTGGCACTGTGCATTAAGATTTAAGACACACCTAAATTAGTTGTAGTCTTTCATCACAACTAACATCGCCGTCTGCTGTCTGATCAGATGTTCTCATCATTTTAATCCCTTCCTTATTACACCAACAGCCCCTTGGATTTCCCACTATAATTCGCAATTAATCAACTTTTTCTTTTTTTGATCAAGCAATATATAATCATTTAGTATTACTATTTTCCACCATTTTCATCCGCCTAAAAGATCCATACATCTCTCAACCAAACTTCAATTTTGTTGCTTTTCATGAAATCTCTCTCTCACACACACGCACAAATTAGCAATGGAATTAGACTTAACCACCACTGAAAGTGCTGATGAAACCGAACTTGATACCCCACCGCGCACGCACACTCCATCCATCAAGAACCACCACCCGCCGCAGCCGCCACCGTTGGCTGCTTTCAAAGAATGCATGAAGAACCATGCAGCCAACATAGGCGGTCACGCCGTGGACGGCTGCGGAGAGTACATGCCGCCCTCCTCCGCCGTCGCAACGGACCCAATCTCACTGATTTGCGCCGCCTGTGGCTGCCACCGCAACTTCCACCGCCGTGACCCCGAGTCTCCGACCACCGCCATCACCCCACCGTTTCTCGATTTCCGACGGCCCGGCCATGCTCAACCCTACCGAACCTCCTCCCCCTCTCCGCCGAGCCTGAAATTCCAATACGCCTCCCCCGTGCTGCTCGCCCTTGGCACGGCGGCGGCGGCGGAGCGCCACCAGGAGCCGGCGACGCCGACTGCCGAGAACCTATTCGGCAGGAAGCGTTCCAGAACGAAGTTCAGCGAGGAACAGAAGCAGAGGATGCATTCCTTCTCTGAGAAGCTGGGCTGGAAAATGCACAAGTCCGACGAGGCGGCGGTGGCGGAGTTCGGCCGCGGCATCGGCGTCGCGAGAGGAGTTCTAAAGGTGTGGATGCACAACAACAAGAACACAATTGGCAGGAAAGAAACCGTGATTAGCAGCGGAAATGTCGATGTCGACGTTGTTGGGGCGGATCGATGAGCTTTGAGAAGAGCATTAATGGCGGCGGCGGACATGAAGAAAGTAGAAAGAGCGATGATGATAACGGTTTCCGGAATGGGAGTGGCGGTAGACTTCATTTTCGTGATTCCAATAATGGGTCTTCTTCTTCGCCTTGATTTGATTTGAGCGAGTTAATTAGTCGATGATACAATTAAATCGGTTGATTAATGTTGATTGATGTGTATCGTTAATTAACTACAAGCACCCGTGATTAGAAACCCAAATTTGTATTTATACTAATAAATTGATGTTTATTTTCCTTGCTTCCATAAATTTAGTTATTAATCATTATATAAATTTTAGCTGGTAGATAAAATATTGTCATTTGGCCTTTCCATAAAACTTATGCATGTTCCGACATTCTATATATATAGCTGGAAAAAGAAAAAAAAACTAATAAAATAGAAGATGCTATACATTGGTCGTGAGTATTTTCTTTCTCGTCTTTCTTTCTCTGTTGGAATCTGGTGATGTGGTTGTGTGAATCATAAATACCATATACTAAATGATGCGTCTCACATCGCCCGTGGAAGCTTTATCCTGGCCAGATATAAAATTTGGTCAAACATTCCCTTTAAGCGCGTTTTGGGGTGAAGTTAGGGTGCCCACCTTATCATTTAGTATCGAGTGACCTTCCGTTGGGTCGGTGTCTCATAGGGTTCGCCGGATCGCCGATCGGCGATCGGGTCTTATGGGGTGGGGATGATCGTCCCACATTGCCCGCGGAGGTTTATCCCAAATGGATATAAAGTGGATTCCACATTTGGTATCTTGGAGGCTAGTGAATTGAAGTGGGTGAGTCCGTTTGATATAGGTGACGACTTGGATTTGAGGACAAATCCTTTTCAAGAGAAGGGAATGATGCACCCCAAGTTTTGTGAATTTAATTATTATATGGTATATGGGCACGTTTTTGTCAAGATTTTTCTCAAGATTTTTAGGTTTGATTATCTGAGTCCTAGTCTATTAAAACTTCTTTTGTAAATTAGAGTTCTACTTTGATTATGAGTCCTTCTTTGATAAGGATTAGACTTGATTTTATTTATATAAAGCTCAGAAGATACAAAATATTCAACTTTTGATTGATCAATAAATGTGAGTTTTATTCTCTTCATTAGCTCTTGAATTTTCTTGTGTTTGCCAGGAATTCAATTATCGACGTATCGACGAGACATTCATCCCTCGTTAGGTGTCATTCATCGTCCCCGAGTTCTTCGTCAACTATCTAGTTGGGGTATATCGCGAAATCTTGACCTATATCACTGAGGGTTAGATTCGAGAGGTTTTGGGATATTCCATCTTATTCGTTCTTTCGTTAGGTACTTGATAGATCCTTCAGTGTCGTGAGGATCGTATCCCTAAATCCTTCTGACATTGGTATGACCATACTTTAAGTGATAAGGCTGTACTTTTTTTTCTTTTTCTTGGAATATTTTGGTCAAATTCCTTATACATAAAGCTTATACAACTACATCTATTTGCGTGGAAAAAGAACTTCTGTCAAATTTTGTGAAGCCAATGGCTCAGCAATTTTGTTTTCTTTCCTTTGAATCCAACCATTTTCACGGATTTTGTTGGTGCGTACATTGTAACTGGTCATGTAACAATCAATATTTAAATATAGGACGTGAATTTTCTTATATTTTCTAATCGAATTAATCATAAATTTCTTTCATTAAACATTAAAAGCAATAACATGGGACCATTAACTATTTGGTGCCCCTAAGATTCAAAGATTTACTTAAAAACGATTAGTCCTAATTACTTCTCCTCCGCTTCAATTTTCTGTTGAAATGGTCGGACTTTGGTGAAGAAAGAGAAGAGAAGATGGTTATGTACCATTAAAATTATTTAAATTAACTAGCTAGATAATACGTACGTGTGAATTAAAATACATGTAAAATATATATTATTTCATCTCTTTATTCAGATTGTCGTCTCCAGCCTATAATTTCAATTATTATAATGAGATATTGCGTTTAACATATTAAAGTTGTCCAAATAAGTTTGTCTCTCTTTTTGTTTTCACAAGAAACGTGCAGACGGATAAAAATATAATTCATTTACAAAAATATTATTTATGTTGAAGAAAAGTATTATTTGTTTTTTATGTTGTAATTAAAAGTATCATTTACATTGCAAAAAATATCATTTACACTGAATAAAAATATCAATGCTCATATATGCGGACATCTGCACATGAGATCACCTTCTCCAAATCATTTTTGGCTTTTCAAATATGAGCTAGACTTATTTTTCGAGTAATTGGATATCTAAACTAGGGATGCTAATGGGTTAGGTATCCACCCATCGAATATTTTCTAAATTATTTGATTAGGTTTGATGTAAGTTTTCTAAGCTAATTCATAATCTCAATTCTCATAATTTATTGATTATTTAATAAATTATCATATAGACAATTTCAAGTTTTCAATAATCCTACCAGAATTATGGATGGATTGGCGATTGGTGGCAAAATATATATGATTATTTAACATATACTTAATATAATTAAGTTATTTAGTAATTATAAAATTATAATATTAATAGTATATGTAAATAAGTTCGGGTAACAAGTATTTATAGCTAAGCTTTCAAACTTAATTCAAACTCGTCACGAATATTAATTTCACTATCCATACTGGGACAAAACCCATTACATACTTATCCAAACCAATTCTATTAAAATTTAATAAAAACAAATACCCACAAAAAAAAACAACCAGATGTCATCCCTAAACTAACTCAACATTCCTACACCACACAAAAATTATAAGGGAGACGGATAAAAAATGCGAAACACTCCAAAAACTAGTTTCTCTCTCCCCCTACTAATTTAATACACGTCAAAAGTCCATTCAAAATCCGGTAAATATCAATTTAAATCATAAATTATACATGTTTTATCAAAAATATCCTGAACTTTTAAAAATATCAATTTAAACCTCAAATTATCATATTTGTATCAATTTAAACCCCAAACTATCCTGAATACAGGGACATTTTTGATACAAATATTATAGTTTGGGGTTTAAATTGATATTTTTGAAAGTACAAGATATTTTTGATAAAATATGTATAGTTTAGGGTTTAAATTTATATTTACCCTTCAAAACCAACAAAAAAGAATCCACTAGATGAAAGAAAAAGATCATTTATTAACACTTCAGAATAGTTATTTGTTACTTAACTTGTTCAGGTTTTATTTAATTATTATTCACCATTACAAGTTATCTGATAAATCTAGTTACGTGAGTATGCAAGATTTGTGTAAGGCAATAAAGAACACCAAGGCTTTTACGTGGTTCGATCGTTAATGAGATCTACGTCCACGGAGGAATGTCTCCTCAATACTTTCACTATGATTTGAGTACAGTGAGTGTAGTTACAAGCTCGAGTATTCGATAAGTTGTCAACCCTTCTATTGTCAATTTTCCTTCTATTTATACATCTACAGTCTGCGCTGAGCGTGCCCAATCTCCATTGGTCGTGACTCTTCCTCCGGCGTGCCTCCATTGGCGGGGCTCTTCCGCGTGTCCTCCATCGCCGGGCGGACGCCGCTTTACGTGCGCCACGTGGAGGGTGGCGCCGACTTTGGTTACGGGGCTGGGGTTTTGGGGGCGATTAGGGCTCGCTTGGGCTCAACCGCGTGGGCCGCCTACCAGCGTTGGGCCCACTCGTTTGGGCACGTAGTGGGCCCGATCGGTTGGGCCATATCCCATCATAGCCCCCGAATAGTCGAGGGACGGTGATGCCGGTGGAGTGAAAAGCGCCGCCGGGTGAGGTGTGCTCTACCGGTGAAGTTGTTGTTGAAGGTGTTGTCTTTTTGACGTGAGGTTTGTTGGCGATCCGGTGCCGAATCGAGGTTGGGTGGTGCGTTGTCATCCGCTTGACAAAGACGTGCTACAGAAGGAAGTCGAAGTCCGACATGGATATCGACCCCCTGCGTAGGTTACGCCGAGGTCCGATCCGAGGCGCACCGCTCTTGTGGAGGGTGCCGATGTCCGACCTGAGGGAGGATCTGGATGGAGAAGTCATGCTGGATGGTGTCGAGTTTCGTCCTGAGTGACCGCCCTTCTAGGGATGCCGAGGTGCGGCCTGGGCGGCACCGAATCTGGGGGCTGGTTCGCCGAGTTCCGATCTGGATGGAGCGTTCCGTGGGGTCGAAGCCGTTGATAGGACTCGGTCCGATCTGGATCCCTCGTTATTTGGGGAAGGCCGAGTGCGACTGGCGCGCCGCCATCCGGAGGACGCCGGTCCGTGTGATGATTGCGAGGTCGGTGGCGGTCTATCTTACGCTAGCGTCGTCATACGGGCGCGCGGTAGTTGGGCACTCGAACCGTGTCGTGCGCGTGGACTCCACATCCAATCACGGGTAGTGCGTGTCGAGTTGAAGCGGCGGTTTTAGGCGCCTTTGTCTATAAATAGGCCCAAACGAGGCAACTGTTCACTTTCCCCTTCGACGCCTTGTTTGAGAGATAAAAATTCTGAGAAATTTTCTGACTTGATCCTGATCTCGCTGAAGGAGCCATATATTCACGTGAAAAGTAAGTATGTTTTCTTCATCTTCTTCTCCGTCTTCTCGCTCGAAAGTTCTATTTCGCCTCGGGTTACGCCGCCGTTCCCGACGTAAGGACTATATGTGCTATAACGGCTGGGTAAGTCCATAGGGCCGAGTTCTGGGTTCCCAGTATCATCGGTATGGGATGGACTTAGAGTGGGCGTGGCGAGGTCGGCTTGACCTCGGAGGAGCTTTTGAAGTCGTAAGGAATACGGATCCGGGAGGCGTGGTGGTGCTGCCGCGGCCGGATGATAGGCGATGGCCCTTCGGAGGGTTTATTACCGTGTATGTAGATAGTTTGAGGCGGGTCTTAGGTATCCTCTGCCCCATTTATCTTAGCTTTCAAGAGTATTTCGGATCCCCATTTGTCGATTGAACTCGAATTCCATTAGGTCGGTCGTGGGGCTGGGGCTCTCTTACTATGGCATTGCCGAGGAGTTCTCCTTCGAGTCTTGATCTTTTTTAGTGTCAAGACCATAGGAGCAGTGTACTATCTGTCTCCTCGGCTGAAATTTAAGGTAGCATTCCCCTCTAAAGTGTCCCATTGGCAGAATAGGTATTTCTTTCTGCTGGCTGAGGGGCATCCGAGGTATGAGTGGGGCATCGGTACGATGACGGACCCGAAAATCAAGCCCTTGGGCCACATGGAGGAGGTCTTGAGCGACTTGGTGAGATTTTATCCATAAGTTACACCGCGATGACTGAAGAAGGCGGGCCGAGTATTTATGGTCAAGCATCGGGATCGGGTGCGGGCGGGGTGAGGGCATCCCATCTTCTTAGTCCTTATCGTCCGATTTTGCTTTGTGCTAATCGACTTTCTTACGTGATGCGGTGAAGTGGCGGGCAAGAGGCGGGCTCACGATCGCCGAAGCAAGGAGCTGCGAAGAAGAAGATGAAGCGGTGGACCTACCAAGGGTCCGAAGAAGGTCGACAATATGGGCGGTGATGAGTGGGCCTCGGTGAGTCCAGCCGATATTGGAGTCACGGCCTCGGGGCCGCCTTGAGTCTGGTACCGCCTCAAGCTTGGCCGCACCCTCCCCAGGTACAAAAGTTCTTCCACATTTGGTTTGTATGCTCTGCGATCTGTATTAACTTGTCTTTGCTCTTTTTAGGGTGGGAGCTCGGTGATGGGGCCTACTGCGCGTGTTCTTTGAGGGCTGCAAGTCACCGCCGGGCTGGTCGCCGAGAGCTCATTTCGGTATGGTATTGGGCGGGAGCTTGCTGCGCGCGGCGGATCTTGAGACCGCCGTGGCCGTTCGGGAAGGCGAGGCCGCAGAGGCTGCCGAGGCCGAGAGGGCTGCTTGAGGCCGCCCGAAGAGGGCTTGGGCACTTTGGGCCGCCTGGGGAGGTCAAGAGGTTCGCGAAGAGTTGGTCGGGCGAAGAAGGAGCTCGCGGACGAGAGGGTGCTAGGGTGGCCGATCGGGGACCACTGCCGAGGGCCTTTGCAAGAAGCTCATCGAGTCGGAGAGCTTCTCGGCCTTTATTGCGATCTTGCTGCCGTCTTTGAAGCCGAAGGTGGTGTCGATCACACAGGGGAAGCTGGCGGTCGCCATGCTCGACTTCGATAAGGTCGAGCATGGCCGGACCGAGTCGACCTCGAGGTGAACAAGCTTACGCCCGGTGATCTCGGGGTTGGCTCCTTCCGGTCTTGAGGCTCAGGCGTCGGTTCGACCTCCCGACGGCCGAGGTCGTCGCCCGGTCTGAGGAGGACGAAGATCCCGAGCTTGGGAGCTACTTGCGAGTGCGGGCGGCGAGGAGGAGGAGGTGGGCGGGAGGCGGTCTTGGAGCTCCCGGTGGAGGGCCAACCGCAGGGGAGCATCGGGAGGTCGGCGAGTCCGACAATGAGCTGAGTCGGTGGACTGATGTAATAGTCCGAACCGCCGGGTCGATAGGATCCCGGCCCTTGTAATAATTTCCACTTTTGAGTAATAAACGCAACATTTTGAAATGTGTGTTGTCTTGTTTATTCTGACCTCCACACTTTGAATGCTTGGACTCGATCATGAATTGTTGACCAAGTTAAAAGAGGTCCGAGGCGCCTTGGCTGAGAAGGACGAAGAGGTGCTTTTAGGGAGGCCGTGCGAAATGACCCAGTTTTGGTCACCATGGATGTCAGCTCGGCGTCGTCCGCCGACCTGAAGAAGAAGTTGCACGAGGCTGATCGGGAAGTGGCCCGTCTCCTGGCTGAGAACGGGGCTCTAAAGTTGAGGATCGCACAAGACGAAGTCCAGGGGGCGGACTTATCTGCCGATGCCATCTAAGGGCGCTTGATACAATGTGAGGAGCGACTCGAACTGACTGCGGAGAGGCTAGCTCGGGTGTCGGAGGAGCATGCGAGTCTGAGAGGCAATCCACCGAGCTGGTGGAACTACCATATCGAAGCTTACGATCGAGTTCGAGCTTCTTTGGCGGAGGTATGGTCTTGAGGATGAGGAGGGCCCAATAGCGAAGTTCAAAGATGTGAACTCCATCGTGAAGTACATGGAGATGTATGAGATCGTCCAGAACGACGCATGCCCGGCCCGCGGCGAGGCCACGCTGGGCTCCACCGGTCCGATTATAGAAGAACCCGCGGAGGAGGCGGCTCGCCGATCATGCCGAGTGCTCGGTTGATGGGTCGGTGAGGCGGATTATTGAGGGCGATCCTCACGAGGCGGAAGGCGACCGAGGACCTCGGTCGTGCGGAAGAGCGGCGGGTAGGGGCGGTCGTCTCCCGGCCGGTGCCCGTCGGGGCCGGGTGTGACCTCGGTGTATCCCGTTCCCAGTGCCGTATTGGCGCTGCGCCGCTTGAATGTCCCCAGGTGGGTCGGTGACCTGAGTCGCAACCGGTCCGGCTACCCCGAGCGTCATCGGCGCTTGGGAGTAGCCGTGGTGATTCTCGCCTTATCGGTAGGGTTGAAGGCACGAGTTCGTTCGAGCATACACCGGGCTGGAGATTTTGTGCGACTGGTGCGGCTTGACAAGTCCCGGACCCGGAGCCCATAGCTGAATGAGTTTGTATATAGCTTAGGACTTTGTATGTAGTCGTAAATGTATTTAGACTCGTTTCAAAGTGTATATTTTCCCTTGAGAGGTACAAACATAGCTTAGGACTTCGTTTTGGTCGTAAATGTATTTAGGCGTATCTGATGTATATTTTCCCAAATAAAGGGGTATAAGCGAGCCCGGAAGCCGGGTTGACTTGTATATGGCTTGGAACTCGGTTTGTAGTCGTTAATGCATTTAGACTTTGTACGGGTGCATATCTTCCCAAATAAAGGGGTATAAGTTGGCGAGATCGGTGCGGATGTCGCATGCGTGTAGACATCCAACTTAATGGGTGTCTGTATGCTTTGCATGTAGACGTTCAAATTAATGAGTAGTGCATGTCGTACCCTACTTAGTGGGATTTTCATCTTTGTAAGGCGTCCCGCATGTGAAGGTTTAAATGTGGTGTATCGAGCGGATGTTCACATATATATGAGGCGAGTGAAATATTCATTAGAAAACAAATGTTTTATTGAATATGTAATCAACATCGTACTTTGGCAAAACAATGAAGGAACTAACATGATGCCGATCTTAAATCGAAGCTATGTAAAGTACTTCCTTAAATGAGTGATGTGCCGAGTTAGGGGATAAGTGCACGGATAGGTGAGCTAGCTTGTAAGCCCTTTGCCGAGGTCCTCGTGAGCGCGGTATGGGCCTTCCCATGTCGGATCCGACTTGTTAAGGCGCTCAGGCTCTCTGGCTTCATTATTTCGTAGGGCGAGGTCGCCTACTTGGGCCGGGAGGCTTTGACCCTTTGTTGTAGTACCGTGCGACTGGCACTTGTGCCAGCCGTTTATGAAGCGAGCTCGCGCTTCTCTCGAGGCGTCGAGGTTGTACGCAGTCTTCCTCGTTCCGGCACGGTCGAAGTGAAGAGTCGCGGGCTTGGTGCGCCGATCTCGGCCGGTATGGCGGCCTCGGTACCGTGAGACCGGGCGAAGGGGTTTCTCGTGCGAGGTCCGAGGTGTTGTCTGTGGGACCGAGGACTTGAGGAGATTTTCACCCAATCGCCTTAGCTCGGTCAGCCTTTTCTTCAATCCTTATGCGATCGTGCGGTTCGTCACCTCGGTCGACCATTCGCTTGCGGGTGTGCGACCAAGGTGAAGCGTTGATCGATCTGGAGCTCTTCGCCACCACTCGAAATTTTTGTCGACGAATTGGGTGCGGTTGTCCGAGACAAGAATGTGCGGTATCGAGCGACATACTATATTTTTCCACACGAAGTCCGAATCCTCCGCTTGTGAGGCTCGAAGTGGCTCGGCCTCGACCCATTTGTGAAGTAGTCTATGGTTACGACTAAGTATCGGGGTCGACACGGTGCTCGGTCGAGCGGACCAGCGATGTCGATCCCCATGCATGAAGGCCACGGGCTCTCAGTACTCGGATCGGTTTGGGGTAGCTTTTGACCGTGGAGTGGGCGCGCCGGACACTTTTGACGAGCTCGGCCGAATCTTGAACAAGGATGGGCGAATATCCCGACCTCGGCGTCTTTGAGAGAGCTCGCGACCGATGTGACTTCCACAAGACCCTCGTGGATCTCATTGAGCACGTGAGTCGGCCTCTTCCGCCGAGGCACCTCAGGAGGGGTTGAAGGTGTCACGACCCGACTACCTAATCAGGTAATTAGGCCGTGACTCGGGATTAAGAAGAAAATTTAACGACAACGGGCTCAAACATGTGTCATGAGAAAAAGATGACTACAACTTTTATCATAAATAAATCGAACATTTATGGTTTCAAGAGATGAAATGTAATTTGACAAAGGTTGAATTTTGATCCTCAACCACAAGAAAGAATCTAACGAGAATGACAACGGCTGAGGACAATGATCACAATGGAATAACCAATATCAAGAATGTACATATTTGAGCATGTTTTGAAAACTTTGAGAGTTTATCAACATCTTAAATCATAACAGAGTATTGAGTATGATCACTTTGTTCCAAACAAACACATAAACAAGTAATGGCCGAAGTTCAACAATGGAAAACGTGGCTGAGAATTATGTGTGAAGACATAATTCTCTAGGTAACAAAATCATATAACGTCTAATGAACAACACTGACGGTTAACATACTATTGGGAATTAATTGATTAGAAGCTCCTTTGCAAACATTCGATTCCAAAGATCCTTCCCACTCAACTGCATATTTAGAAATATATGCAGGCGTGAGTCTAAAATGCACTCGGTGGGTATCGCCAAAACATAAAGATAAACTTTGCCCTTAGGCTATAAACTTGACTTGCCATAACATGTACTTTCATAAATAAATACTTACTTGCTTTCATATCATCATAATATCATATGCATATGCATGTATCATGTTTGCATGCAACTTTCTTCTCTCCTTCCCATATCCACGGATTCTTGATGCGTGTTGAGAAGTAGCCTCCTTCTCAAACACTTTAATATCACATACAGGAGTTGGACCGAAGGTTCTCAACTACGGTCATACCCGACGTCGGTAAATTCTTTCTTTTCTTTCTTTCTTTCTTTCTTTCCGTGGATAGGTAGTGCATCATGCTTATGCTCATGCTCAAACATTGGCAAGTCGATCAAGTTTTCAAATCAATGCATATCATAAATTTCATGTCATCTTTCATGCATAATCATATCATATCTTTTGAAAACATTAAAAGCATAAACATATTATTATAGAAAATACTTATACCCACCTGGATGTTCCTTAGAGCTAAGGAACTAATTCCCAATCCCTTTTCTTTCTTTATCCATATGAAACGGCATATAAGCCTCTATTCGAAGACCGATCGAAAATTCAACGGTCGGATCTTTCTATATTTTCCTCAAGATTTTCGAAAACCTTGAGTGTGTGTAAGTGTGTGTGACCGTGAGGTTGAGGAAAGAATGAAGAAAACTCATGTTTGAAAGTATATATTTTGTAATTAATGAGTAAGGGTAAAATAGTAATTTCACATTTTAAATTGAATTTTCTTTTATTTTTCCAAAACATAATGGTGCCAACACACAATTTTCTAGAGAATTCCATAAAATACTTTCCATATTTTTATCCATGATTTTCGGAATTAATAATAATAATAATAATATTAATGTATTTTCATGTAATTTTCCAAAATATGCTAGAAAATTCCATAATTAATTCCCAAAAATTCCAATATTGAATCTTATTTTCTTAACACTTTAAACTCATCATTTTCATCAATATAAAGTTCCAAAATTATAAAATATATAATAGGAACTCACTTTATAAAATAGAGATTAAATTCCATTTTATGCAAATAATGGAATTAAATATTCCATTATTCTTAAATCCTTCAAAATCACTTTCTAAATTTTTCCATCATCAAATATCATTAAAATATAATAATTAAAAATATTTTTGGCCTTAAAACCATTTTAAATATTTTATGCTTCCTCAGAGCTTAATCGACAAGCAGCCGACGCCATAAAAAAGCGTAAATTTTGAAATTCTAAATTTTCTGAAATCAAAACTTTATTGAGCATGTATATATCATCTTAAGACCCTTGGAATCTAGGTCTTCTTATCCTAAATAAGATCTGAGAATCTTATCTCAGATTTTGCCTCGATTCTATCGTCTCAACTAGAAGCTTAACACAAAAGCTTCTAACTTAACAAATCCTTTCATAAGGATGCAATACCCTTCTTATTAAGCTCTTAATCACGAGCTAATCTACGCTTGAAATACGGGGTATTACATTCTCACCCCTTACAAAAATTTCGTCCTCGAAATTTGTACGTCAGCAAAAGCTCAGAATATATCCTTCTCATCTGATCTTTAACTTCCATGTTGCTTCTTTTAAATCGTCATACTTTCATGTCGATCTAAGATGCATTCTGACTTTTCTTCGTAGCTTAAATCTTGTTCGCGAACATTTGTTCTCTTGAGATATGATGTGTTTTGGATTAAACACATATCTTCGTATCTGCAACATATGGAGCACATCGCGAATATTGTCGAGACTAGGAGAAAACGAAAATCTGTAGACGATTAGCTAATCTTTCTGGAATCTTAAACAATTCGATATATCATGATAACTTCTTGAATTCTTATGCTGGTTATCGTGCGTTTACGACCATCTCTTTAAATCGTTTACGATCCAAGCACTTTTCTTCTTCCAATGCGTTTTAAATAAGCGACGATCTACACATGCGTCGTAGAAAACTTCGTGAGAGCACCATATAAATCTTTGTTCCTATCTTGTCTTCTAACGTCTGGATGGTCCTTTCAAATTGACCATCTATAGTCGATAAAAGTCTGTCTTCGCAATTCGATCTTGTATCCATCTTTTATTATATCTCGTCGAAACGAGATGTAACTTGAGTCTCTAGTTGAAGTGATTGAGACGAGCACTCCATGTAAGCGTATTATCTTCGATGTATACTTGAGCTAACTTATCGACTTCGTGCGTGATAGATCGAGAATAACATAAGCGTGCCGTGAGTCGATCGATTGTCTCCACGCTTGATTTGGATAACCAAACACGTATGTCTTCTCATCTTTTCAATTTCATAAAGAGCATCACGAATTGATCTTCAAAATTCACGATTATATCTGCGACAATCTTCTTTCTTTGCTTCATGCTCGAAAGCTAAATCTCTTCGATTTGCGAAATTCCATGGTAGATACTTTTCGTACAATCTTCCTTGAAGCGCTTCGCGTAACATTCTTTAATTGCTCGGAAGAAAGAACTTTCGGCGTAATCTTCATCGAAGCTGACCTTTCCACCTAAGCGATATACATAGGAGATATTCTTAATCGGAGTTCTCCAAACTCGAAAACTTCGCTCAATGAAACGAATTCATTCTTTAACATCGGCGGGTTATCCACTTCATAAGGATAAAGCATTTGAGACAGAAAATTCTGACATTCTACAATTGGTTTAAGGGGAGAAGGTACAAGTAAATCTTGAAAAGAATTATACTTTCTTATTCTTTCAGATTGAGGTCTTCTTCTGGGTGACATACTGCATTGCAATTGAATAACAAACTGCAGCATATCTTGCTTATCAGTGACAGGATAAAAGTTTTCAATCAACAACCAAACTCAGATCTCAAAGGTCTTCAAAATTGCTTATCACAAAGTTATGATGTGAAATGAAACAGTTGGATAGCAAAATGATCGTATAGATATCAAGGAAAGGAATTTGTATCTCTGAGGACTTTTACAAAACAAGGGAAAACTTTGCCATCCGGGGCTTTGTATATGGATGCTTTGATATTTCTGACAAAACACGTCTGATACGATCGATGACTATCAGTTTCTATTCTTTCCACGAAAGGTTGTCTTTGAAAGGCAAATAACCGATATCTAGGGTTGTAGCTGTGTTGTGCCAACAACTTGTACAACTGGAGTTCATACACAAAAATTTTGAGATACTTGGGTCTCGATGAACTAACATGAATCTTTTCTCAAATCTCCAAAGGAGAAGTCTTGGAAACATAAGTAAATAGAATGAACTGAATCGATGTGGGAATCTCAAGAGATGCGAAAGGTTGATCGCATTAATCTAAATCAATAAGGGCAATTTCAATATCGATTTAAGAATAATCAATTTGTACAAGATCTACATCAGATTAAGACATAACTAGCTGAGCATTTGAGAAGGAATACTCTATTTTTAGAATAAGGTTTTAATATCATGCTCAGGCATACAAGAATTAACATCCATGGTTTCAAGGTTTTAACCATCATTATCATCACATGAAGAAGGAAATTATCAACCAACTGAAGCTGATGAACATTTGAGATAGATTTAGGAATAGGGAAAAATAAATCAGAAGGAGGGGCTCGGAGGTATGTAATATTAAAATTTGATGGTAACTAGAGTGCAGGAAATCAATTTACAACAAAACCGGACTCGATATGTTCAATAGCAACAACAACAATCCAATCTTGTCACTCTTTAGGTATTAAAGAAATCGATTGAGATTTTCCATTAAATCTCGATCGCGCTTGCTCAAAGTTTCCCCAAAGCGATGGAATCAAGCGAGAGATTCGTCAAGGTAAGCTACTCGTCGATATATATACAAACGCTCTTTGATCTTTGTTCTTGACGACGAGCAGTCGCACCCTTACGAACTTTCTAGGCGATTTGCATCATTCAAATGAAGAATACTCGAACTTTGCGAAACATTCTCATTTTGTTACGCCATCTCATTGTTTCTCATGATTTCTCTTCAACTTCATTTCGATGAGCAATATTCATTTAAACATACACACATTCAATCATCAACTATGATAACCATAATCATAAGCATAAACTTTTACCTGGTGAGCTAGAGATGACGGAATCGAATGCTGAGTTTCTCTCAAGAATAATTATCTCTTTAACTCATTTTCTCAAGATAGAGTCAAACAAATAACTCTATAACTCAAATTCTCAATCAGAGTCAGCTTAAAAGAATTCATATGCTCAGGGTGCACAATCTGCACAAGACTCTCAACGATTCACGATTTCAGAATTCAAGACAGCATACAAGCTGCACAATGATTTACAAGGAATTACATGCTGAGAATTAAAAACTATGCTCAGCTATGGAAAAGTTCACAAGGATTCATAAACTAAGAATTGCAAAACTGTGCACAATTTGCACAAATTTACAAAGATTTCACAGGTTCAGAATTCAAAACCGCTCTGATACCATTCTGTCACGACCCGACTACCTAATCAGGTAATTAGGCCGTGACTCGGGATTAAGAAGAAAATTTAACGACAACGGGCTCAAACATGTGTCATGAGAAAAAGATGACTACAACTTTTATCATAAATAAATCGAACATTTATGGTTTCAAGAGATGAAATGTAATTTGACAAAGGTTGAATTTTGATCCTCAACCACAAGAAAGAATCTAACGAGAATGACAACGGCTGAGGACAATGATCACAATGGAATAACCAATATCAAGAATGTACATATTTGAGCATGTTTTGAAAACTTTGAGAGTTTATCAACATCTTAAATCATAACAGAGTATTGAGTATGATCACTTTGTTCCAAACAAACACATAAACAAGTAATGGCCGAAGTTCAACAACGGAAGCGTGGTGAGAATTATGTGTGAAGACATAATTCTCTAGATAACAAAATCATATAACGTCTAATGAACAACAACGACGGTTAACATACTATTGGGAATTAATTCATTAGAAGCTCGCTGCCTGACATTCGATTCCAAAGTCCTTCCACTCAACTGCATATTTAGAAATATATGCGGGCGTGAGTCTAAAAATGCACTCGGTGGGTATCGCCAAAACATAAAGATAAACTTTGCCCTTAGAAATATAAACGACTTGCCATAACATGTACTTTCATAAATAAATACTTACTGCTTTCATATCATCATAATATCATATGCATATGCATGTATCATGTTTGCATGCAACTTTCTTCTCTCCTTCCCATATCCACGGATTCTTGATGCGTGTTGAGAAGTGAGCCTCCTTCTCAAACACTTTAATATCACATACAGAGTTGGACCGAAGGTTCTCAACTACTGGTCATACCCGACGTCGGTAAATTCTTTCTTTTCTTTCTTTCTTTCTTTCTTTCCGTGGATAGGTAGTGCATCATGCTTATGCTCATGCTCAAACATTGGCAAGTCAATCAAGTTTTCAAATCAATGCATATCATAAATTTCATGTCATCTTTCATGCATAATCATATCATATCTTTTGAAAACATTAAAAAGCATAAACATATTATTATAGAAAATACTTATACCCACCTGGATGTTCCTTAGAGCTAAGGAACTAATTCCCAATCCCTTTTCTTTCTTTATCCATATGAAACGGCATATAAGCCTCTATTCGAAGACCGATCGAAAATTCAACGGTCGGATCTTTCTATATTTTCCTCAAGATTTTCGAAAACCTTGAGTGTGTGTAAGTGTGTGTGACCGTGAGGTTGAGGAAAGAATGAAGAAAACTCATGTTTGAAAGTATATATTTTGTAATTAATGAGTAAGGGTAAAATAGTAATTTCACATTTTAAATTGAATTTTCTTTTATTTTTCCAAAACATAATGGTGCCAACACACAATTTTCTAGAGAATTCCATAAAATACTTTCCATATTTTTATCCATGATTTTCGGAATTAATAATAATAATAATAATATTAATGTATTTTCATGTAATTTTCCAAAATATGCTAGAAAATTCCATAATTAATTCCCAAAAATTCCAATATTGAATCTTATTTTCTTAACACTTTAAACTCATCATTTTCATCAATATAAAGTTCCAAAATTATAAAATATATAATAGGAACTCACTTTATAAAATAGAGATTAAATTCCATTTTATGCAAATAATGGAATTAAATATTCCATTATTCTTAAATCCTTCAAAATCACTTTCTAAATTTTTCCATCATCAAATATCATTAAAATATAATAATTAAAAATATTTTTGGCCTTAAAACCATTTTAAATATTTTATGCCTCCGAGCTTAATCGTGAACAGCGACGTCATAAAACGTAAATTTTGAAATTCTAAATTTTAAAATCAAAACTTTATTGAGCATGTATATATCATCTTAAGACCCTTGGAATCTAGGTCTTCTTATCCTAAATAAGATCCGAGAATCTTATCTCGATTTTGCCTCGATTCTATCGTCTCGACTGAAGCAACACAAAAGCTTATAACTTAACAAATCCTTTCATAAGGATGCAATGCCCTTCTTATTAAGCTCTTAATCACGAGCTAATCTCGCTTGAAATACGGGTATTACGAAGGTAAGACTTCGGTAGGCGCCGCCGTGTATGAGTCTTACGGGATTTCGCCATCATCTTTTGGCTTTGAGCCGATCTTGAGGTAGTCGCCATCTTCGGTGTAGCCTTTATGGGAGACATCCGGTTCGGCTCCATCTCGGTGATGATGCCGATGTGAGACTCGCTATGCTTCGGAATGAACCTCCTCCACCGGTGGACTTGTTGATGTGCACTAACTTGTTGAGAACGTCGGCTCATTTGTTTCGCCCGTGGGATCCGATGAATCTTGGAGTACACAATGAGGTCGACATCTCCTTTGCCTTCTCGAGTCTTGCTTCATTCGGTCCTCTTTGACCTCGATCGCCTAGGACACGGTTTACCACGACACAGGAATCCCAAGATCTGGACATTGTCCACACTCGATTCCTTTGCGGTGAGTCACGAGATCGGCTTCATACTCCACCTCGTTGTTGGTGGTCGGGAAGGTAAACCGGGCGTGAGGTCACTTCTTGATTGTCCGGGCCGAGGAGGAGAATGCACGCTCATGCCGTTTGCATGAAGCTCCGTTCACGTACATCATCAGCGATTATCGGGCGGTGCGGGGACGGAGTCCTCCCGTGTGGGGCGGGTGTTGGGGCGGGTGTTGGGGCGACCTCGGTGGTAGAGCCGACCTCGGTGGTTGGCTTCCACCGGGAAGTCGGCGAGCTGCCACTTTTATGGCCGGTCTAGGGAGTGCGAGATGTCGTGCTCATGAGCTCCGTGCCCACAGCTGTCGTCCGGATGACTACGGCTTGGACAAGACTTGTCTCAAAGTTAGGTCGATTAATACTGGACAAAATGAGTGCGAAAGTAGGGTCGGGCGTCGCTTGGCGTTCACCAAGGCTAGTGCTACCTTTTGAGGTGGTGTACCTCGTCTCGGTCCCTTGAGCTCGGCTAATAAAGTAGATGGGGAGTTGTCGTCCTCCTCATCTCGCACCAATACCTCGTCCGAGGCGACCAAATATAGAGAGGAGTTCATCTTGCTTGGGCGGACGGGGTCGGCGGTCGGCGAGTACTCCTTCCGGTGTCGAAGGCGACACAGTGTTCTTCCCGCCGAGCGAAGTCCCGAATTCTCCTCGGGATCTTGAAGAAGGAAGCCGCTCGGCGGCTCGAGATAGGAATCTGCTGAGGCGGCTAGGCACCCGGTGAGTTTGTGGATCTCACGGATGGTCCTTGCACCGCATGTCGAACAGCCTTGCCACCTTGGTGGGATTGGCCTTGAGCCCTCTTGAAAACCCAGCATCCCGGAACTTGCGGTCTTCACCATAAATGTACATTTACGGGGTTGAGCTTGAGGTTGGCCGACACGAGGAGTTGGAGGATAGTCTTGAGGTCATCGACGCAGCCTCCGTTTTGACTTTGACTACTATGTCGTTGGCGTGACCTCGATAATCTCCCGATGTGGTCTTTGAATGTTGCGTCCACCATCCTCCGGTAAGTAGCCCGGCGTTCTTGGTGAAAGGCATCTTCGATGCGCAAAGACACCAAGTCGGTGATGAATCACGGTCTTGAGCGTCCTCCCGCTCATCGAGATTTGGTGGTATCCTTTGTATAGATCTAGGAAGTTGAACATCTCGTGGCCCACCAATGCCTCCACCTTCTTGTCAATGTCGGGAGGGTAGCAATCTTTAGGCGGTGCTTGTTGAGGTCGGTGTGTCGGCGCACATGAGCCACCCTCCCCGGCTTTGGGACCACGATCGGATTAGTCGTCCAGGTCGGGTATTTGACCTCGAACAAGATCTTGGCCTTCAGAAGTTGGGTCACCTCGTCCCTTATGACCTGGCTGCGTTCTGCCGCGAATATTCTTTTCTTCTACCGGACTGGCTTGGTAGCCGGGTCAATGTTGAGGCGATGAGTTATGAGCTCGGGCGACACTCTGGTCATATCAAGCGGGGACCACGCAAACACGTCCCTGTATTCCCTCAGAAGTTGTATGACACGCCGTCGGATGTCAGTTGGGCCCTGGGTGCTGACCTGGATGACCTTCGAGGGATCGTCGTCGCATAGTCGAAGGCTCTCGGTCAGGTCGTCCCGGGGTGTCGGCCTCCGAGGGTTCTGTAATTGCTATGCCTGGGGCGAGGCCGCATCTTAGGTTGAGACTCGTAGGCATTCTTTTGCTGCCGTTTGGTCGCCCTGGATGCTAAGCACTCCCACGGGGTGGGAATCTTGACGGTGGTGGTAGGCCGAGCAGGCGGCCTGGTGGCGTATAGCCAATCTCTTCCTAGGATGATGTTGTGCGGAGGGGCTGGACCGGGAAAAATTTGATGGCCTTGGTGACCGACACAGGGCCGTCCCATGGTAGCAGGAAGGTAATGATGCCCTCGGGTTGGACCGCCTCTGGGTGAAGCTCCGTAATGGGACGGCGCGGGAAGTACACGAATACCCCGACCTCGAGTTTATCCGAGCAGCTCGGGAAGATGATCTTGACGGAGGCCCGATGTCGACATAGACCCGATGGGCGTTCTTGTTGCCCACCACGGCTGTATGGTGATGGCGTCTGATGCGGCATGATTTTGGGTACGGATCCTCCTTGGAGAACACTATGTCCTCACCGTCTCGGAGTCGCTTGTTCTTTGGCTCCTCGGTGGCGGCCTCGAGCCGTTCTTTAACGACGACCTCGTCGCTCCGATGGGCGATCCGGTTATAACGTAGACACTGCTCCATAACATTGGGACCTTCGTCCTCGTCGTCTTGGTCGGGTCGTCGTCGAGGTCGGTCCGCGATTGTTGCCGCCGTTATTCTTCCCCCTGCGCTTCCTGTTTCCCGGCCCAGCTCGACCGAGGTATTTCTTGAGGCTCCACCTTTGGCGAGCTCGTCGATCTGCGAGCCAGTTTCTGCAATCCTCGGTATCATGACCATACCATGGCGATAGTCACAATATTCCTCTGTGGACCTCTTCTTGGATCCTCGCTTTCATAGGAGGGCTTGGGAAGAGCTCGGCGTGGAGCTCGAATATTTCCACCCTTGATTTGAGTAGGGGCGCTCTGCCGCCGAGGTTGGGCGAGGTCGAGCACGGACTCGATGGCCCTCTCTTGATCCTGTCGTCGGCAGCGCCGCGATCGGCGCCTCGACTTGGTCATCGGCTTTTTCTTTCGGACTTACGCTCGTCCATTTCCTCTTCTTCGATCCGACTCGTCTCCTTTGACGAAGTTTTCCACCAGTTCCAAAGCTTACTTGCCGTCTTTGGTTTCTCCTGGTGATTTCTTTGTTCGTGGCGGGTCGGATCCGTTTTGAGCAGCGTTGATGATGTAGAGATCGTTCATGTCGTCGATTTTGAGCGACTCTTTGATGAACCTCGAGGCGAAGTTCGACATCGTCTCGTCCGCCCTTGGCGGTTGTGAGCAGTCGGAGGAAGGCTGCTGAGGTGGCATCTTCGATAGAAGCGCCATTTGAGCGATCCATGAGGTCACAGGCGGTGTATCTTTGCTCGGCGGGCGAGGTGAACCGGCGTCGTGCGTTGGAGATCGGCACCTCGAGGAAGATTTTGCACATGTGAAAATCTTCCATTCCTTGATCGCCATGTTGGTAGTGTGGCGAAAAGGAAGTCGGATGGGTCTCCTGAGCCATCGTGGCGGCAATATTGGGTGCCCGTATCGGCAAGGCGGGCGTGTCTAGAATTTCGGGAGATGATTCTCCGTGCGGTCGAACCCCGGAGATCGTTGCCGTCTCTTTACGGAGGGTGTGGGATCGATAGCGGCGCTATCGTCCCTCCGGGAGTTCGACTCGCCTTTCTTCTCTCTGTTTGCTCGGCTCTGCAGTCGGCATAACGAGGTGGAGGCGGCTCCGCGAATGGCGAGGCGGCGACTGGTGGTGGCGGCTCGTCCGCGGTGAGTGGCTCCGCGAATGGGGACGGCGGCTCGGCCGCGGTGAGAGGCTCCGCACGTCGAGGTGTGATGCACGTTCTCGGCTATCACGCCGAGGTGGGCGCCGGCTGTTCGGAGGAGCGACCTCGGGCGGCCGTGGTATTCGATTCGGGAGCCCTTGAGGGCCCGCTCCTTTGTCCTCTGGTTGAGAAGCTTTGGAATTAGCGAGGTTGGCGTTGAGGAACTCGGTCGCAGCTCGGCCGAGGACCTCGTGGGACGAATGAGCTGTTTGTTCGTCCTCGTTGAGGTCGGCATCTCCCTACGTTAGGGAGGCGGTCACGAGGTGTATGGAGCGTTTTCCATGTTGCCTCGGGGAGTGTGGCGCTGTGCCGTCTCGATCTCCTTCCCGCGACGTTGGTGACCACACAGTGCGTCCTCGGCCGGTTGTTGCCAGCGTGGGCGGCGGTTGTGCGTGTTCTTGCCATTAAGTTGTAGAGAAGCGAAGCTTTCTTGTTGAGATGTTCCCACGACGGCGCGATGATAAATCTAGTTACGTGGTATCAAGATTTGTGTAAAGCGATAAAGAACACGAAGGCTTTTACGTGGTTCGATCGTTAATGAGATCTCGTCCGGAGAGTGTCTCCTCAATACTTTCACTATGATTTGAGTACGGTGAGTGTAGTTACAAGCTCGAGTATTCGATAAGTTGTCGACCCTTATTGTCGATTTTTAGGGGTGAGAATTTGGGACCGGGACTCGGGAAATTCCCGTCCCGACCCGACCCGAGTCCCGACGGGATTCGGGACCCCGAGTCCCGAAATTTACGGGTTCGGGACCGGGACCGGGACCGAAAAATTTTGATTTTCGGGTATCGGAAGTCCCGAGTCCGTTGAAATCAAGTCCGATTTTAAATATATTTAATTTTAATTTCGGGACTTTCGGGACTTTCGGGATATTTTCGGGTAATTTTGGGACTTCGGGACGTCGGGACTTCGGGACATTTTCGGGTAATTTCGGGTAATTTCGGGACTTTCGGGTAATTTCGGGACATTTTCGGGTAATTTCGTGATTTCGGGACTTTCGGGAAATTTCAATTCGGGACCGGGACCGGGACTAAAAATTGTAAATTTTCGGGACCGGGAGTCCCGAAGTCCCGATCGGGACCGGGACCCAAAAATTGCAAAATTTCGGGACTTCGGGACTCGGGACGGGTACCCGTTCCCGACCCGATTCTCACCCCTATCAATTTTCCTTCTATTTATACATCTCAGAGTCTGCGCTGGCGTGCCCAATCTCTCATTGGTCGTGACTCTTCCTCTGGCGTGCCTCCATTGGTAGGGGCTCTTCACAGGCGTGTCCTCCATTGGTAGGCGAGACGCTTCGCTACGTCGCCACGTGGAGGTGGCCGACTTTGGTTCTGGGGCTAGGGTTTGGGGGTGATTAGGGCTCGCCAGGCTCAACCGTGGGCCCGCTACTGACGTTGGGCCCAACTCGTTTGGGCGCATTAGTGGGCTGATCGGTTGGTAGCCATATCCCATCATTATCATTTGTTTATTTTCTTATTTATCATTTTGGTTCAAAATCATCAATCTACCTTCATGATGTTTCAACTATATCTATAATATCGAGAGTCCCAAAGATAGTATTATAAAGCTCAAGTGTATATAGTATTATAATATGAAGCATGTTAGTAAATATATCCATTTCACCTGTTGGGCCTGGAGGCAACTTTTCAGATTCTTTAATTGATTATCGCATGGAATTAGTTTTTGTTTATAATATAGTCCACTGTTCGTGTCATAAAATCTACTTAAACTTCTGGTTTGAAAATGATTCTCAATCATCATAACCATCGTTTTCAATATTGAATATGAAGGTTGATGCTGATAGAACTGATGCACTACACCAATATATTTTCATTTCTCTATATACTAATTTGAATAACTCATAATCCTTATCCAATAAGGATTATGAGTTAAAATGTTATTTCTACATTTCTCAATATTCATTTAAGTTGACATAAATCGAATTTACAAAGTTATTAAATTGGAAACTATAATTTTACTAACGGGCTCAATTCAACATAAATATCACTATACATGATGATGTAATTGTAATTGGGCTATTTGCTCAAGGTTTAAAGCCCAATCTATTAAAACTGTTATTGACTTGGACGAAGGCGAGCCAATCTCAGCCGCACATCCAAAATAGAAACAAATATCTACCGCAGGATCTAGGGCTACGACAGCAGCAATACTCTCGTTTTATATATCGATCTGCTTGCCTTCTTCGGCACACCAGAATCCGAGTAGCAGAAGACGCGATTCAAGCCGGAAAATGGTGCAGCGGCTGACCTACAGGAAGCGGCATAGTTATGCCACCAAATCCAATCAACACCGCGTCGTCAAAACTCCCGGTAAATTGCTAAACATTGTGCTCGAATTTGTTATGGTATGATTCTGTATTTTTTGACCTGAATTGATTTCTGGCTTGATATTGTATGATGAATTTTGTTTTTTTAGTCGATTAGTTTTGGGGTGCGATTGATGGACTTTGTGTTGTGTGTGAATTATAGGAGGGAAGCTAGTTTACCAAACCACCAAGAAGAGAGCAAGTGGACCGAAATGCCCTGTCACTGGAAAGAGAATCCAAGGGGTATGTATGTATCGTTTTATGGATTCTTGTATTTTTCTCTTAAGGTGTGTTGGTGAAATGTGATGTTTATTTATTTGCATTGTAAAGATCATGTTATCAAATCATGCTATAGATGCAAGAAAGATTGTTGCTTTGAGTAAAAGCATGACTTTTTAGTTTCATGTGATGACCAATTCTTACGAATATGTTAACTATAAGTATAAGTTTATTTCAATTACCAATTTGTGTTTCTAGTGCTCTTATAACTTGGTGTGGTTTATGGAATAAGTTTTGATTGATTGAGGGAAGTGTTTGTGTTCTGTTAAGCTTATACAGATATCTTTATTTGTTTCAAATAGATTTATAGTGATGGCATGTTATGGAGCATTGTAGCTTAATTTGATGTCCTACATTGTTGAATATGTAATTGGCCAACACAATATTTTGGACTCACACCTAAAGTTATCATATGTTTGAGAAGATGAGCATAACGTTGTTTGGAAGTATCATCTACCTAGATTATTAGTTTGGTTGTAAGCATTGTTTATCAGTAACTTGAGAACCTCTTTGTTGTGAATTACTTTCAAGTCATTTCAACATGATTAATACCGAGCTATATCGTTATTGTTCAATATCTAAGATTGTGTTTGGAGCAACTACCCATCATTTTTCTAATTTGGGCAGATTCCTCACCTGAGACCTGCCGAGTATAAGAGGTCTAGATTGTCCAGGAACCGTAGAACTGTGAATCGTGCCTATGGTGGAGTCTTATCCGGTGCTGCTGTGAGGGAGAGGTTGATGTTTTATGCATTTCAATGTCCATTAAACGTCCGTTTCTCGACACCTTTGGTCATGTACAAACGTTCTTTTCCTTCTATTTTATAGGATAATTAGAGCTTTCTTGGTGGAAGAGCAAAAGATCGTGAAGAAGGTTTTGAAGATTCAGAAGGCCAAGGAAAAACTTGCTTCCAAGAGCTAGATTCAAAGCCTGTGGCTGAGATAATTTTGAAAACAATTTATTAGTGGGATTAAGAAAATTGTATTGTGAGATTTTGAACTTGGTACCTGTATCCAGGATAACTTTTTCTATTGAAATGACTCGTTACTATATTCTGTCTGGTGCATTAGGTCTATCAGTTTGGAAATGGCCTTTTGAATCTTTGATGTTAATCGATGAACTATCATTGTTTTGTGAACGCTCATTATGGTCCAAAAAAATCTTCGGTATATGTAATTTTGTTTCTTTCTTCATTAAAGCGGAATTATATGAAGTATTCACATAAAAATTACCCTTAAAATTCCTAATTTTATTAGCTCTTTACCTAAAAGATTGCTTGATCGTATGTTCATCTCAAACTATTTTTAACTATTAACTTTTTTGAGATAATAACTCCTCTTTTTTAACGACTAAAAGATTTACATTTATTTCCATAAAAAAGAAAACCCTTTTCTTTGAGGGTTCTTAAATATTTATAATTTATTGTTTTGTGAAAAGGAGAGACACTACGACACGTGTAGCTTTGAAAGTATTGAACCTGAAACCAATGGGTTTGTGAAGTGAATGGAATCGCAATCCTCGTTCTCGTTGTATCTCGTTTGAATATTCCAAACTCGAAAAGATTGATCTCAACCGTACGATCTAGGGCTTAATTAAATCTCTTCTCTCTCTCTTTCCTCGGTCTACAATCATTCAGCTCAGCCCAGCAAAAACCTGAAGCCTGTACCATGTTGCTGGGACTGGCATACAGGAAGCGGCATAGCTACGCAACGAAATCCAATCGGCACCGAGCCGTCAAAACTCCTGGTAGCTATCCTTTCAAAAACTTTCTCTTTTCGTGTTTGTTTGTGTTAGTCATACGTGCTTGATTCCGGTGCTATTTCTGGTTCAATCTGTTCCTAGGTTGATGGATTTAATTTTGGGGAAGTTTTGCGTTTATGAATTGGTGGAGTTTGTGTTGTGTTTGTGAAAAAAATAGAAGGGTAAGTTGTATTCCCCAATTTTATGTTTGTATCTATCTATAATCTATTTATGTTTTCTTGCTAAATGTAGATGGAATTATGCCAATACAGGAGCCATTTGTAGTCTTAATTTCAAGCTACCTCATGTTTTGTTGCTATATCTGGGCTTCTGTCTTTATGCAAAGATGATCGCTTTTATCATTAACCTTGGCCTTTTTTCTTTTCCATTTGGATAGTCATTGTTCAGGCTAGGTGGGAACACTTAGATTTCATGGTGATTTATATTCTTTAGTCCTTGAAATAGGAGATGAAAATGAAGTCCTTGAATCAAGTAGCAAGAATAGGCTCTTATGATGACCAAGATTAAGATGATATATTTTCTCCCAAAATATAATTTCTTGATCAATTAGACATGAGACAATGGACTCTCCATTTTTGGGTCAAATCAATGTATAATCCTGTAGAGCTGGGGATTTTTTTCAAAGATTATCATATAAAAATACTTACTTTGAAGATGTGATTTTCAGCATTGAACTTAATCTTGGTAAATATGAGTTCTAATGGGATGAAAAGAAAATGCGAATGAGATTTTACTACAACTAAGGCTGATAAGTTATAAATATTGAATGTAATGTGGTGACTGATTCTGTCCCTTTCCACACTATCACTAATATTTTGGTACGACCAGATCCTCACTTGAGACCAGCCGAGTAAAAAGAGGTGTAGATTACCCAGAACTTGAAGGACTGTGAGCCGTACTTATGTTGGAGTACTATCAGCTGCTGCTGTGAGAGAGGTTGGCTTCGTGTCATGATGTATTTATATAATGATATTCCTGCTAGTTCGTCGTGCTTGTTTTCTGTTAAGCTTTCCTCAGTGATATTCAAATTCTCTTCCATTTTAAAGGATCATTAGATCTTTCTTTTTGGAAGAGCAAAAGATCGTGAAGAAGGTGTTGAAGATACAGAAGGCCAAGGGAAACCTTGCTTCTAAGAACTGAAGCAATACTTTTGTGAACCATTAGTTGAGAAGCAAAGTCAGATTTTAGAACCCTGTTTTGCCTGTAAAATTTATCTGGATTTTCGGAAAAGTCAATTATTGGTATCTTAAATTTGTCAAAACATCTCCAGCATTTTGATGGCGATCTAAGCGGTAATTGCTCTTGCGTTACAGAAAAATTTGTTTTATTATGTCTAAGCGTCGTTACGTTCTTTTGACCATTGCCCCTCATTCGTATTTTGTTTGTGTTGAGGATATTGCAAAGGCGAGAAGCAAATTTGACCAAATATTTCATGAAAGGGAAGAAACCACTAGGAATTATTAACTGAACAAATGAAGCAAAGCAAAAGAGCAAATTAGAGACATCTAAGGAAGAAAAAAACTTGAAGTACTAATCGCATTTGTACATCAATATCTGATCACATCTTCTAACAAATTACTCAAGATCCCAACCTTCTATTCAAATGAAAAGAGAAATAACTACTGAAAAAACATGAATGTAGAAACTAAAATTATTATGCCTGCTCAAGTATGGCACTTGTTAGTAGAATAACTAGTCGACAAATCACTAGGGCAGGGAGAAGATGAATCCCACATCAAATTCGATGGAAAACCATAAGGAAATTCCATCCATTCCTCATTTAATTAGGCTGCTTCTTCTCAATGGCCAAGATTCCTCTGCATATCCTCAGGCACCGCGCCTAAGAAGCCATTGAACGACGCACTCAAGTCCATATTCGCCCCGAAATCGCCCAATATGGACGTTGACATATCCAGCAGCAAGGAAGTAGCATCGTTGACAACACATCTTGAGGCTGGCGTGGAGGTTTCAATGCAAGAAAACGTGTAACTTGGCTTTAAGTGGTCTTCCTTGCCTAAATATGGGGGAGAGAAGCTTGCAAAGGATGATGAGTGCTGCAAATCATTGCAGAAACCGAATTGAAGCGATGGATTAGTATTCTTGCTTGCCATTAATGTTATGCTAGAACTGATGGGAAAGTTGTTAATAGGGTTGATAACATCAGATTTAGTAGTGTCAAGAACTGGAATAGGCCAAGAATGTGAGAGAGAGAGCCCTCTTTGTGTTGGAGTTAGCTTTCTTGAAAATCCTACATATCGCCCATGATTCCTGAAAGGAATTAAACAAAGAAACAGATTAGTCCTAAAACAAATGTATATTAAGATGTTACATTTAACTAATCAAGATGCATACATGTATTGGGATACTTTTGTTGGTTGAAGAAGGTGAGAGAGAGGGAAGTCGAAACTCATGCATCATCCAGTCAGTTTTGATCCCTTTTGCCGCTTTTCCTTTGTAGAAAACAAGTGATTTCTTCAAACCTATGCATTTTGTGGTCTCAGAAGAGTAGATCGGCCGGTCTGTTCCGGTCGCCTTCCAAAAACCGGCTCCGGTTACGCGGTTTGGCCGGGTGCTGTTTCTGTACTTGCGGTCTCTTGGGCAGTAGAAATACCACTCTTTCTCTCCATTTGTTGCTAACTCTGGTTAAAGAAAACAAGAAACACAAAGTTATAAATTAGTAGAAGTTGAAAACAAGATGCATGCAGATTGATTTCAAGGGAGAAATGAAGTGTTGGAGCATACTTGGAAGATCCCATGGGTCGTATTTGTAGATGTCGATCTGCTTGATGAGCTCGATAGAGAGAGGTTTGTGGTGAATCTTCCTAGTGAGATAAAACCCTACGAGTTCTTCATCGGTTGGGTGGAATCTGAACCCTGGCAGCTCCTCATCAAATTTATCACCTATTTCATTCCTCTCCTCCATATTTTTCTCAACTTAGAAAGCGAAGAACACAAATTTTGTTTCAAGAAACCAATCCGTGACAGGAGTTTTTAGGACAATACAAAACAAACAAGAAGCTGGAAACCTTGTGTTAAGACAGTACTGAAAAAGAAGAGGCAGACAATAAATGTAGTGAGGTGAAAGCATGCAGTGGAAATGAAGAAGATGAAGTGAAGAGACAAAAATAGTGAGTTAATATTGAGCCATGGTTTGCTCCCCGAGGAGGAGTCTGCCTCCGAAGCTTCAGCCGCCTTTTCTGGCTGACTTTAATTCACTAATTTAATTTTTATGATGATGAAATTAAGAAGCCTTAACTATCAACAAAACAGTAATCAAGTCAAGAAAATATATGTATGTATCTATGTAGTTTGAGTCCAAAATGAGGAATCTCAAGAAACTAGCCACCAGATCAGCGCTCATGGAGATTTGAATATGAAAGTGATTAATATTCATTCTGTCTAATTTTATTATTAAAGTGAATTTAATGTGCGAAGTCGACAAAGCAAGCTTCTAAATGCATGATTTAAAATAATATATAATGTTGGAGATGAAATTTGATTTGAAAATGTGGACGACCAAGTGACCCACTCCCAATGCAGAAAGGCTTCTAATTATATTCAACAGTAATTAAATTATGTAATGTGACTATAGTCTGAGAGCTTAGTTTATTTTGTAAAAAATAATGAAGTGGAGTCAGTATCTCAGGATCCAATCTTCTATTCCATTCCTGTAAGCTTCTATTCCACTGACCTTGTCAGATTTTGACTAATAAAAGATACTCTTTGTTAGCACACCTAAAACGTAAATAGTGGACCACAATTGTTGATCCTAACTAGTTAATCTCAATTAGGGTTTTCTCAGAAATGTAATTTTTTTATTTTCTTTTGACATCGGTCTTTGGCTGATCCTCCATTTTCTTTAGGTCTTGACATTATTGGGTCAACAAACAAGTGCCTTCCCATCCGAGATTAAAAATGGTTGACTAATTAATTTTGGGAAATTAATTATAAGTAATATCACTCCTACTATCCAACTCCTTGCTGTCTTGTTTTGCCCATTTACTGTAACTGGCTTAAGTTGAGAAATAAATTTCCCATAGTAAAGCAACTGCGAGCTTCTCTCCTCGTCCAAAAAATCATGATGAATTACCTCCGGATTTTTTATGAGTTTCTAGCTGTCAAATTATTACCAAGAAAATAGGAAAATTAATTACTTTTGTAACCTTATTAATTATTATGATACATATATGTGCAAAAAATTTATCGAATTTTAAAAGAATTAAATAAGGATAAAATAGAAAGAATATCACAATTTACTTTCAATTACAAACTATAACACTGATTATATTAAAAATAAGAAAAAAGTAAAAATATAACACTTATATAAAAACAAAGAAAATATAGGTGACCATCTTTTAAGTTAAACATATAGGTCATAAAGAGAGTTTATAAAATTTCGCATTAAGTATTTATGGTATAGTATATAAACAAAAGTGTGATAAGATATAGTTCAACGAATTCGGAACCTCTGTCGCATTTTAGTGTGACATTTCATATTACATTCATGGATGATCGTCACATGACAATACTAATGGTTTAGGATTTAAGATTTATATAAGGAAAATATACATAACATTTGACAATCCTAAACACTTAGAATCGCCACATCCCACATGTCATCTATTTTTGTATGTAATAGAGGATGTTATACAAATGAGCAATAGGAGATCTCATTTGTAGTTCAACATATTTATTATTTCATTTAAGTCCAAGAAGATGTTACCCCCATACGAATGAATTTAGGATATATTAAGATAGGAAATGTGCGATTTAGTCCAGAAAGATTCATAACAATAACTATAATAATATTATTAGTAGGATGTGGGTCAAGTATGAATGCAATTATTGATAAGAAATAGATTAGTTGCACTGGATGTAGGTACTAGATTCATTGTAACAACTTTACGTTCAGTGCAACACTTTATATGTTTAATGTTATGCAACAACTTTATACGTCCAAGTCATTTTTTCTATTTCTTATCAATATTTGCATTCTTAAATGATATTTTTCCATTATTCTATACCAACATGAATTATTGTCAGGTGGTTTTCCTCTCTTAAAAACGTGTGGGTGTGCGCGTGTTAAAGTTCAAAGATAATTTCCACGAGTATTATGTAAATAAAAGTATGAGATTGAAGATAGGGGGGAAATGTTGAAAATCCAAATCTACATTATACACCATTTTCATTCTTCTTAATTAATGTAGCGAAATTAGTAGTTAATTTGTATACAATTGTGTATGAAAATTACTCCAGAAATTAATATCCATGATTGGATGTAACACAAAGAAGCATCTACAATTTCATTTCAAAAAGAAAAGAAAAAACAAGCTTCTACAATTTGGGAAAAGCTATGTAAATTGTCGGTGAGTTAGTAAAGATGAAGTGTTGAGCTATCCCCTTCCAAAACGAAAATGACAAATAAATATATCTGCTTTGAAATACTTTAAGCATTTCTCCGCTTACATTTGCTTGAACTGACTTTTTGAAAAGTATTAGAACATAAAGTATAGGAAGAAGGGGGTTGTTTGGGAAGCAGAAGTCAATAATCTTGGATAGTGTAGCCCTTTTTGGAAATTCAGGGCATGGGTTTCCTCAAATTTTTAACAAAAACTTTTCTCAAATACCCACATCATCAAAGTTTGAATTTTCTAGCAAAAATGGAACCCCATTTTTCAAAGTTGAACTACTAGATTAGTATTTAATTTTACTTTTCTCGTACCAAAGTTTTGTCCATAATTCCATGCCTTGAATGTGCTCAATTAAATGGACATGTAGCAATTCCAGATACCTAAACCTCGTTTTGTTCCATTCTCATTTGATTGTTTTGACCTAGATTTTTGTTTCCCAATCGTGCAATGTGAAAATACGTGTCCCATTTTTTAAGATTTCAAACCAAAGCATCCTAGACTTTTGTTACCATTTAAAGCGTGAATTCGAGTGAAAAATTTAAATGCATAGTTATATTACAGTTTAAATGGTATACCACTGATAATTAATAGCCAACAGCAAGGGTCAATTCCATGTTACCCCTTGCGTTCCTCATTTCAAAAAATGAAAAGAAAAAAAATGTAAAAAAAGGAAGAAGAAAAAAAAATTATATTGAAAAACTATAAATAAGACTGGATTAAAACATTTTAGTATTGCAAACTAAAGAAAACGTCACTAACAAGTGAACTCAACTTGGGTGTAAAGAAAAAGGTTTATATGCCAATGCATCTTGATTCTTGTCCCAAAACGAAAGCTCTTCCAAGGAGCTCCATGCTCTAGTCTCATGAAAATGTAAATGAGTAAATCACGATAATTCAACGATTAAGTGGGTAAAACGAACTTTACATAATACCCAATAATATATCTCAAATTAGGTAGAGATTTTAATTGTAATTTATTAATCGGTAATTAGTTATTAATCATGACATATGTACCGTACATTCAGATGTACAGTAATGTTCGGCTGCACAAAAATTTGTCTCAATTTAAAATTACTCTATAGTCTCAACTGCAGATAAACAAGTGAGCAAATAACTGAAATTGGTTGGTATAAAAAATGGTACAAACAAAATGTTTACAACTTAAGTGTAACATTCCTATTAAGAGTTACTAGCATGTGCAGTTCTCAAATTATTGGATTAATATGGAAAAGAGTTCTAACACAGTCGATATATGGAAGATTCTAGAAAGGTGTTTCTCCTCAGTATTCATCGAGCTTTCGAAGGAATTCGAGATCAATAATACAAGCTGTGAATCAATACCCTTGTAACAATTCCTTGATGTCGTATCCCTGCAGCTATGAGACTAAAAACAAAATGAAATTTTCAGCATGCTACTGATCAAACAACAATTTATAGAAAGGCTTTCAACAGATCAAAACATCGTCGGATTATGTTGTATAAGGAATTACCTGAAGGAAGGTTAGAAGCAAGATGACACCGGAGTTCCAGAATGCGTGGATTGTGATAGGTGTTAGAAGGTTGCGCGTTTGAGCATAAGATAACCCTAATGCCGTTCCTGTGGAAACACAACAATATTGCTGATTTAGCCAAATCATATATAACAGTGAAATGTGAGTTTATTTGCATGAAAACAAGAAGAGCATTTTAGTTTGAATTTATTTAACAAGATGATTTCAGCTAGCCAGTGAGAAGAATAGGCAATTAATCTTATAATCACAAACAACTCTCTCTCTCTCTCTCTCTCGCTCTCGTGGAAAGAATAAATACCGAGTACAAACAACTGAGGAAATTCGCCCGGAGTGAGATGTGCTCCTGCAAATACGGCAGCACTGACAAGCACAGCGAGGGAGTTGGCAACCTGCATGAGAAGTCAGTCGTGTTCCAATCAGCTTGATTCATGTAGGCACTTAAATATATTCAAAGTGGCGAAATATTCCCGAATTCAAGATGTTGTGCCCAAAGAGACCTTTTTTCGGGCTAAGAATTCCATTAATAGCCATTAACATTTGAAAACATGAACTGGTTTAGATATGTAGGCCTTGTTAATAGAACACATGGTCGAGATTATTTATTCTAGACATATGTAAAGTAACTGATTTAGTTCAACGACATATTTCTCAATTGTTACTACTCATAAATGCAATTTAAAGCCTTACCATTTGGTGAGAGACACCATGAAAACCCTCTAAAGACAGTTTCCTCAAGAATAGGAGCAAGTATACCTACGATACCTACCAACACAGCAGTGCTATATTTTAAAAGGCAAAACGGTTAGTTCCTTTTGTGGCATAGCCAAGGAAGAAAATATTGGCAGCGTGGCTTGGGATAAGTACCTGATGCTCGAGGACCCAATTAATGGAAGTAAGCGCACAAGGGCATCGGTCTAGAGCAAATGAATGAATGAATATTAAATTATGTAGAAGGAAAACAAATGCTGTGCATAAAAAATAAAAAGCAATTTTTGTGCACCAGTTATTATAGCCAATTAGACAACTAATTTACAATGAAGTAATAGCTAAAGTTTTGATGAAAATGAAAATCCTTGACAGTCACTTTAAATATTTCATAGCAAGATAAAAAAAAATAGCTAATTCATGATTAAAAGGATAATCAAGCCATCAAGACCTAAAGCAAACATCATTATCAGTTTAAGACCTAAAACGTATTGCTTTGCTACTTTTTCTCCTTTCATTTCTCTGAGTTGAATGTGAGCAAGACAAGCACGAAATCATTAGTTAAGTAAGAAATAGCATTCTAACCTCTCTCTGCGGGGGCTCACCGTTGAAAAATGACGTCACAACTCCTGTTCCAGCTACGGCAGCCAAAGCTCCACCAAGACCAATCCCAGCCCATAACAACCAGCCTTTTCGAAGATTGAAAGGATCCCTCCAATCTAAAGTATGAATCCAGCACAAGTCAGATAGTTTATATTTCTAATAAGTTCTGGTGACAAAACTTTTGGGGAAAACAATGTACTTTTCTAAAAAGTCGTACAAGGAAATATGAAGTTATAGTTACCATATCGATATATGTCATCAGGAAGGGGAGAGAATGACTTTGTCAGACTATACAAAACTGCAAGAACCACCGTTGTTGCAATTCTACGATAGAAAATGGAATACATCAGTGCAAACAAACAATGGCACACAAAAGATTAGTAAATATAAACCAACAATAAATGCCTATTTTGTACCCTTGATCCAAAAATAAGATCTCCGCCTTCTCATCCAAACTTAACTCCTCAATTTGAATCCCCGAGTATTCTAATGATGCTGCTTCAATTAGTCCTGTCAAAACAAAACTGTCTGAAAAACTTATTAGTTTTCCCCATACAAACAGAGTAAATCAATATGCTTAACAACTCCACGACTCAAGACCATCAACACATAATATGGTAGCCACTATTTCCAATTACGTCACTAGAAAAGATTAAAGTTGTCTCTCTAACAAACACTGACATCATCAATCGAAGCACATATCACTATTGCTAAACTAGAATAAAATTTGCAAACTAGTATCACAATGCACCTTATTCCACAAGCAAGCGAGGTTAGAGATTGTTTGCCAATTCCATGGCACATCCCAACGTTCCAATATTCGCCAGTCTAATCCTTTATCCTGTACAAATGACAAGAAAGCACTGTAACAAACCAAAGGCATTTGGTTCTGCACGCACCAGCATCAATGAAAATCAACTAATATCAATATATTTCATTTTATTATTCAAATTCATACATAAAGCCAAATCCTCGCTATCAAATTCTTATTGATTGACCAAACCTTTACAAGAGAAAACCAATTCAAAAACCCCAAATAGTTTTTGACACTAAATCAGCATTCATGAAAAATCTTTTTCACTATTTCCAAGTAATCCACTCCCTATTCAACAATAAATCAGCATTAATGAAAAATCAACCAATATCAATAAATAAATCATTTACCATATTGTGTTTCATTTTATTCTTCAAATTCATACTAAAAGCCCAAACCCTTACCATCAAAATCTTGTAGTTGAACAATCATTCTCAATAGAAAATCATTTCAAGAACTCCAAATAGTTCCATTAAAAATGAGATCTTTTTCATTAATTCCAAGTAATCCACTCCCAATTCAACATTAAATATTCTTTCCACCACAACTACACAGCAGAAACTCAAGAACACAGTTCTAATTCATCATTATATATTCAAGGAAATGAAAATTCAATTAACAGAAAAGGGCATAAAGCTCACCTTTTCCACAGATTCTTTTGAATCATTATCCTTATAACAGCATATGCTGCACAGTCCTCGTGTGCCTGTGGCTTGAAGCTTCAGAGCAGGTGTTAATGGCGAAATTCGAAGGCTTTGATCTATTAGAAAATGGGTTTTGATGGGAGAGCGATATTTGGATGGGAGAGAGAGCGTAGAGATGGAGGTGCGACTATATGAAGTGTATAGAGAAACTGCCATTTTCAATTATTTTACAATTAAATTCAGCGGATTTTGGATGTAACAGGTATATATATATAGTTGGTTAAAATGGTTGAAGATGAGGCCCAAGGTGAGTTTGGCAATTCTGTCGAGGATTCGAAGAGAAAGGAAGTTTCAGCTGAAGCTATCAGCATCTCATGCTATTTTTATGTTATCCATACCATATAAAATGTTGATAAAAATCTTTTTATGTTATCCATACCATATAAAATGTTGATAAAAATCTTTTAAAAAAATGTACTTGTTTCCTTGTGACAAGAGTTCACTTAAAACAGGAAACTGGAATTCTTATTTCCAAATCTGATAGCTTTCGGCTAATTTAGCGGATATAAAAAACATAAAATAATATATAACGTAAAATTTTAATAGAAATAATTGTTTTCACAAGCCCAACAAATTATCTTGTGGGTCAATCTCTTACCAATTCAAGCATAATCACCCCACGTCAATCGTAACTGTATAAATAAAATATATGAATTAATTGAAGATTGCACGTTTTATTCTTCCGATGTCTCTGTAAAATGGACAAAATTATATTCTAAAATTAAATTTTGAATAATTTATGTGACAAAAGAAAAATAATCTTTCAGTATTTATATACAAACATTAATGCAGATGAGGACTGATTTTTGTGATTGACTCATTGCCTCACATGAGTGATAGTACCAACAAGATAAGAATATGCTACGCAAAGCAATAAATCATATATATATAATAGCAAATAAGGATAGCTTCAAACTTTACTAATGATTCTATGAGTCTAATCATGTTACATTTGATTTTCAAGTGTGAATTATATATCATATATGATTTGTAAGTTATTGCACATGAATATTAAATTTATCCAATACACACCGAAATTAGTAGCTACGGTTCCCCATGAATTCAAAATAATAGTAATAAGAACAGTTTCTGTCTAAGTTGACGAGTGTTGTACAGTCTTTAAAAATTTATTTATATAGTATAAAAAGAAATATTGCTAACTATGTATCATAATGCCATCAATTGCTAATTACCTATTTATTGATGTGTATGTTAATTATTATTATTATTATAGTTTTGTCTCGTGAAAGTATTAAATTATCATGATATTCACCGAGTATACCCTAAAAAGATGTCACTAAGTAACAAAGTGTTGGATTTGTATCTTGAAAGCGAGTTTTAGTTAAGGTTGTATCTGATGTTTCCTATTACCACTATTAGAATCTCTATCTGAAATGAATACTTGATTGCATATATCATGTCCCTTATCTCATATATAAGTTAGATCATATAGTGTGTGAAGATCACGAAGTGCGTATGATTGGTCGAGCTTAATGAGATATAAAAGTTTCACAATTGAGACAACTTGAGGACGAGTTGTCGTTAGAAATTTGCGGTATAGATAAGAAGTGACTTGACTTGATTGCTTGTCTATCTTGATGCGTCTACGGCGTATTGAATGATCACGGTGAGATGAGTTCTTCTATCGACCGTCGTGAAGAACCAAAATCTCGGTGACTTACGATGATCTAAACCTCGATAAGGTATTAGATGAGTATGAGTTCTTGACCATCACTTTGACTTGTTATGGGTGAGGTTATATGTTCTAACCCAATATTCTCGCATCTTGGGTGGTGGCGGTGTTTGTATGTCATGCTAGTTATCGTATCGAGTCATTTGTATCCGTTTAGGATGATGGCGTCCCTTAAGGAGCTCAAAGGTTTATTGTACTAAACCCCGCAGGTTGAGTTAGCTCAAGACAATAATAAGGTTGAGTGGTATTACTTAAGGAATTAAAGATATTAATTATTTTAAGCGATCGGAATGTTATAAATAATTAATGAGCGTTCGATATCTTAAATACGGGATTCAGTAATGTCTAAGTGCAAGCCCGACTCAACTTGGTAATAAAGGGTAAGTCATCATTTATTCTCTAGTGGCATGAATAAATGTTTATAAATTAATTTATGTTACAATTGAACATAAGATAATTAATTTATTTGAGACATCTTTATTCCTGCATTTGATCCTGGTGGCCCATCCAACCCGTAAGCTAGGCAAAATCGGCGCCTCTATGCTCTACAAGGATTTGATTCTCTTTATCCTATAAGGATATTATTATATTTATGGGATATGCATAGATCCTTTCCATATAAGATTATGGTAATAATCCTTTCCATAAAGGTTTATGGTAATTTCCATATGGGATTATGGTAATTTCCATAAAGGATTATGGTAATTTCCATATGGGATTATGGTAATTTCCATATAGGATTATGGTAATGCATTATAAATATGAGGTAAGAGATTAAATCTAGGTCAATGATTAATAATCATCATCATTATTTTCGAGAATTTGAGGGTTCATCCTTTGAGAGATTTTCGAAAATTCTTGAGAGCTTGAGGGTGATTTTCCGAAGCATTCTCCATAGATCGTCCTCACTCGACGTTGGAGATTGGGCAACCGGGATATAATCCAGAAGGTCAAAGCACGAGTCTCGATCCATTCCGCCTCGACAGATTCAAAGGTAAACACGAGAAAACCCCAACGTGTTGCAATTAATTATATAAGTGCATGATAGGTATATAATCAATGTATGGTGAATTAAACATCCAAGATAGATCCTCGGGAGAGGGCTAAACATGGTTTTCCCTACACAAAGTACTTCACCCGTTCTATCCTATTAATATTTTTTTTCTTGTTTTATAATAAGTGTCATAGTTTACAATTTAAGAGTAAAATTATGATATATTTTCTATTTATCCTTATTTAATATTCTGAAAATTTAATAATTAGTTGTATGAATTCTACTTCTTTGATTTGTCAGCATGACATACTTAAACAAACGAAAGAAGTAAATGATAGTGATATGAGTCATACAACAATTTAAACGAAATTGTTGCATAATCGACAATAATAGGACGGTAATTATTTCCGCTCTATGCTATGACACAGCTGCTTAAAATTTAATGATATGGTTACCTTGTTTGACTTTTTGTTTGTGTGAAATCAATAATTTTCAACCACTACGCGTTTTTCTATCATTAAACTTTGGCTTAGCATACTCTCTCCATTTTTTAATAAATATTTGTAACTGTTAAATTATATTCCTTGGTTCCATTATTATTAGTTCGTTTTCCTTTTTGATTGTCCCATTAAATTGACCAATTTCTAAAAAAGGAAACACTTTTTATACTAAAAAGTGCATCGAATTTCATGTCACACACTACTTTACACACAACACACAACTCTCCTTAATTTACGTGCAAAAAAGAAATGGTCATTAATATTGGAACGGAGGGAGTATATACTAAAAAAACAAAAAAAAAACTTTGTAATCTTTAATTATAATTATAAATATATACACACTATTAATCATCAAATTCTAAAAGTACAAAATAAGGGTAAAATAGAAAAAATGTCATAATTTTATTTTCAAATTATAAACTACAGTACTAATTAAAGAATAAGAAGAAAAATGAAAATATGACACTTTTAAAAAAAAAATAGAGTGAGTATAAATACTTTTATTAGGATAAAGACTAACTATCACTATTTTTTAGGAGAAAACTACATCCAAACCTACAATATTTAGAAGTCAGGATGGAAAATTCAGAGCTTTTTTTTTTGAAAAATTACAGCATAATTAGCTTTAGCAATGAACTGGTAGATTGCCTTCTCTACGAGCATAAGAAAAATGAAGAACAACATCCTTATTGGCATGTGAAATAGCTTCATAAAGCTCATAGAGACGGAGTCAGAACCCCGTGAGAATCCAATATTTATTTTTTTACTAAAATAAAAATCAAGTTTTATTTTATGAAAATCCAATTTCTGGTAAACCGACCCTGCCACTTTTGTTTTCTAATAATAGATGTTCTTATTTTGCAGCTAGGGAATATAGTAAAAGCTTCATAACTGAGTGTAGACTGTACAGAATTATTTTGTAAAATAATGCACGATATTAGTAATCTCTCCAAATTGATAAATGCATCTCTAAATTAATAAATTTATGGATTCGATTATTATTATTCATATATATATTATACTTGTTTTAGTATTTTCGAAATTATATATATAATTAACATTACGACTCTATAAATGGTTTTGTGGACACTGTATGATGATTCACCCTAATTAAAGTATAATTTATTTTTATTTTTTGCTTTTGCCTTATCATTTCACTTAGGTTGGTTGGTCGTGGACTCGTGGCCCCCAACATGTACAACACATTACGGGCCGGATAATTGCTAGATATAGGCCTAAAACAATTATATTACTTGGCAAAACAATATATGTGTGTATTGGCCTGATGGTAAAATGGTTAATGTCCGAGGCCAAAGGTCTCGGGTTCGAGTGATTTTTAATGTCCACTGTGATGCAGCTTTTAAAATTTTTGTATTAATTGACAAAAAAAACAATATATGTACTTACATCCGTGCACAACATAACAAAATGTATGAAATGCTCATGATATTTGGTTTCCGAGCATCTAAACTTGAAAATAAATATTCCTAAATCACTTTTTTTTTGGTAAATTTAATACTTTTAAATCAGAAAACGAATTAGATCAATATCATTGTCATACCAACTCGAATTAATGCTTACTTTTATTTTTCTACGCAAATTAATGTTAATGAAACCGATTGATTTTTATCTAGAACGGGTTTGTGTTTAATACACACATTATATATTTGAATCACCCCCCGCCCCCGCCCCCCCACCCCCAACACTAATATACACAATACTTCTTGAGCGACTGTTTATGGATGAAGATCTATAAAACAGTACTCATATATGTAGTTGCGGTTAATATCACTAAGACGGTATCACATCAAATATGAATTTCGATCATTTGGATCTAAACTTCACTCATGCAAGAATTCTCCTGAGAGACGTTTACTTTTCATGATTAGTATTTTAAATGATTGAGTATTTGATAGATCAAACATATAATAAGATAATTTTTAATCCTTAAAAGTAAAAATTAGATTATATTGGATTAATTTTATCTATCCAATCTAATTATGAAAAGTAAAGATCTCGTAAGTGTGGAAATGAAAAAACCAACAAGGAGGCAAGGACTGTTAATGATGCTGACTTAGTTTGATTTTTCTATCGATTTAAGTACAAGTGATTTGTATGTATCTGTGTAATAAGTAGATCTGATTTTTTATATACAAAAATCTGGATTGAAAATGGACCGATATATTCTATTGCTGTTGTTCACGCACATAAGTACAAGGACATTAATGGCTTAAATTTACTTTGTGAACCCAAGACTCTTTATTTTTTGTCATTTTAATTTGCCTTTTTCTCCGCTTTTTGCCGTGTCTCTCGCCATTAATGTTGGATTAAATATATATTTTCGCAATATTTGTTTGTTGAAGTTTGAATGTGTCAAATGACATTACTCATCATAAACTTTTGAAGGCAAAGGAATTTTCTACTAAATGCCCACAAAAACTTTTATACATCCATTCGCATCGTATGGACGGATAAAAATATCATTTATTATTAAGAAAAATATCATTTACATCAAAAGAAGTATCATGTATCATTTATTTAAGTATCAAATATTATTTACACTAAAAAAAATATCGAGTTCGTTTGTATACATACATGTACAGGAGACCATCTCCTAAAAGCCTTACTCATAGCATAAACAGAGTTGCCACTAAAAGAAATAAGTAAATAAAAACTTGTCCATAGACTCTGAGATCAAGTTGTTGTTTGAACTTTGAAGTTGCCAACGTAAGTTAATGGTTCATCGGTCATATGACATTACCATATAGTTGGGAAATTCAAACCACTTTAACATATTCTTAAAGAAAGTAATCATCTTAAAAAAACAATTACATATACAAACAATGGTACGACCATAATCAATAATTATAACGAAATATTACAGCTAATCACAAATTCTCATAACATTTTTTCTTTAAAAAAAAATAAAAATCAGAATAACAGGTTCGAGCTAGAAGGCTATGGAGAAAATTTTCAGATCTAATAATAATAATACAAAGGCAGTGCACCGCCATTGCACTGGATGAGTGGATCCCAATCCCCACATAAAGGCAGGCCCCATTTGAGTGGTCCCCATCTGCAAGCGCGTTTATGAGTGTTCATTTTTCATAATCTCATCGTCAGCATAACTTCAAAATTATGCATAATGCTTTATTTTAATCTATATACTAGTATGCAACCCGTCGAGTTTCGAGGGGGAATCACTTTAGTTCGATATTTATACAATTCATAGGAAATAGTAAGTATATATAGGTCAAAGATAGAGCTGGCAAAATTGGTCCGGTCTGGTGGGCTAGTCTGAGGTACTCGAAATTAGGGTCGGGTTGAGCTCGTAAAAATAGTGACAAAAAAAATCGAGCCTAAAAAGCCCGCCCACATAGCCCGGCGAGCCTATCAGGCTTTGGGGCTAAAAAGTCTCCTCGGATTTTGTTAATGTAATACCTATTATGACACATATTAAGTATCTCACTATCTTTTAAATATCACATTATAGCACTTAATATATGACGTATACAAGTGTCTTATTATCTTTTATGTTTTATTACAGTATTTATTAGACAGTTATATGAATTTATTAAAGTATCATATTATAATACTTTATAGGACACATAAAAATGACCCATTATCTTATGGATGGGCTTAGCCCGGTGGCCCGCATGGGGTTGGGTAGGGCTCTGAATTTTTTGGTCCGGTAGCATTGTGCGGGCGGGCCCACCCGCTCAGTCCGATCCGTTCATTTTGCCACCTTTAGTCAAAGAGAACTTTTTTTGGGGGGGAGGAGGGTTTACTTCATTTATGTGCAAGAAATCAATAAAAATTAAATTAAACATATGTCTATAAAGATAATAATAAAATATTCCTAGCGTAGAAATTGAATATTAATTTATATAAAAGAGTTGTCTAAATTATGAAAAGTTAATTTTGTAAATATCTCAAAATCTGACAAAAAAATAAGCATACTATTTTAGTTTTTTTTTATGCATCTGACCATCCTGGTCACATGCATATTTATGAAACTCTTGAGACCTATTTTTCTTGTGACGCGTGAGATTGTAACTATAATTAATCATGGATGAACAAAAATTTCAATAAATATGGTCTTACATTTGAAATAGACTACTACATCTCTTGTTTATGATCATAACAAAGCGTATTTGCATATAAATATGATATATAATTGGTATTGCATGAAATTTCGACGGAGAAATTACTTTAGGTGTTAATCTATAAGTTATAATTTTAAAAATAATTTAATACTTGGCTAAGCTGCTAGTGTTATTCACCTTGAGTTTTTCAATTCAACAAACACGATGATGGAGCGATTCAACCACCTGAAGTCGTTGATTGTTGAGCACGATAATGAGCCAAAATGATGAGGTTATGATTCAACCAACTTGACCTATATATAAATATGTATGTTTGTATGCGTCTCAAACCTAATTAAAAAGTGATTTTAGTACTCATTCTCCTCATAAACATGTATAGTGATACTCGTAATTATCCGAACCCATTTAAATTGATAACCCGAATATAACACAATAGAAATTAATAATAAATAGTATAAATAAAAAATATTCAAAATGAAGAAAATTTCACATAGGCATGTCGATTATTATTCTGACCAATTTAAAATTATATACATGTAAATGTTTCAAATCCAATTAAAATGATTTTAACTATTCGTTCTTGTCTCAAAACCATATAGTTATACGTACGAATTACCAGAACACATTTAAATCTATAAATATAAATTGTTGCAATAATTGATTAATAGTATGAACAAAAATATGAATATTACAAAATGAAAATAAAAAATAAATAGTATAAAAAAACTAAAATAGAGAAAATTCTATGTATGCATGTCAATTAATATTCGGACCCATTTAGAATTGATATACGTGTACTGGTCTCAAATTCGTTTAAATTTATAAAATAGCTAATAATCAAATATGTATCATTACAATAATTGATCATTTGTCTCAATAAAAATCGAATATTACAAACTAATTATAAATAATAAAATACTATAAATAATAAAATATTACAAATTAATCAAATGTATAAATTTAAAATTATACTATATTCGAGATCAATTTAGAATTTATATACATGTACATGTCCAAAATAGTGATGACAATGAATCTTAAACACAGTTCAAATCCACTTTTCAGATTACGGGTAGTCAAAATTTTGGACTTGACGGATCAGGACCATGCTATTAAAGTTTCTATCCAAATCTGGAATCGGATTTTTGAGATCCGAACACGGCCTAGGTCCAATCTGTGGATGAGTTTATTTTATTACACTTATTTTATTTTTAATTATAGTTTAATTCCTAAACCTATCATAACACTAATCATAAACTCATATTTCATTCTGACGAAAAAAGTATGTGTGTAAAATCGAAAGACCTTAAATCTATATTTCTTTATTTCTTACTTCTATGTTGTGTTGGCACTTGAATATTATAATGATTTATATGCGTTGTTATGATTTATTTTGGATGATTATAATATTTTTAATGGTGTAATGACTTACTTTGGAATGATTGTAGACATTTTAGATTATTGTTATGGTGTTATATAGTTTATTTTAGGATTAGAATATGACTTTGAATTTGTCTTCATGATCTTATAGATTAGGGTCCGAGTCTCTTTTGTATACATGATGAATCTTGATCAAATTAGGACTAAAGATAAAATTGGAATTGTATTAGCAATTTTTTTTTTATCATAATTAGAAGATGACTCATTATTGAATGCAAGTTATTAAGAAATTTAATTTAATTTTAATATTTTGATTAGTAGCAAACTTTGATTATAATAAGAAGATAAACTCGTAAATAAGTCCAAGTTATTATAAAACTTAATTGAATTTTTCTTTTTATCATTGAAGAGTTTTAAAAACATAAAGATGTTGTTACATATGTTACTTTCTCCAATTATATATTTAGAAACATGTTATGTTTCTCCAATTAGTATCATTTTTTATTTGATTGAATTTTGAAGTGTGAGTATTACACATGCAATTTTGATAATTTCAGTTTGTAATGGGAAAATATAATTATTGTTCACTTCTTGATAAAAAAAAAACTTTATTCAATATAGTTTTCTGAAGATAATAATACAATCAAATTACAAATATAGGTTGCTTAATGTTTTTTGCACATATAAATATATTTACCACATATAAATTTATGGAGTTAAAAATTGTGTAGTATGTTTATTTTGATATATTCATTAAAGTTCCTACTTCCATCAATCAATTTTGATAAATATTGCTCTTAATTAATCTATTCATTAGACTTTTATATAGTGGTCATCACACAAGACATTCAATGCCCATTAAATAACAAAATTTATGACCAACAATGTAAATGCATTTTATTTTCATGATTATAGCAATATACATGTTAGTTCTTCATTACAAATAATAATAATAATAATAATAATAATAATAATAATAATAATAATAATAATAATAATAATAATAATAATAATAATAATAATAATGATGATGATAATTTGTTATATTTCCAAAAACATGTAGACACAAATGGGTGAAAAAAACTAAAATTAAGAGATTAAATGAGGATTTAGGATAAATAATAATAATGATGATAATAATTAATTATATTTCCAAAAACATGTAGACACAAATGAGTGAAAAAAAACTGAAATTAAGAGATTAAATGAGGATTTATGATAAATAGAAATGCTAGATAGTAGAAGGTGCCACGTAGGATTCTGGATGAATGTGGTGGCTTCAATCCGTATCGGAATTATATATTTATAGATTACTATATTGGTCCATAATAAGTATATCAAAATTATTTTATTTAGCATATTTTCTTTTTAGAATACTACTCTTTATTATTTAACCACACAACTACTCATTATTTACTAAAAAATATTTTCATCACTCACAACCTAACACATGGTGAGACTCTTTCTCCACTCAAACAATATCCATCAATAATTTTATTAAAATTAGTGTCGTCCATAAATGATAAATTTATTGTGGATGAAGAGAGTAGTAGTTTTTATAATTGATGGCAAAACGGTATCAAACTTTTCATTTATTTTATTCTTGTTGTTATTAATTTGTTTTAATTGAGTCGACATATGCAATAATTAAGGGTGAAAAGAGTAAGTTTATTCATTTTTAGATAGAGTGATGTTATTTGGCCATATTATGGTCGGCCATAATGTGTGGAAAAATGATATTTATGTGGAGAGAGATTAATTTCAAAATTCAAATTCAAAACTAATAAATTTAATCGCTTTTCAGAATAGGTGGGAAAATGATATTTATGTAAAAATGATTAACACGTTAATTTAATATTATAATTTTGTTAGTTAATTATATTGATAATTACTAAAGTATCTTCGTGTGGCCAGCCATAATGTGGTTGCATAGCTTTATTGTTTTAGATATATAATTGTTGAAGCATGAGGTCTTTTTCAATACTCAATACTAAATTTAATCCATTTTATAGTAATTATTCCATCAAACAGTAATTTATCTTCAATCCATAAACTCAAAAGAAAATTTTTCGTATCCTCCTCCTCACTAATGGATTAGTTTGAAATTTTCAACTAAAAAGGAAATACATTTATGAATAGTGAAAATATTTATGCGTTTGGAAGATAGAAAAATCATAAAACACCAAAATGATATGCATTTACAATTACATTGGATTTTTTACTGTATTTTAAATTTGCAATAGAATATCATAGATGACCTGAGAGATTTTGGAGACGAAATGAATAATATTTACTATTTAGAGGTACCCTCAAAATCTCTATGAATTTGGTTGTTTTTAAAAATCCAAAATATTTGTCTCTTAATTCATGAAGGTAATTCCCAAAGTAAAGTAGATAAATAACGAGGGTCAAAAGGTGCCGTTTTAAAAGTGAGGTGGGCAGGCTCCCATCAATATATAATAGGATTAAGGATTTAGTTATTCTCTCTCATATGTGGCATCATATAATCTCTCCATTTATATTTTTTCCAAATCTCATTTATTCTTAATATTTACATCTCATATCCCACATTGATTTATTATCAAACTCCACCTTAATTTAAACCTATATAAATAGTTGTGAGTAGATTTTTCATCCTACAACACACAATTATTTTACATCCACCAATTTTATTTGGCCCATCAATTAATTAGTTGGCCAAATAAATAGTTATTTTAATTAAAAATTTAATTTAATTAATACTATTTTTAAAGTTTCCATGAAACTTTACCAATTCAAGACATAAATTGAATGATATATTAATTGAAATTCATATCGATTTTACAGGAACTTCACAAATTAATAAAAATAAATTTGAAATAAATAGTCCACATAGGAGAGAGATTGTGTTAATCATTAATCCTATTATACAATAATTTTATAAATCTAAACGAATTCAAATATCAACATATATTACTATACGGGTTTGAGGCGATAACAAATATATAATCAAATCAATTTTAAATTGATCCAGACATTGTTCGATATGTCTATATGGGATTTTCTCAATTTTAATATATTGCTATAATATACATTTTATTGATTATTCGTTTTAAAACTTAAATGAATTCTGGTAATTAACGGATATTACTACACGAGAATAAAACGAAAATATAATTTTCGCTATTTCTAATTCTTTTGCTATTTATATTTATCGATATATCTATGCGGAATTTTGAAGCTCACATTACTTTTTTTGGTGAGCCTTCACAATTACTAAAAAGTTTTGAAATAAATAGTAAATTCAAATTTAAATCGAGAGGATAACCAATTATTATAATAAATATATATTTCATTAATTAGATCTTTTGTAAATTTAAATGAATTTAGATAATTATTGGATCTTTAATCTGAAAATAAGATGAGAATATATAGTAAAATCAATTTTAATCCGATATGTGAAAGTTATATATGTATATAAATTAAAAACAGGTCAATACATTAAACGACACGTCTATGTGAAATTTGACGAGAATATAATTTTATCTATTTATAAGTTGATATTACCACAAATTAGGGGCCAGCATGAAAATAGGCCTTTCATGATTACCGCATTTAATAACATGGGCGGAATAAAGATTACAATTTATTTTAATGTACGACATTTGTGTGTGTGTGTGTGTTAAAATTAAAATTAGAAAATAAATTAATAAAAGAGAGAGAGAATGCAACACAAAATTATCATTTTACACAAACACGAGAGAGATGGAGCGCACGACGTAGTATGCCGATCTATAGATACATAGATGAAAATCTATATAAATACAGTTCCCCTGAATGTCAAAGTTGGGGCTTTTTTTCGCTGTTCATTGGATCTGCTCCGAGCATTTTCAAATTGAATAAAACAAAGCTACGAGAGTTGTAGATCTTGAATCAGGACTCGCGTCAACTGATGCAATTGGTATGAGATTTAATGATTCATGCATCATACGTTAAACTTTAGAAAGTTACGATTTTTTCCACTTTTTTGCTGAGTGAATGAATCAATGACTGGATGTATGATTCTTCTTCTGCGTTCTGTTTTCAGGCTTTTGCTAAAATTATTTTGAAATGGGAGTTGGGTCATTAATTAGGAATACGATACTTGTGGGGGCCCTTTAAATCTAGCTACTATTTGTACTATGATAGTGGCTTATCTTTGTTTTTTTTGTTGGTGCATTAATCGAATTATTTAAGTTTTGCTGTTTATTGAAGCAAATGTCTCTTGATTTGGTGGATTAATCATTTGGAGCCTAGTGTGGGTAGAGTTTTATTGATGTTTGATAATTTTCCATGTATTTTCTGAATCTTGATGATGGTCTAATCTTTTCGGTTATTTCATAGGGTTCCCGAAAATGGTTATTAAACTTAACTTGTTGGCTGAACTTAAAGCAAAAAAGATGATTCATTTTTGTCTGGAAATGTAGATCTGTGGGCATTTCATTAAAAACTCGAAACAGATCTTGATAATGTGGGTGGATCTTAGCTATAGCTTTTATTTGTCTCTAGCAATCAATTATGTAGCTTATGATGAGAGTCTTAGGGGTCCCAGAAGAAGATTTCATTTTTCAATCTTTATATTCTTTGCGTGGTGGTTAAGATTTTTAGTTTGGAGCTATAACTATATTCAAATCTAATCGTCTGTTTATGCTGATTGGACTCTCGTGCTTTATAATTACGGGAGTATTTTGTCAAAAGAAGCAAGTTTAACTGTTATTTCAGGCCAAGCATTCCACTTTCTCTACTGAACTTGAGTTACAACTTATTGATGTTTCAGGCCTGTGATGGCGAACAAGTTTAATGGGGGAGATGGTAGGACCAGGAGTCATGTGTCGATTTTTATAGTAGCAGGTCTTTGCTGTTTCTTCTACCTATTAGGAGCATGGCAGAGAAGTGGCTTCGGAAAGGGGGACAGTATAGCACTGGAGATGACGAAGAGCGGAGAAAACTGTAACGTCCTTCCCAACCTCAATTTCGAAACCCATCATGGTGGTGAAGCTGGGATAATCGATGATTCTGATTCAAAAGCAACAGCGTACAAACCATGCCATCCACGCTACACTGATTACACGCCCTGCCAGGACCAGGGGCGTGCGATGACCTTCCCCAGGGATAATATGATCTACCGCGAGAGGCACTGCCCTCCTCAAGCGGAGAAGTTGCGTTGCCTCATTCCGGCTCCTGAAGGATATGTAACCCCGTTTCCGTGGCCAAAAAGTCGTGATTATGTGCCTTATGCCAACGCTCCATATAAGAGCTTGACAGTGGAGAAGGCTATACAGAACTGGATCCAATATGAGGGCAATGTGTTTAGGTTCCCTGGTGGAGGAACACAGTTTCCTCAGGGGGCCGATAAGTACATTGACCAGCTTGCTTCAGTTATACCAATTGAAAATGGAACTGTTAGAACTGCATTGGACACTGGTTGTGGGGTATGTTAATTTCATAAAATTCTTTTTCAGACAACTTTGTGTACTATGCTATGTATTTCTCTTCTGGAAATTAACCATCTGATCCTGCTTTTCAGGTAGCCAGTTGGGGTGCGTATCTGTGGAAAAGAAATGTCGTAGCAATGTCTTTTGCACCTAGAGATTCACATGAAGCCCAAGTTCAGTTTGCTCTGGAAAGGGGTGTACCTGCTGTCATTGGTGTTCTTGGATCGATAAAAATGCCGTATCCATCTAGAGCTTTTGACATGGCTCATTGTTCTCGCTGTCTTATACCTTGGGGGATAAATGGTGAGAATCAAACTTTATGTTGTTCTTCTTTGAACAGTTATCATGAGAAAGCCAAACCTTGAATTTATTAGAGGAAGTCATTAGGATGTGATACAATTGGGCAACCACCTTCTTGCAAGTTTCCTTATCATCTTTGAGCTATCGAGCAGTTGAAGTTATATTGTAACTTTGTACTTTCTCTTTGCAGATGGACTATATATGAAGGAAGTTGATCGTGTGCTTAGACCTGGTGGCTATTGGGTGCTTTCAGGCCCTCCTATCAACTGGAAGACTAACTACAAGGCATGGCAACGACCAATGGAAGACCTTCAGGAAGAACAAAGAAAGATAGAAGAGGTTGCTAAACTTCTGTGCTGGGAGAAGAAGTCCGAGAAAGGTGAAATTGCCGTATGGCAGAAGACAATGGATTCGGATGCTTGTCGTGCTAAACAGGAGAGTGCTGGAGCAACATTCTGTCAATCCGAAGATTCTGATAGTGTCTGGTATGTCAGATAATTCATTGATTATTTTCCCTTGTTTCCAAAGTGGTTGAGTTTCCTCTGTGGGTAATAACTAATGTTTCTCTTTTATCAGGTACAAGAAAATGGAGCAGTGCATTACTCCAAATATGAATCCTAACAGTGAAGAACTTAAACCATTCCCCGAGAGGCTTCATGCAGTTCCTCCACGAATTGCTACTGGCTCGGTTTCTGGAGTTTCTGCAGAGGCATTCCTGGAGGATGATAAGCAATGGAAAAAACATGTCAATGCCTATAGAAAGACTATCCCATTCTCGACTCTGGAAGGTACCGCAACATCATGGATATGAATGCTGGATTTGGTGGTTTTGCTGCTGCACTTCAATCCCCCAAATTGTGGGTCATGAATGTTGTACCCACTATTGCCAAGAAAAATACCCTTGGTGTTGTTTATGAACGAGGATTGGTTGGTATCTATCATGACTGGTATGTATTCTTTGTATTCATGCACTGTTTTCAGCCCTCATAAGCAATTCTGCCAGTGAACTATCATCTACCTCCATAAAAATTCTTTGGTGCAACAACTATCTTATTCTGATATTTACAGCATATTATTTTCATCAGTTTAGTTTCAAGTTGTATAAATGCTTTTCTTTGTTTATATTATATTTTCTATAGCTTTTATGGCTCTTGCTTATTCTAAATTTCCTTTGCAGGTGTGAGGCCTTCTCTACTTATCCTAGAACATATGATCTCATTCATGCTAATGGTGTTTTTAGCTTGTACAAGGACAAGTAAGTATTCATAATCCCTTGAATCTGATAGTTTCTGGCATACTATTGATTTACATATATAAATTTAGAAACTTTTCTCTAAGCCAGAGGAATTGCAGAAATAGAGGAGAATATTGATTTAGTGATCTTCTGAATGTCTGATCTGCCTAACATCAAATCTTGATATCCCTGATCTTAGCTCGGATGAGTCTGAGGATTAATAGACAGTTAATATTCTTACATAAACGAAAAGTTCTTCTGATTATCCTGTCATGTGTGGTTTTCCTCCTCTGGTTCTATTCATTTATAGAAGAATGTCATCACTTCTTCGTTCTTTGTCTTCTGCTCCTGAAACTATTATCTTGGAATTTATGGGTTTTCAAATGAATACAGGTGTGAGTTTGAAGACATATTATTAGAAATGGATCGGATTTTACGGCCAGAAGGTGCAGTTATATTCAGAGATGAAGTTGATGTACTTGTGAAGGTGAAGAGAATGATTGGAGGCATGAGATGGGATTCCAAGATGATCGATCACGAGGATGGCCCACTTGTTCCCGAGAAAGTACTGGTTGCAGTTAAGCAATATTGGGTTGGTAACTCGACCTCTTCCCAGTGAAAACAAGCAACCACAGCTGTTGACTGCAAACGGCATGAGCCTGCTGCAATTCTTTGATCTCTAATACAATCTCCCAGGATCACTATCCCTTTCACCACGAGGTTCTGCAGATCGATGATTTTGCCATGAAAAGGAGGCGCCTTTGGGGGCTCGATCCCCATATTAACCAGGGATAGGTCAGTAAGTTATAGATTGTACTTCTACTTGTAACACTAGTGCATTTTTTTTATCCCTTTGGAAAATGGCCCAAACGCTATCCCTCCCGATCATGTATGGGCTTCCGTCTTTCTTCTAGAGCTCTACTTTTTCAAGCATGTTGCTAATGACAGAACTATTTATTTGTCCACTACTATATATTAATGCTGAATTAGGAGTCTGAGATGTGTGAAAGTTTTAGTCTCTTTTCTTTTTACTATGTCACGTTGTAGGAGGAAGTGCCAGTCTAGTGAAAAACAAAAGTTGGAACCTACAAGATTTGTGACAAACACACACTGTTGATTTTCTAATGATTTTCATGTGATGTGCAGTTTTGGATGTGGAGGTGAATGTAAGTTTGAAAACTGACCAGTTTGTCAGATTACAAGACAGTAAGTAGATTTTGGAATCAATGCCGACAGCATGACAAATTCATTCAGACAGCCATTTGATTTTAGGGCAGGAGTTTAGAACACAGCAAAACAAGCTCGAAACATTGATAAAACAAGTGGGGTCTAAGCAGTAATGCTCAGTTTCAGCAACCAAGAAACTAAAATCTTGAAGGAAAAAAAATCTGATTAGATTGAAAGAAAATTTGAGACAGAGACATAATTGCGAAATTAAGATTCTTGTTCTTGGAGACAGACATAATTGCGAAATTAAGATTCTTGTTCGCATGTAAATTCTGCTGATAAATTTCCCTACATTTGGTATGAGCAATCGAGTCTCATCAACTATTACACCAAATAGTTTAAAACGTACTCTACTGTGGATGTTTATGTTGTCAATTCTAGTGGTCTGAGATTGCCACACAATTTGTTTTCTTGAAACAAGCCACTTTCCTTTGTGGGCTTACGCATCATAGTTACATGCTAGTGCTAACCTTGTTTATCTGTTTATTGTCCTGTACGTATGTAATGATCATTTCTCTGGTATTGTAACTTCATTACCATTTTGGGCTGTCTATACAAGGAAGGATGAGTTCTTTTAAAAGATGTATGATGGTGTGTGTGTTTGGGCAGGAAATGATGTTGGAAAATGCAGAGATGGTGGCTGGAGAATAGTGATGAATGATGGATAACACTAATACTAGGCTGAGATGAATTGACAAAAACTATGTGAGGGAAAAGATTGATGATAATGCTACTGTAGAAGAAAATGAGATGCTTTATTTTCTTGTCCAAAAATGACTAACTCTTACTGTATCACATGCACCAAGTGGTACTATATCTTAATGGGATTCTATGGTGCTCACACCCCTTGCTAAATGCTAATCTGTGAGATCTCACTCTCTGTTTAGGCCCAAATCCATCAACATCAGACCAACATATCATAGTTTAAATGAGCAGAGAAGTCCAAAACAGTGTCTCCAGTTAAATAACAGCATCACAGTCCATCTACTCATCTACCCAGTCTCCTTATTTAACTGATCATGACCCAAAATTCTTCCACAAATTCAGCCTTTTCTATTAGCTTTTTTCCGCTTGAAGAAAATATTCAAGACCTTCTCTCCCCTTTTTCTTATATGAACACGAATCTCGAGCTCGACCCGATAACAAAAATGTCGATGCCCGTAACAACATTGACTCCACCCTCCAAACACCCATCCGAAATCATCAAAATAGTACTAACAGGGAAGCCTCATTCACTCAAGGCCTCACTACCCCCATTTTCCTTGGCAAGAACACATCAGAAGACAAAGAAATCGATGTGTTTGATGCTCGGAAATACTTCAACGAGGGGCTGAACCACACTGCCAAAATCTGCACCAAGACTTTGCCGAATCACCATCATCAGCAGCAGCTCAAGAAAGATATTGTTGAAACTGCAATCAATGAGCATCCGATCCCGACTGCAGCGCTCAGCATCCGCTCCCAGTTGAGCTGGAACAGCCAGAGCGCCCTGCTCCGGACTGCCCCAGGAAGCCAGCAGCAGCTGAGCAAGGCAAGCAAGAAGAGCTTCCTTGCCAGCATTGGCTGCAACTGCTCCTGCTTGACCACCAGAATCATCCATAGCAGATCAAAGCAACTACAAAACAAAACCAATGATCACTTCATCAAGAGAGAGAAGCAGGAGAGAGAGAGGAGATCACAGCAACAAGTATTTGGCTCCCCAATCCATATAAAAGGGAAGAACTGCTTCAACATGGACACAAGCCTAACCATGGTTACTTGGGATGTAATCACTCCATTATCAGCAGCTGAGGACCTCAAAATCTCCTCAATCTCAAGTGAAATGCATGATGTCAACAACAGCAACAGCGATGCAAGCTCCGATTTGTTTGAAATCAAGAGCTTGTACATAGACAACCCTTTCTATCCCACAAAGTGTTATGCTCCGAGTGAGGCCAGCATAGAGTGGAGCGTTGTCACTGCCAGCGCTGCTGATTTCTCCCTTCTCTCGGATTCAGACGACATATCTTCCACCATCGAAACTCCGTGCATAAAAAAATCCGGCTTCAACTCGAAAACTGCTTCCTTCAAAGAAATGCCAAAGATTCGCCCGAGTATTCTTTCAGGCTGCAAGAGTCAGAAAGCTGTTAGTGTTGCCGGAGATGCACAGACAAGACGGCCCCTGAAACCGATGACACGGTTTCATGGTGAGAGCAAACTGAGCTTTGATGCAAAGAGCAGGCAGAGTTCATTTGATCATAGAGTTATATCTCAATCAAGATCTGCAACTGCTGCACATCTCTTGTATACTTTAGTCATTTTTTTCCTGTTCATTTTCACCAAGTTATTTATTGAGCAAGAACATATGTAAAAGTAGCTAATTAGTAAATAAATGGTTACCCTCTTTGCATCTGTCTTCTTATGTACAATCTACAACTAAGACATCACTACCTTAACCTTATGTAAAATTTTGTGGTAATTAGTCACACCTAAAGTAGTTGATGTGGGAATTTGGTTGTGTTTTGGGGCGACGTGCTGTTCTAACGAAGGCCACGAGACAAGACAGCGTAGACAAGAGGGTCGGGTGCAGTCGCACTCCATAAGCATCGTACTAATGGCAGGGCCCCTTCTTCAAAGGAGACAGCCATTTGAGACCTCCTCTTATCTTATTGCATTCAATCTTGAAAGATCAAACTATGTTTAGCTTCTGTCATCACACCACGCATAAAAGACATTTAAAGATGGATAATGGATCACCTAATGCAGTTAAAGATAGTTGTTCTTGATTTCTTCTCATTTCTTTAGTCTTTTTTCATAGATTTCAGTCATCAACTATAGAAAAATGGGGCTAGTTTAAGGGCAAAAAAAATTTTCATGCAGTTGAAGAATTATTTTCATGATTATAGTGGATCATGATTGTGATTGGTCGAATATCATGAGATGAAGATGTAATAATCCCTACAGCAAACTACAATAAATGAAGAATTAATAAATTGAGATTAGTCTAAACTGCCAACCACCCTCATAAATGTAACCAGATCTCAAGGAATTAAAGATGATGAAGTAAAAGTGTATGGTTTTCATGATTTAGAGAGGTGTGCTATCTATATATAATTCTGTCATTTTCTTCATTAGCAAAATGCCTCGAGTCTTTATATATATATATATGTGTGGTTTTATTTGTTGAGAAAACTGGTGTGCATTTCAGCTGGTCCACTGCTGGGGACCTATTTTTTAATGCTGTTGGGAACTGAATGGATAATGGGATCTAGAAATTTTGACAATTAACTTGCTACCAAGGCAAAAGGAACAAAATTTAATTAAGAAAACACCACATACCAAACTCAAATTCAATCAAGGGATGTGTCTGTTGAGCTAGTGCAGATTGACTTTCACTTCCAGTAACCTACATGAATTTCGGTCATATTGCAATCGAATAAGTAGGAGCCATTAATATTGTTATAAACATTATAAAATATGAGAGTCAGCTTCTTTATAAGAATTCTCAAATAGTTTGTCCCACTCATAAATGTCGCAATGATTTCCAGAGTAACAGAATAAAATAATCTACCATCTATTTCTTATCATGTTTTGACATGTTATCTGAAATAGACTTCCTAATATGCTTATAATTACATTTCTTGAATAATAAATGATCGATCATGACAAGTCATCTGAGGTTGTAGTGAGTTCGTGGAAACCGACTTTAACGTTAACGAATCTAAAATATCTGTCAGCTTGACTTTAATATGGTTCATTAGAGTGAGAATTCCTGAAATGTTTGTCCTCAAATGTCCCAATCATTTACATGCACGTAATAAAAAGAGTTGGAATTGAACCTTATATAATTCAATCGTAGTTGTAATGGCGATATGTTCATAAATGACTAGTATCAGTTGTGGAAGTGCAACACCTTTTTTTCATGCCAATCCTCACGACAAGATGTTGATCGATCAGAAGATTGGCAGATATATTTGTAAACTAATGTCAGCAAACTTATAGACTTGTTTCGTATTTGACATGAGATAAACCATCTCAGTCTTTCTTGAGCCAATTTCCTTTCAAGAAAAACTTATATCCTTTTTTTTTTCATTGTCATTTACAGCATGAAATCTCCCAGTTGAGATCACCAAAACTGAAACAATAAAATCGAATGTCTGTGCAACTAAAACATCATCTAAGATCCCAGCATGCAACGAGATCAATCACGAGGCCTCTGCAGCAGTTTCAGGAGCCATCTTCACAAAATCAAGTCTGCTCTGTCTGCTTTTGGCTAGCTTCGCAGCAGCTACAGTATAATCAAAAGATCACATTTTGTCAGCAACAAATGGAAACCAATTCAACAGTCGAGAAAAAAGGGGGGAGTTCTTCTTCTTCACTACCTTGAGCCTTGCCAAGTTTGTTCGACTTCAAAACAGCCGATTTCCACTCATCATGATCGCATTTATCCATCTGCTTCCGCTTCTTGCAGGCAGGAGACTGCAAGAACATCAGATTCAATTTCAGCATCATCCAAAAACTCATGCTAAACCACAACTCATTACACCAATGAACAATGATATTACCTCTTCGTTGTCACTCGAAGAGTAGCCACCATCTTCTAGCCTTCTCTTCTCAGGTAATGCATCAATAAGCTCTGCAAATACGAGTTCTCGAGTAAACAATCTGATACAGAATGATCTTAGTCGCATTAACCTATGCAAGAACAATAATGTTAAATTACCTCGGTTGCCTTTGATTTTCCTAGCATCCTTCTTCTCCTTGGCTATCCCAAACACATCGAAGCATAGGTCTAACATCGAGGTAGATACACTAGCAAATTCAGATTCTGATGTGCCAGCAAGCTCAATCAGCTTGAATTTGTCTGCCTTGAGCTGCATTCCCATAAAACAGCCACTAAAATCACTTAAAACACTCAAGAAGAGCAAAATGCAACCAAGAAAAATCTGTGTATACCTTGTGTCTCTTGGCACAAAGGTAGAATGCAACTGCAGTAAAAACTGGCCGACTAAAATCAGTACCACCCTTCGTGAAGGAGGCAACGAAGCAAGAAACCGATCCTTATACCTAAAATTAAACCAAATAACAAGCAAAATAATCCTACAGATTAGCAAAGTCATATAGGAGCACTTTTATTTTGGGCCATTGCTAAATATAGAATCTATTCAATGCCAAACAAAATTCATGCTATATCGAATCAAATTGAACATAATAAAGTAGCAAATGCTTACAAAGAGAGGCCCTTGTGCACAAAGGGATAAGCCGCACGCATCCAAATTGAATGGCTAGTTCTCTTACATCGAGTTTATTCCTACACAAAACAAGATTATTGAAAAAGTAAGAAAATATTATATTGTATTAACACCATAAAATAGGTTGAAAGTATTAGAAGACAGCAAATACTGACTTGACACCAATTCCATTCTGCATTGCGTTGAAGGATCTGTTGTAAGCCTTCTCGGATACTCCACTCAACTTTATCGCCGCATGTCGGTCAAACAAAACTTCCATTCTAATACGAATTTGCATAGATCGCATCAATTATGTGAAGTTAAATTAGAAAAAAGCTCAAAATCTTATTTCAGTGAAATGTATGATTAATTAAATACCTAGAAGCAGCAATCTCGAGGCAAATTACAGCCTTGCAAATCTCGCCCTGAAAATCAAAATACGCCCTCTTAATAAATCAAATGGAATCACGAAAATGAGATGATATTATCCGGATGAAAAAAAAAACATACGACGCCGATGATGGAGGAATCGAACTGGATATCGGCGAGGCGGCGGAGCTCCGCGGCCTTACGGACGACGTATTTGGATTCGGAGAGGCCTAATTTGCTGGCTATCTCCGACATATCCATTTTTGGACAAATGAAAAGGGGCTTGGTTAGTTCTTGGTGATTCTTCTTGATGTTTGGGGTTGAGAGAGAAGAAATCTCAATTGAAATATCAAATATGGTTGGGTTTTGTGATTTTGGTTAGTTGCCAATTTTATTTTTATTATGAAGGATTAATGGCGGGAATGCGGTGGTGTTCTGAGTTATCGAATTTTTTCGATTTTTGGCACGCGGTGAAAAAATGGAAATGGCGATTCTTGATTTGGCGCCAATTGGCAGACGGAAGTGGTTGAATGCGCGGTTTTTTACGAACGGTTGTTGGTAAGATTTGATGAATTAACGGTGTTTTGACGCCGTTACCGATTTACCATGATTTTGTCGCGTAATTGGATGTTGGAAAAATATTTATGTAATTTATGATCCTGATGTTCCGAACATTATTTCGTTAATTTGTGATATTATTTCTTCCGTGTTAGAATTTTAATAAAATTTCCATTGATTTTTCAATAAAATCCCAATGTAAATAATATATCAAGCAATGATTTTTAAAATAAAAATACCATTTCCCTTTTTCTTTTTTCCTTTTTTTTTTTTTTTTTGTATCATAAGAACCGCACTTATCTTAGATGAGACCTGGATAAACCCCATTCCTGCGCAATATAACCCGCAAACCACATGACAATAAACCATACTTGAAAAATCAGATGTGACAAACTCAAACTCATAAAGGCGTTTGATGAGGTTCGAACATGTAACTTCTCGATTACAGGAATCCACATTAACCATTGGTTGTCCCTAGGAAACCATTTTCTCTTTTTTACTTACACATGGATGAGGTATTGAGGATATGCTGGCCAGGCCGTGCTTTGGTTCAAAATGTTAGGCCTAACTCCTAAGTTTAGACTTTTACGTAGCATTGGGTTGATGATCTATTTAATGACGTGAGCTGGGTTTTAAGACTTCTGTAGAATCTATATAAAGCCTATAAAATGGAAACTCGTTATTTTTCAAAGAGAAAAGCAGATATATATATATATATATATATATATGATTGATCAGTGAGTTAGATTTACATGATCTAAAGGTCACGATTTTATAACTATATTAGGTATGTTAATATGCTGCAGTTTCATTAAGGTTGTTGTTGTAATTTTCTTTTATATTGTAACTGATTTTTAGGAGTTATTTTAGGGATTGGTTTTAATAACAATTTATGTTGTGTTATTCATTTACGGGAATGCTTGTCTAAATAATGTTTAACCTTCTTATGAAGTTTTTTATAATAAATATTTTTTGACTTTCAATAGCAGGGCCATGTTTAATGGCCAATATATCTAAACACAGAAGCAAAAAACTATACAAGAATAACTTGAACACCAAAATAAGCAAGCTCTGCAACCTCTTCAAACGTCAAATAACGGTGTTTCGTTAATTTTTGATTAGTTTATGTTTTTATGTAATAAATTCCAAGGACTATGTATCCTTTTTTTCTTTGAATAAACTTTATATTCTATTTTATACTTATATTTGGTTTTCCGTGCAACATAAAATTTTAGTGCACACGTTATTTGTATGACGTGCACTTGATTGTCTATTGATTCACTCAATTAATTCATATATGTTGCTTAACTTTATCCACTAATTTTTTTGTTACATTTTTTTTCATTTAATAAGATTAAAATACCACCGAGAGAGTCCATACGTTTATGCATTAAAATATTAGTATTATGCACATCATTCAATGCTATGCACAAAATTATTTTATGATCGCAAGTATCAACGATGCATATGATATTATGTAGTGTGTAATTGAACTTTTCCGTTTTGCATGTATCATGCTTTATGCTCAATTCTTAAGTTTGTTTGTGCACATAACAATAGTACTAAAATTGCATATATACTTCTCTTATGCATGCCATTAATATGCTAACAATATTGTGCATAAAAGCATATAACGTGTGCATATCAATAAGGTTTTGGCAAAATACAAAAATAATTTAAGTTTTTGTGGCTACACAGAAAAGTTAATTCAGTACTATTCTATAAACCACGAAATTTATGCAAAATATTATCTTACACAGAAATTGAATGTGGACAAAACTAAATCTTGCATTCTTCACAGAATCTCGAAGCTCTAATAATGATCATAGATTTAATTCATCTCCACCGAAATTAGTGCACAAATGCTTAAATCATTCGAACAGTCTAGTATATGTTCATGGTATTATGATCGATAAATTGATGTGATAAATATAGAATCGAATGCAGAATTGAAGAGATAATATATTTTTGCTTATATTTGCAGATATTCTGATTGATTAAAGAGGAAAGAGTGAACAAGAGAGAGAAAATGATGAGAAGAGAGAGAAAAGGATGAGAGAGAGAGAGAGAAAAGGATGAGAGAAAGAGAGAGAAAAGGATGAGAGAGAAGGAATTTGATTACGACAATTAAGGGAATGAGGTTGTTTCGTTGGGGTGGGTTCTGGCCAAATTACCCTTGATGCATTAATAAGGTCCAAAATGTGTCAAACGTTATTAATTTTGATTTTATGCACATAATTAATATAGACAATTAGATTTCAATATATCTAGGGTGTATATTAGTTCTCATTTCTCATCTTATGGGTGGTTCTTCCTATAACCAACCCCTATATATATAAATATAGGAGTGGATCAATGAAATCACATCTTTTTGAACTTCTGCGAACCATGATAAGACGTTGAAGATGATGCACAAAGCGGTATAAAGTTGTGCATAACGAAAACTTTCTAAAATTATTTTGTTGTGCAACAATTTTAGAAAGTTTTCGTTATGCATAACTTTATACCGCTTTTGTGCATTATCTTCAACTTCTTATGCATGGTTCTCAAGTTCTCAAAAGATGAGTTCTCACCTGATTCAACCCATATATATATATATATATATAGGGGTTGGTTATAGAAGGAACCACCCCTAAGATAAGAAATGAGAACCAATCTATACCTTACATTCCCCTAATCTAACGGATAATAATAAAAAAATAAGTCAAAGCATCTTACATTATATTTAATAGGCAATCATCAAATAATTGATAATTAGGGCATGATAATAATTCTATATATTAAGTTACCAACAATAACTTTTCTATCCATAATTATTGTAGTTTTCTCTCTCCTCAATCCCTAAATTATTGCATATGTTCGAGATTCATTAGATCTCGTTTGTTTGTGTAATTTTTTAAAAATTTGTGTTTTCGTTTAATCTTGTGCATATAGTTTGACGTTGATGTGCATGATTCTATGTTGTATGTTCATATGCATACAACATATGTCATTTAGGCATAATGTCCATCTTAAATGTTAATTTGTTCATGAAGTTAAATTTTAAATATCGACAATTCAATTAATTGTGCGTAGATTTAAATCGTGCACAAACATTGTAATAGTGTGCACATAAACAAAATATTTTGTGGAATTAAATTGATAAGATATTATGTGTTTGATGAAATTGAGCAAAGTGCATAACTCGTAAGTACTTATGCATAAAAATGTATTGATAGTGCAACGTGAAATTGAGCAAATATGGTAGTCTATTATGCATAAATTATAAGTAGTTATGCATAACACGTGAAAGCAGCAGAATAAATTTGAAGATGTCATTAATTTTCAACGTGAAAAACTAGTTGCACAAAAAGAACAAAAAAGTGGAACATATTATACACATAGCTATAAAATATAGAGAAAGAAAAAGATTAATTCCATAAATAAGTATATCTATTCCCTTAAATATAGCCCACTTTCAGTTACAAAAAAAAAAGCAAATTACTTTCTTAACCTCAATCTTAAATGCAGTAAATAATATGTCATAATTAGGAGTACAAATCTGGACCACATGATGGAAGAAAATCAATGTTCAAGATTAGTTCTCATTTCTCAAAATATTTAGAGTTCTCATTTGATCCATCCCCATATATATATATGGGAGGTTAACGTGAGAACCATTTTATGTGAGAACCAAAACGATGAATTCACGATGAAAGTTGATGAATCCATTGTGAAAATTATCGAATCTAAAAATAGAATTTTCGCCTCATGGGATTCGAACCCGGTGAAAATTTCAATTTTAAATTCATTAACTTTCTCAACGGATTCATCAACTTTCATAACGAATTCATTTGGTTCTTAGTTTTAGGATAAGAATGGTTCTTATTTGAACCAAACTCTCTCTCTCTCTCTATATATATATATATATATATATATATATATATAATTGGAGAGTGGATCAAATGAGAACTCCAACTTTTTGAGAACTAAGAACTAATGTGGTCCATTCATTTTATAATCTAATGGTCAAGATTAATTATAAATAGTTAATTATCCTCATAATTTAATGATAACCGTTTAGCCCTAAAATCAAGGAATTTATATATTGATTTTGTAATTATTCTCGTATGCATAACTACTACGATTATATGCATAACAACATGAATTACATGAACATAACAATTAATTGGAATGAATAGCATGCACAAGAACTATGATTATATGAATAACAACATGAATTATATGAACAACGAAAAATAGAATGAAATATCCAAATAACGAAAATTTAGGGATTTGACTATTTTTATCGGGTAGGGCGTTGGTTTGGAAAGAGTCACAACAAAACACAAAAAATACATATGAAATAACATATATATATATATATGAGATGAGTTCGGTGTGAAATGATAATTTCATATGCATAGGAATGCATGTGTTGTTTTAATGAATCAACTCTATGCATGCTTTGTTTTCTCAAATAACAAATCATTTAATCTTTACTATCACAAATTAACGGATCAATGGTTGAGATTTTAATTTGGATGAGATTGAGTACTACATCTCCGCTTTTCGTGTATTGTATATATATATATATATATATATATATATAAGTGGTTCTGGAAAATGATAATGGATTACTAACTAGGATCAATTAGAAATTTCCCTTCTATGAGAATTACTAACTAGTATTAGAACCCTTCTTGTCAGAATGAAAGATGTGCTAAATTAATATATTTAGCATATATGATATGAATGGATGAAATACGTGTTAAATTAACATATACAACATAGTAATTCTGATTATGTTACACAAATATGAAAATGTGTTACTATTTCTATTTCCTAGCTTTCTCACCATAACTCACTCATATATATAAATGAGAACCATTTTTATCCTAAAAACTAAGTACTAAATGAATTTGGTATGAAAGTTGATGAATCCAAAATTGATTTTTCACTCGGTTCGTCCCATGAGGAAAAATTCTATTTTTTGATTCAAAAATGAATTCATCATCTTTTGTTCTCGCGATAAAAATGCTTCTCGAGTTTGAATCAAATGAGGTTGATGAATTCGAAAATTCTATTTTTTCGAATCCCATGAAGGAAAAATTTTATTTTTTGAATTCATCGATTCATTAATTTTCACAATGAATTCATCATTTTTTGGTTCACATATTCTCACGATAAAAATGGTTCTCACGTTAACCCTCCCTATATATATATAAGATTTTTATTGGATTGTGGTAGGTAATACTTAAATTAAGGATTTAAGGTAGGCATAACTCTCTTTTTTAAAATATAACTAATATTATTTACTATATAATGTAATTAAATAAATAACAAATTACCTTTATACTATGTATAAGTCGTGCCAAAGTTTAGGTTGATACTTCGCGTATTCTTAAATGTTGTACCACTGACTCAATTATCCACAAAAGAATTTTCTACCGCTTAATTTAGCATTATATCAATTCCTAGTTAATATAGTAAACTGATCTACACCATAACTCATTTATATATGTATAACTTATAAGACAAATTTAAAAAAGGAATTCAGGAAGACATTACAAACTTATAACTAGACCTCCAAGTAGCAAAATACGCAATCTCATTGAAAGTGGTTGAAAATTTGATAGGATCAATAACAGTTTTACTGTGTATACATTGTCGGAGGATATTTGTACGTAGCAACTATCAAACCAAGCTGAATCTCCATTTGAGTGTCGACATTGTTTTAGGATGGTGATATGAGCAGTCACTGCGCAGAGGGGGCAGTTATTCAAGCTGAGGCCTGGCCGGCATTGCACGAGGCTCCGGCCCTGCCTGAAAGTGGTGTAGTGTGATATTGGTGTTCCCATGGTGAGATTATCTAGAAGGGTTTCGATGGGATTAATGTTGGAAGGTGATGGAATGCAGCTGAAAACATAACTGGAGCGTATGAATATGAAGAATGAGGAAAATAAAACTAACGCCATTGCAACAACAAAAAATTCAAATTTATTCATTCTGGTTTATTGTATTTATTCCCTGGTAGTAAGATGTTGCCATTTTCTAAATTCTGACCGTGTAAAGATTTGTATGGTTCGATTGCAGAACTTAGCTGGACATGCAATTAGATATATCTACTTTTTACTCACCCTTTTTGACCTTTCAACATTTTTGAGTACAGAGATATGCATCAGAATCACCCAATAAACGACTCTTCAGACAAACATTTACACGTTTCATTACAGGATTCCTGGCCAGAAATTTGAAGTTTTTCCCTACTTACCGCATTGATGAAAATTTAATGACCAGAATAAAAGATGTATTCAAAAAAACGACTAGAATAAAAGATAATACACAGGTTTGGGGTGAAGATCTTGTTAGAGATAAACAATGGTACCAAAAAATGTATGAGATTGAGATGCTTGTCAATGAGTATAGCAAATTGTAGGAACTAAAGGCTCGAGATAATGAATTCATAGCTGTAGGCAAAATGTAAATGACGTTACAAAGGGTGGAATTGAACAGTGGCCATTGCAGGAAGAGATCAAAGTTTTCACTCAAAAATAAATGCATCTTTCAGAAATAAACATGTCTTCACTGTCAATCAGTAGCACTTTCATCGCAAAAGCTAACCTGGAAACAAGTAACCTGACGGAGAAATTTTTCAGGCAAGATACCGGTATAATCGTCTATCTGCATTATCCCTTTCCAAGAAATCTCGCTCTATAAGGGATTCGATCCGTTTCTTGATCTCCCCGGGGTTGGCCAGGAACCGTGACTGTAATTGTTTTGTCACCTCGGCAATGATATTATTGTAATCCAATACCCTCCTCGATTTCATGATTCTGACAATTGCAGCCTCGATCTGGGGCTTCCTATCTTCCTCCACCCTCTGCCTAGTCTCTTGCTTCTCAGGCTCAGATTCCTTCTGTGCAACCACAGTTCCAATTTTAACCTTACGAAGTTTGCTGGTAAAATTGTCATTAACAGAAAATGCATCATCCTCTCCGATATCCTTGCTCATGGGATCTTTACGGAGCACATTTTTCCCTTTCACGCAAGCTAAGGACTGCAGGCACCGTTTCAGATCAGAAGAGGGAATCTCTGTGGCCTGTTCAATCTCCTTGTAGCTGAGATGTTCGGCATTGTTGAATAGCATTAGGACACACATTTGATAAGTCGAAACGTTCAGCTCATACTTCTGACCATTCCCAAAGGTTGCTCTCAGATCAGCTGTCCCCATATTTGTCTGCCAGGTTAATCTCCTACCTGTATGAGTTCCCAGGTAATATGAACGAAACTTCTCGCATAGAGCTAACAACTCGGCTGGAAGGTTGCAAGTGTAGGTGGATTGAGTAGGCCAAGACCCGGTAGTCAAAACCTGGACAACTAATGTCGGGCCATTCCCCAGCTCAGCACCACAGGCAGCATAAAACCCTTGCATCGTGTCATGAGACGTCTTCATGTCTGTAAACATCCCTTCCAATTTCGATGTAAATTGATATCCACATTCAGTCTTCAGTTTGACAATGAGACTTCTCTCTGCATCATCAGATACTGTTTTTCCGGACAAGAGCCTCTTTGCCAAATGCTGTTTGTAATATTTCTCAAAAACATCTTTCTCCTGAAGGTAACGGAACAATATCATCACCTTATCAAGAATGAGCTCAACATCCTCATCTTTCACTCCCTTCAGTCCTTTGCGGAGCTTGTCATCCACAAACAAAGATATGAACTCGGGAGAACGAGGATTCAAATTGATAAAATACTCGAATGAAGAACTCAAGGCGTTCTGGAACGTCTTGTCATTGCTGAATGCAGAGCTTATAATTTTATCATACTTATCCCTTTTCTCAAGGAGTGTCTCAACAAACTCCACTGGATTCTTTGATTTCTCAGGATCAGTAACAAGCTGTTTGCCTGTATCTCTGATGTGAGATGTCATTACATCCCTGATTGTGGAGAGACCGTTAGAAACACGACGGAATAAGTTGTACATCCTTGCCAAGTCTTCAGACTTATCATCAAGAAGCATCTTTACTAGTCCCGAGTTCTCCATATGTACTAATCTAAGCATGTGGTTAGCTATCATCTCCTTTTCTACAGCATTGGTTATCTTTGGCTCAGTCTTGGCATCTAAGTAATGTGATACCCTGTCAATTTCTTCATTCAGACGCCTTTCAGCTTTCTTCAGGTAGTCCGCACAATCACAACACTCAATATATTCCTGAGATTCTGCTCTATAGAAATCAGCAGAAACTTCAAGAAATGGTTTCTCAAAATCTTCTTGGTAGACTGAAGGTCCCAAATCCATTAGCATTTTGATAATGTTTCTCATAAGCCCTCTGTTGATGACTTCACCTGTGCGTTCCCTCTGAACAAGTTCAAGAATGGTGTTTAAAAGCCTTGACTGGATTTTACTAGAGTGAATGACATAGTCCCTCCAAAGGTTTAGCCCGAGCTCATGAACAGGGGTTTTATGGGTGCTTGGGATGAATGTTCTGTCCATGTACATTAGTATGTCACGGATCATTTGCAATGCTTTATTGTGATCATTCCATTTGGCATTAAGTTCATCCAGGAATGAAGCACCTTGGGCAGCTTCTATAGATTTGGACATTGACTGAAGATGGAGTGTCATTGTTGACACAAGCCCAGAATAAAGCTTCTCCCCAAATTTATGTAATACCATATTGTAAGCATTTCTGGATGAACAAAAGTTCCAAATCAGAGACCAAACACGTTACAGTAAGAACATGAGATTTGGGGAAAATTTACTTGTTTCATATATAGATTCCTATTGTCTGACTTAAGTAAGACAATATTTTTCCTTTTTTCTTTCTATATATTATTTTAAGAGAACGAGCCTCTAAACAACATAATAATGATCAAGGACACGATCTGAATCTCCTCATTCAAAGTCTTAGCAGCGAATCTTTTAACATTTGCCAGCTCAAATTACCTTGCGCATTCTAAGGAAGTTTCTTTTCTACAAATAACGGTCAGAGAAAGTAGGATTGAAGTAGAGGGAGTATAGTTATATGATATAGCAATGTTGGAATAGTACACAAACAGAGGAGAAGACGTCCACGATACCATAATACACGCAAATTTTATTCAAAACCTTGAACTCCACCCTCTAATAATATCATTCACTGTGAAATCCTTAATCTGATGAATAATAGTATGTAAAGATCGGATAGTTACACATCAAGTACGTGTAAACTATACACCATGGAATTTCACTTTAGGATAACATTGTTTAAATGCGATAAGGGAAAAGAAAGAAAGAAATCCCAGTTCACGAAAACATTAACTAGCTGGCATGCCTTTAACAGAAATGGTTGAAAAACAGGCTTGAACAAAAACCAATCAAATGCCAAATGCATATAGCATACAGAATCACCCAATATAAAGCAAACTGGCAATTCAACAAGCATGTACAGACAATAAGCACTTGTGCCATAAAGCAATTGACAGAAACAAAAAAGAGTCGGCCAATCAATTACGAATATCACAAAAAGCTAGTAACACACGACTCCAAAACAAAGGGAATTAAAAGAAAACTTCAGGAAATTGGGGCAGGAAACAGTAAAAATAAATAAATAAGAAACCTGTATAATTCTTCAAAACTAAGCCCGCTAGCGTTATGATTGTAAATCTCTTTAATCGCGTCCTCTAGAACCTTCCAAGTCTTTTCTGCATACTTGGGATCCACCACCACTTTGTGCTTGAACGCTTCAATCTGAAAATTTCTCTTCTTCGGCCCGCTACTCATCCTTTCGAAAAATCTGAAAATTAGATCTCCGAGACAAGAGAATATATGGCACCGACGTTTTAGGGTCAATTTGATGACGCAATTTTAGGGCTTTTTTCAATTGATTGACGAGGCGAAATTCCAGGTTTAGGGCATGAAATTGGAGCTGAAAACCGCAGAGATGCGGGGGAGATTGGATTGTGGATCAAGCTAATCCACCATGAACAGGATTTTGAGATTATTGTTCAAAGGAACAAATGTTCTTCAGTTTTTTTCGAAGGGGATGGTCCAATGAAAGTTATCGAAGGTTTTGGTGCTAAACTGATGGTTTTCGTTTAGGGGTGTGTTCGGATGGAGTCGAAAATTATAAGAGGGAAATTCAAGGGGATTTGGTTTCCCACACACACTGACACACATTTATGTAACATATTATTAATTTATGAAAAAATATCTATGAAAATTGAAATTTAAAACATTTTTATCCGTTTAATTATTAATAATCATCTTCTCCCTCAACTTAAGTTACTTAACCCTCATCTGCATATTACTTGGTATGACGGATTTTAATAAAATTATTGATAGGTATTGTTTGAATCGAAAAATGTTCACTTGAATGCTAATAATAATTTTTTAGTAAGTAATAAGTGATTAACATCAAACAAACTAATTGTGATATATTTATCTTAGATCGAAAAAATATTATTTCCAAGGCACCAATGTTTTGCTAAAACCCACGCTCATTTGGAGCAAAGTCTTGGTAGATAGGAAACGAAATGACAAATGGTGGAAATATAATAACTTTTGGAATTATTTTCCAAACCACAAATTGTATGTAGAGTTGGGAACTTTGATTACAAAAAATAAGTTTTTTTTATAAAAATTATACGTACAATATATATTTATATATTTTGTCTTGTAAATTTATGTGTCATACCCCGTCTTCTCAATAGGATTAGAATGACTTTCGAACTTATAATTTTAAAATGATTCGTGTCAGTGAAAGAAAATTTTTAAATTCCAACAAAAAGAATTTATTTCATTAAATATTATAAAGTGATTACGAGAATTATTATATAAAATATAATAATTGAATATGATTTATATATATATACTTATAAATCATTATATCAATAATATTATGCTAATGTTTAATTATTAATTCATAGACTTTAGGATCGAACTTTGAGCCCGTAAGAATAAACTATTTAATGGGCTTTAGGTTGAAAAAGCCCAAAAAGAAAAACCCATTGGAAAATCCATTCTATACACTATATGAGTTTCTTCTTCTTCTTTTTGGAACCCTAGCCTCCCTAATTCACTCACTCACTCATTCTTGCAACTTCAACAAAACAAATCTACACAAAGGTAGACTTTAATCCCCTATTCATTTTAGTGTGTATATGCGTATATGTATATGTTGTGTGCGTGGGTTTACAGAGGGGGAGAGGCGGTGATGGCGGTGGTCCGGCTGACCACTGCTGTCGGCCGAAGCTAGGCAGGGAGAAGAGGGGTGGCGACGACACTACGTGCGTGTGTGTGCGACGGCATGTGCCGTCGTGTGTGTGTGCGTGTGTGTGTGGGTTGACAGAGATGGGAGAGAGGCTGGTGGCTGGGCGGCGCGATGGACGCCGAAATCCGGAGTCGGAAGCGGCGGTCTCAGCGTGTGCGTGTGTGTGCGACGGCGTGTGCCGTCGTGTGCGTGTGTGTGTGCGTGCGTGCGTGTCGTCGGGCGAGGCGAGAGAGAGGCCGTGGCCGGCGACGTGGCCGGCCAAACGTGAGGCGGCGGTGGTCTCCGCGTGTGTGTGTGTTGTGTGTGAGTCGAGAGGAGGCGTGAAGGGGAGAGAGAGTGAGGGAGAGAGAGGAGAGAAGAGAAAAGAAAATAAAATAAAAATGTGAGGTCGCGCGTATAATGGCTTCGAAAGCAGCGAAAAAGTGGGGAGAGATTAGGTTTAGGGTTTGTGAGTAAATGGGTTGAGTTGTATTGTTTTAAATTAAATGGGCTTCTTTCTTTAATTAAATGCTATGGGCTTGTATTTATTTTAGTTTGGACCTTATTCCTTTTGGGTATTTATTTTAGTTTGGACCTTATTCCTTTTGGGCTGAATATAATAATTTCTGATGGGCCTTTGGAATTAAATTAGATATGGGCCGAAAATATAAGAAGGTAGATATGTGATGTGGGCTGTTTTTTTATGTTTAAATGTGTTGGGCCTCATTCTTTGGGCCGAGAAGGATATAGGAAGTGGGCTGGTTTTTATTAAATGTTTGGCTGATTTTATTTTAAATTATGGGCTGTTGTTTATTTTATTTAATTGATGCTAATGGGCTATATTAATTTTGGGAGCCCAAGTTATAATAAGGAACATGGGCTATGACTTATTTTAATAGTGGGCTTAGATTTAATTTAATGGTTGGGCTTTCTCTAAATTAAATCCTTAGACTTAAATTAATTAAATAATTAAGGTTTAACTTTGAGACTTAATTAATTAAATTATATTAAGTCTAAATAAATGAATAATTAACTTAAACTTAAATATATGTTTAAATTATTTAATTATGGTAAGTTACTTAATTAATTGCTATTAAGTTTAATTAATTAATTGACTAAGTCAAGGCTAAGTCCAAGTTTAAGTTACTTTATTTATGATTATGACATATTTAATTAATGTAATTAAATTCGTTTTAATGAAATTAATTAAGTTAGAATATTTAATAAATTAAATATTGTTAGACAATTGCATAATTTGAGAATTTTATTATGAGTTATATTAAGCGAGAGTCCTTAATATATATGAATTTAGTATGTATTTCAATTGCATCATACTTTTTGTAAAAAGTATTTATCATAAGAAGATTACGAAATTAAATGCATTTTTAAACGAAAAGTCGAGTAAGGGTATTGTTGGTGCCCTTAGCCGATATATATTAGTTTTCAAATTTAATTATATTTTGAAAACCCAGGTTTACCGAATCCTAAGTTAGTATCATACTTTACTTGAACTTAAGGCTAGCTTTTCGAGACCTATTAAGATTAGTGCTTCTTGTAGGTTTTGTCGATCAAGGGGATTAGCGTTGCTTCCCGAGACGTATACTATAGTGATTTCTTCAGGCTTTGTCTTATCGATGTGGGCTTTATTTACAAAAGTATATTTGAGTTATATGCTCTGATATTTCATGAAATGCAAATTGTTTATCCAATAAAATGTTTTTGTGCGCTCTACTCTGTTTAAGGCTCATAAATGTATCGATCGAGATTCTCTTTTAAACTTGATATGTTAATTGAGAATTATGTACACTAGTTAGTTGTTTCGATGGGTTGATCTCCATCGGACACTAACAAAATCATGAGGCGTTATAAGGGTGCTTGTCTGGATGCGTTCCGAAGTAAGTCATGAAATTATGAATTTGTTCGGGTTACGTCCCCGATGACAATAATGTGGGCATGTGATCCGACGGTGGCTAGAGGTCCGAGATCAAAGAGAGTAACAGGAGAGTCGTGACAATGGGCCCAATAAATGAAATATTTTCGCATGCTTAGAAGTGGTTTCTCTTTTTAAAACCTTATAAGTTATGTTATCATGATTGAATAAACTGTAACAACTCTCCAAGAGCATGGGGAATAAGTTCAAGTTCGCTTTCCCTCTTGCCTTTCGGTCTACTAAATCGTAATTTGGCTTTCAGCTCCTTTATTGGAATTCTTAGGATCCGGATATTGACTTCTAAAATCTGTAAAAAGCATAAAAACAGTCAATTCACAACAGAGGCATTCTGGACCGACTACTACGACTACACGCCCATCTAGTGCGGTGGCTTGGAAGCAAGCTACCAGCGCCTATCGGCGAACTGGGCTTGGTTAGTAGTCTTACCCCATGAATTTTTCGAGCGGGGGCGGAAGGCGTCTGACGGGACCGTCGAAGAAGTGTCTTTACGAATTTATAAAATGTTTTTACCAAATTCATGTCCACTGAGTACATTAGTACTCACCCAAATATTTTCAAGTGTTTTCAGGTTGATCAATGGGCGCTGACGGGGCAGAGCTGAGATTAGGATTCACTCCGTATTTTGACGGATTATTTTCGTATTTAGACTTCCGCTGATGAGCTAGCTCTAATTACATTTCTCCTTCGTGTCTATGACTTGAATTATATATTTGATGAGCTTAGACTCTGAATCCTTGATGTTATTATTTTGATGTATATTGGCTACCAGAAGTACGAAACTAAACATGTGATCCTGAGGATAAATGTTGTTTTGATTGGATTACATCATTCGATGTCTTCCATTTTCATTTAGGAAGTTATTCCCAAATTCTAAGGGTTTATTGCCTTGAACATTCGAGTCAACTTTTTACCTTATATTTTTCCGTATTTTTATTGGTCGTGTCTCGATTTACGAGCTTCCATTATATTAGGAATTGAGGCCTGACATTATGAATATCACGATTTAAGTTCGCAGACTTTGAAGTTCAAAACATATGATGGTGAAGAAAAAAATAATATATGTGTTAATTTTGTTACTATTAGAAAAATATCTGTAAGCTGCAACCTAAATCACTCCAAACCCTATTAGTATAATTTGATTCGCTTCAGTTTCGAGCTAATATAGATAGTTATATTTCATAAAATATTTTGACCACGACCTCTCCGCAGTACAATGAACCGAATGCATTGAAACTGATATGATAAAATCAACTAAAGTTTGATAAATATAGGAAATTCGTATACATTTTGTCACTATTGCATACACAAATATATAGACACATTTATATAAGGGTGCATATATTTAGAAATCGAGACTCAAAGGCATAGTCAAGTTACAACTCTCACAATAAAATTTAGGGGTGGTCTTCTGTGCGTACAGTGAGATTACTTAATTAATTAATTATTAATTTAATTTTAATTAAAATTAATTAATTTAATAAACCTTAATTGTAAATTAATAGAATAATAATTATGAATTAATAAATAATAATTTTGAATCAATAAACCATAATTTTGAATATAAATCCCAATTTTGAATTAATAAACTCTGATTGGAATTAATAAACTATAATTTTGAATAAGAAACCTTAGTTTTGAATTAATAAACCTTACTTGTGAATTAATAAATCATAATTATGAATTAATAAATTCTAATTTTAAAAATTATAATTAATTAATAAATTTAATTATAAATTAACAAATCTAATTATTCTTACTTATCATAATTAATATATAACGATTTTAACAAAAAACAATGGTAAGCTAACGGTTAGGCGGGGTTCACCCAAGTTTTTGTCTAGAAAATGAACCGGTGGCTTTCTTCACACCAAACGTAATCACCCTCAATTGTTATATATTCAACTGTAATATATAAAAAAATATGCATAAAGTATGTATATTAAATAATGTGTTAATAGGCAACATTACTCAAATAAAATAGTGCTACGTTGAAAATACTCCACGTCATAAAAACATAGGGTATATACTCATTTGTGATATGACAGGTCAAAACTACCCTTACTTTTGATAGGTATTACGTGAAAATTAGTGGATTATGACACAATTTTATTATGTTTTTTTATTGGAGCCAAAGTTAGTTAATGATGATTCCTAAATTTTGCACGGAATGTTATTTTTTCTCGTGGAATACGGAATTTTGTACCATTTGAATAACATAAATTAAATTATGAATTAGAATTAACAAATTGAAAATCCGAAGGCAAATATGACCGAATTGTTAAAAATATGTTCAAGCTTTCAAAATTTAGATGAAAACTCAGAAAAAATTGAAAATTCTGATAGGATTTTACAAATCAATTATGACTGCTTTTAAAAACCGGAGACATTTTCGTAAAACCGGTTAAATTTTCTTAAATTTAATTTGTACTTCCTTAAACAATCGATTGGATTTCTGGAAATAACAACTAGAATTTTGAAATATCGACTGAATTTTCGTAACGTGTGGCCGTTTTTTCGTAAATAAATCAGATCATATTATTAATCACAAACCTACTCGATTTATGGCCCAATAATATATGTATACGCGGCTAACATATCCAATAAACATGTTTATTGATAAATGCCAATAACTTAAGTTATTGTAAACAAAATCAGTAGTATATGTAGGGATCTCACCCCGAATCGATCCGGAACCGCTCATCGTCCATTAAATTTTAAAGCAATAGTTTTGGTTATGGTTTCGATTACCCGGATAGTTTAGACTCATAGATTGATGGTCTGGTCATGTTCCGGTTCTGGTTCCAGAACCATAACCGATACTTATTTATTAGTTTTGATCCGAGTAAAACTCTTCTATTGACAAGCCTAAGCTTAAGTAGGCTTGTCAATAGTCGGTTTTACCCATACCGATCTAGAATCACTCATAGCTCATTAAATTATAAAACAATGATTTTGGTTCCATTTTCAATTTCAGATTCGATTCTGGTCCAGTTTTGATTACAGATCCGCTCAAATCTGATCGTTTCAGACCCATAGTTGATGGTCCGGGTCTGATATCTAATGGTTCGGTTTCATAACAAAAATATATGTTTTTATTGGTTCTGATTTGGGTAAAATCCGTTCATTTGCATTCATAGTCGTATGATTACTCATAAATCCAGTACTGATAAATTCAGTCGTATGATATATCAACAAAAAATTGCTAAATCCTATTGATAAATATAGTCGAATCAACACAGAATCGATAAACCCAATCAATAAATCATATTGGTTAAAACTTAAAATACAGTTAGCCTAACAAAAATATAAACAAATATGATCAATATATTTTTTATAGGATAAATAGAATTGGGTCCTAAGGCACTTTCATTGGTATAGTTGACTTCTAGCTTCTTTGATATCACATTAATTTAAAAAAAAATCTACTTTTTTTCACATTACTTTCCAATCATATATCTTTCAATACCAAATTTTACATAAATCCTATCATAATATACATATAATTATATCTATAATAGTATTATGGGACCTAAAAAAGGAGAAAAAAGACTGTTTTTGAATAAAAAAAAGAGCAAAAAATCAATTTTTATTTTCAGAAATTAATTCTTAGAAAATGCCTAGTAAATATTGACAATGATAAAAAGTTTAATTTATCCGAACTTTTTAAAGAAAAAAGTTACTAATAAATAAATTGGCTCTAAACTTTTATCACGTCGTCTTTATTCTAATGATAAAAAAATTAATTATCAACTTCTTAAAAATAAAAAAATCACCATTGAAGCTACCCTAAGGCCTAATGTTCAAATGTAAAATCCTGTCGGAGAGCGGTTTGGGGGTTTGAAGAAAAACAAAGCTTAGGAACCGACCGGATCCGAGCAATATTTCGACACAAGCCAAGAGGCAGATCTTGAGCTCCTCTTCTTTTGCCTAATCAGATTCCGTCTACATTGCCCCTTTTCTTCTTATTACAAAGATAGATTTGCTCCCTTTGATCTCCCAGAAACGGAAGCTGAATCAGTTGTTCCCGCCCCGAGAAAGACGCGTGAAGAGGTTTGTATATTCAACATCTTTTTGTCAAGTTGGGCATAATTATAATTTCTCCCCCAAAACCCAGCGTCATCGTTAAGCTAACGCTACCGTTTTCACCCACTTCGCCACATATAAATATCTTCTGAACTCCTAACTCTTCAACTTGCCACTTTCGAATTCGCGCTCTAAATTCTGAGAAAATTCTACAAATTTCTTCCCGACAGAAGAAACGCAAGAAAAATGCCTGAGGATTTATGCACTCAACGCTCTCTCTTTGGCGGCGCCATCTCCTCCACCTTCCCGCTCCGCTTCCAGGTTTACATTTGATTTTTAATTTCGATATCTGATTTTCCTGTTTCTACTCGTTTTTTTTTTTTGTAACTTCAATTTGTTAGTATTAATGAAGTGCCAATGAAATTCCTACTCCATTATGCAGGACGTAAGCAACATACGCCAAGTTCCTGATCATCAGGTCAGACACTGATTTTTCTTTCCTCCAATTTTCTAGTATTATATTTATCGGCCATGTTTAATTAAATTGTGCTTGTGAAATCATTCGTTGATATAGGAGGTTTTTGTTGATCCAACGCGTGACGAGAGCTTGATATTTGAGCTCCTCGAGTTGAAGACCGACGTGGCGGATCATGGAAGTGCGACGTGGTTTCTTCAAGACCTGGCTAATGAGCAAGATGCTGAAGGAACAATGGTACAATCAATGTTCTTAACCTTAACTCTCTTCTTTTTGTTTAATTTTGTTTAAAATTTTCAGCTGCAAGCTGGTACTTGGCTGAATTGGACCACTTGTCTGCATTTCTTGCTACTCCAGGGAATTAGCTAGTTTAGGAAGTCGATATTATCTACTTATTTTGGTGGTCTAGTGCACTTCCAAATTTCACAATCAAATCCATTCCCTACGACATCTGCACCTTCCCTTTAATGTGAATTACCAGTTGTTCAATACTTTGTTAGTGAAGTTTGTCATTATCATGGCTGTCGTGGGCTTCAATTTAGCAGTTTTGGTGGTAGTATTGGTTTTAAATATTGGTATAGAGAACTTTTCTACGTTTTGGGCTTAAGTTACTTTGGATAGATTTGAACTCCATTAAATCAAATCTGATGGTTGTTTTGATCGAAAAAGTATTAAAATCCATCTCGTTTTAATTTTTTCTGAAGTTATTTGGATGGGAATTCAATTATTCTTGGGCCTTGCATTTATATCCCTAGCTTGAAATCCAAATGCAACCTTAGATTACAGTGAAAGAAAGAAAGTTTCCCAATATGATGGTGGGCTTCAAAATGAAAACATGTTATGAGTAGCACCTTCCCTTTTAACGTGGACTAACTAGTTGTTTAGAACTTAGTTTTAAAAAAGTTTGGCATTATGACGGTTGCCGGTTGCAGGCTTCAAGAAAAGCAGTATCCGTGTTTACTAATGATGATAGGCAGGTTTTCTGTAAGGATGTGATTCTTTTGGATGCTTTTTTTTTGGGGGGGGGTTATATTTTAAATCCATCTTTCTTGAGTTAATTTTTAAATTATTTGGGTGTTGATTCTATCATTCCCAAGCCTTGCATTTCAAATACCTATCTCTACATACAACCTCAGGTTATGGTGATAGGAATTTTGTCATATATGATGATGTGCTTCACAATAGAAACTTATCTTGAGTATTTTATTGACTCCTTTTGTGGAAAGCTATCAGGCAATCTAGTTTTTGTGAGGTGTTATTTTATCCTAAGGAAACTGCAAAAATCTCTCAAGATTTTAGTTTTTCCTTGGGGATTTTGAGGCTAGAAACCTCTAAAAGTTATACAGGTTTTACTTTGAATTCATGTCGCTGTAGAACTATCATTTTGATCTGATTGCCATTTTGATTTACTAGCTGATGAAAAGTTTCTCTGTTCTCTGTTCTTAAACTTGTAACTTCAATTCTGCTTGTTTAAAGGCCTATTCTGTTACTATTTCGTATTGCAAGAAGAGCATAATTATGGAAATTGAAGTTGATAGCATTATGATCCTGTATATTTGTAATGCTATTACTTTCAAGTTTGTGTTGTGCTTAGTGGGGCTCAACACGTTCATCTTGGAAGGTTTTGACAGAAATCATAATGTCCTCCTAAAAAAAAAGAGCACTGGATGGTTCAAAAGTTGAATATTCCTTTCAAAATAAATTTATAAGTTCTTTGTCCCTTTCAGTTTGCTGACAATTTTGCTGTTTTATTCTATACACGATATGTATAGTTGATGATTGTCTCCCTTGTTCTATAATATCAGGTGCTTGAACAGTCGGGTGTATTTGAGGCTGATGGACTTCGGTTTAGAAGCAGTCCGCTGTCATTTCAACTGCAGTTGGGCAGATGGTATGTATAGCCTTTTCCTAGTTCGTACCCTTTTGCATGCCTTAAGAGGGATATTTTAGGCTTGACCGTGTCACAGCGTAATGTATATGGTTATGATAGAAATGATAGAGAGAGCTTAACCAGCCCAGCCCCTCCTCCTGCCTGTCCCTAAAGGAAATAATACTGTAATGAAAAAGGTAGCAGAAACGAAAATGTAATTGCTCCTCGAAACTCAGATAAATATTCTCTTCTCGCATGATCCTGTGCTACTACTAGTTCACACACTCATATATTATATTATATCACCCTACTTTTGGACTTCGTCTATCAAAATATAAGTATTGAATTTCTTACAAACAGTTCAAACTTGGCATCAATTAGGCTCTCCACATCCGCTGCTTGCGGACCTTCAAGTGCTGCTAGCCTGAGATCCTCAAACTTAGTAGTACCATATATATTTTAATTAATTGATGAAAGTACAAACATTTAATTTCTCGGTAGTGAGATTGACATTTGAGTTTTTGGAGTTTATTTGACTTAATAATTGTATCGGCAAGTATATATATATTGGCGCTTCATTGTTGCTACTCTCCATTTTCAGGGCATATCTAAAGGAAGACAGGGAAGAGATGCACAAAACCTAGTTAAGGTAGAGTGGTAGACTTGCCATCTCTTCTTCCTAGGAAAATTGTCTCAAGATATTTGGTTGGAACCTACGTAATATACGTTATTTCCAGGTTTATCTAGCTAATTTGCGCCTCAAGGATGTGAGCACTGATGTTCTGATTACTGCATACGAGCCCGTGATGATAAAGTAAGTTGATTCTTTCTAACTGAGTTTTATCACTCGGCGTATTGATTCTATCTCAAGATATCTCAGATTTCTAATATCCGCTCTTCTTCCCCGGCTCTCTTCTAATTGCAGCCCTGTGAGTGAAAGTGCTGCCACCGTCGGGGCGGGTTTAGCCGTTCCTGCTGCACAATCTGGATGCATGCCAATGGAGGAGGTGTTCAGAGGTGCCGTCTCGAGTTTCAAGGTGAATGACTGGAGCCTTTTCGGTACCGTGGCTTGAGGAAGACATCTTGCTTGCTTTTGTGTGGTGAGCTGTTTTCACTTTCATCCCAAGTTTAATTTTTGTAAGAATCGTAATTTGAATAGGGTGTTTGAGTTGGCATATGGGGTAAATAGTCACCTTACGTTATAGGATGTGAAATTGAGGTGTTATATCACACTTTCTGCTGTTTGTCTTTTATCCACAATCGTCGGCAGTTCGACTACTGATGTCTTTACGAAGAAAAATAAGTAAATAATTATCCAATATAATATTATTTATTGATCATTGAGCAATAAAATAAATGTATGCGGTTTAATTGTCAAGGATATGGAAAAAGGAAAGAGTGGCAGTGAATAATGGAGTTTGAAAAAGCTATTGGATACAATAAAATCAATTGTGGAACTGTTTGTGTACATAGGTAGTCAATTCACATCAAATCAATTATTGCCGTAACGAGAAGATGAGACTTTTGATCTGAAGCGTGTACGTAATTCTTTTCATCAAATCTTCTTCCCTCATTTATGTTTCCTCTTTATTCATAGTATATATCTATAATATGGATATGTGTATGTTTGTGCAAACTTATACAACAACGTTATCTATATAATCTTATATTAAAAATAAGGAAATAATAATAATTAGAAGCTCCATGTTTTGCCACAGCTGTAACCTTGTCGGTGAACGGTGATAAATAATGAAAGGTGATTATTGACTCTTGCGCCATTATCCATGTTCTCAATATTATTTTCTTGATCTGCATATTTTTTCCATTAAATGAAATTACCAGCAGTGTGAGCAGTTACAAGTAAAATTAATACTATCACATACTAAATATACAGTCTTAAATTAATTTATTGAAAGTGATTCTATGACTCGTACTTTTTCGCAACATAATTATCCAAGAGAAAAAAACTAGTTAAATATGGTTATTGAAACAGTTTTCATAACATACCTTGGTCTATAAAGAATTGTCAAAATCCGAACTTTATATGTTTCACAAATAATTATTCATTAATTTTAACTAGGTTGTTTGAAGCGACTAATTCCTGAAAAGTTAGATTTATAACAATGAAATGAGAATGTAACTAATTATAGTAGTATAATCAACATCTGCTAAAAAAAATACGATTTTTTACTTGAATTAAAATAAGTTGAGAAAAAAATCCTTGCCTTAAGTTAACAAAATTGAAAAATAATTTTAAATTCGCAAGAATATTACAATTCCAAAAGGAAAGTAAATAACTATTTGAATTTATTAACTATAATGATAATTTTATATATTTAGATTGCAGAATTGAAATGGAAAGTAATGAGAATGTGTAACACGAGTTGGGTTGAATGGGAATTAATGAGAAGGGGAAAGTTGTACAGCTCTCCTTGTCGTATTGATTTTTCTTTTCTTTGTCTTTTTTACTTTCAAAGATGCATGAAATTGAATTAAACATGAAACTTGGAAAATATAAAAACAGAATACTTTCCCAGTAACTAGATTCTTTGTGTACTAAAGGAGCCTTGTGATAAGTAGAAAAAAGAGGTGGGTAAATTGAGGAAGTGGACAGCGAAAACATATGCATTAATTCCGACAAATTGTTGCGCATGATTAGATAAATTAGTAAGAAGATGGTAAGCCATCTTCGTCATCTGTATAGGACAAGTCATTGCACGTGATTATCTCCCAACAACCATCATTGACCTAATCTCCATGCCCATCACTTCTTCCACACACACCCATATATATATATATATATATATATATACCAAATAGGGGGTAGGGTGTGTTTTCTACATTCATTAAACCACAAAAAGAAAGGAAATAGAAATTATATATAGAGCTTTCACACGTAACTCTTTTTATGAAGAAAGCAGGGACGAACCTTCGTTCCGAAAAAATATGTTCGTGAAGTGAAGGATTTTTTTTTTTTTTTATGTTGGGATATATTATTTGGCTCTCGAGGATGGGTATCGAATTTGCTATCGGCTATAGGAGTAAGAAAACAAACTTAGAAACTCATGATTTTTGGAGAATGCAAAGGATTTTTACTCTTGGTGTGTGTTTACAATGAGCGATTATATGCTTTTTATAGGCAAAACAAAACTACTATTACACTATTTTTTGTCAAATGTCATAATGACATTTTATCTACCTATCTAGCTAGCTACCTAGTTAGGATGGCCAACTTTGTTACACGCCATCAACTTGATTTGAATGCTAATTAATTTATTGATACACGCTTCCTATCGTGTAAAGAAAAACAGAAAAAGAAGAAAATTACAAAAGAGAAGCAGCTTACAAACTAATAATTGACACAAATATGTCTAATCTTTCAAAAGTCTCGATGAGTCTCGGAATTGTGTCGCACTTTGAGAATCATCAATGTCTTCTTCTTTATCTGTATTGATGATAGCAATTTCTTCATCTGCAAGACTATCACCTTCTCCACCGAAAGGAAGGAACATATTCCATTTGGTGTTACCCATATTTGTAAATAATGTCTTTCACCGCAAGTTTATACTTCATCCATAATTCAAGTTTAGGGATGTTTTCGGACTTAAAATATGTTAATTTGTTCTTCGAATCTTGAAATGTAAAATGATCCGGTTCCTCTTTTACATCTCGTGCGAAGATATCGTCCGAATATTCAATGTCATCAATAAATTCTTTTTTTTTCTAACTCGGCGATAATCGTGAGATGTAGCTTCCGGAAGAAAGTTAGAATTTTGCTGATGAGACCTTTGATTTGGAAGATAAGGATGAAATATTGCAATTTGTCGATAGAAATTTTTCTCCCAATTTGTTCATTAGGTCTTTCGCTTTTTTCAGATAATCAATTCCATGAAATCAATCATACCATTGTGGTAAAATTGATTGTCATTTCATCGGCATGTCGGTCTTGTTTAAATCAATCAGAAGTAGAAGGCCGAGAATTTCGATCTGTTCATCAATTAATATCCTTTTTCTCAGATAATTTTATAAACATCGTGCCTTTGTATGACTTTTACGCCTTGAATTTTGATTCATTGAAATAAATTTCAACAATTTTCTTTTGTAATCAACAAGGTTTTGAGGAAATCCTTGTAAAACTTTGTAGAAATAATTTCCTCAAGGTCGAACAATTTTCGAGATTGGTTCCATTGTTTCTCTCCAAGGAATATCAAGAATTCTAGTTTTAAAATTTTCAAAACTTCTTGTAGGTGGAACATACTGGGTTTTAGTTTTCAAAAAATCAATTTTTTGATTCAACTTTGTAATAGTTGATTCCATGACCGAGATCGTCTGATCTTTGTAATTACAATCATTTTGTAAACTTTTCAATTGATTGTTAAGATCAGAAATTTTCTTTTCAAAATCCACAAGTTGTGATTCATATTTTTTTAGCAAAGAAGACTGATGTTGAATCACATTACTTGGGTTTTCTTGTGCAATTTGAGCAAAACTTTTGACTTCCTCTGGTTCAATAAAAAATTCTTGTAAACCAAAGGATTCTCTAGCATTTGATAATGCTTCTGAAAAACTGTAATAACCTTTCCAAAGAGGTTTAGGACAATTAATGTATTTTCGAACAATATTAAAGTTATGAAAACTCAATTTTGTTCCTCTGAAAATAACATAATGTGTAAACTTCTTTTGGGGTTGCTCTGGATTTTTATTTTGGTCAGAAAAATAAAATGCCAGAGCATTTAAAACTTGAACTTTAAAAGCTGTAGCTTTTGGCAATGTTTGAATATGCCACAGATTATCAAGGATAACCCTGTTGTCTCTGTAACCTTTGTAATTGCTCTGAACCGCATAGCAGGATTTGAGCATTTTTGTAAAGTTACTGTTCCAAATTGAATTTCATCTTTGTAATCTTTGGATTCTCTTAGCTTGGAGAAGTGTGTAATACTTTTGCTTTCTTCGTCTGACGAAATATCCATTGGATAATTTCTTTCAGATCCTGAACTGTATAACTTTTCTTCACTTCTGGTCTTAGAGACTTCGGGCTGTGTAATCTTTTCTTTTCCTTTTGAAGGCTTTATAATCTTTCTATCAATTTCCTGCATAGAAAAGACGATTTATCTTTCTAGATAATAGGTCAGCAATATTATTATCTTTACCTTTTATATGTTCAAATTTTATTCTATAATTATTTCCTTGAATTATTTGTTATAAATTTATCCATCTTGTTTTATTAACTTTTTAATATTAGCATTATTAATAAATTTTACAATAGCTTCAAATCTGTTCTAACACATTTTTAACCATATTTTAAATTTTCTAAAGAATTTATTAATGCATTTCATAATCTAAAGATGTCCAATTTAAACATGTTTTATTAAAGTTTCCACTAGCATAAGCTATTCTTTCTTCATTTTTAGACTAAATTTATGGGGTTTACAAATTAATCTTCCCATCCTTCTTTACATCCATCACATTGAATAATTATATAATTATCACTTGTAGGTAATTCTAAAGGTTTAATATTTTTATTTCATTTTTAATTTTTGGATAAGTTTTCATCTTCTATATTGAAATATCGTTGACCATTTTTGTAGTTTTACTATATAACGGACCAACTAATTTGCTAAGATTTGGAACAAACTTCCTAGCATAATTTACAAGTCCTAAGAATGATTGTATTTGTTTTAAATTTGTTAATTTATTCGGAAATTCTAAAATTTTAGTAGCAATATGAGGTTGTAATTCTATTTTCCATTTCCAATTTCTAATCCTAAAATGAAAATTTTCTTTTAAATAATTCCATTTTCCTTTTACTAATTACTATACCATTCTTTTCAATTTCCTTAAATATAATATTTAAATGTTCTTCATGTTCTTTTAAGTTATCACTTGCTACAAGAATATCATCAATATATATTAAACAAAATTTATATTTTAAAATATACTATCCATAAATCTTTGAAATATAGCAGTGCATTTTTAATCCAAAACTTAATACATTCCATTCAAATTGTCATTACGGACAAGTAAAAGCGATGCATGGTTTAAACCATTCTTCTAATTTTAACCGATTATATCCACTTTTTAAATCAAATTTACTAAATATCTTTTATTTTGTATAAGTGCTATTAAAGTTTCTTTATTTGGTATGTTATAACCATCATCTTCACAATTATCATTTAATCTTTTATAATTGTATACTATCCTTGGTTTTCCTCTTTTATTTCGAATGATTTCTAACTATAAAAGTCTGTAGATCTATGAGGACTTTCGAATGTCTAATTAATCCTTGTTTTAGCATTTTATTAATTTGTTTTCTAAACTCTTCTACATCTTCGCACTATACTCTCCATTTTTGTTCTAATTGTAATTTCGGTAACTTTATTTTTATTTTACAAACATAATTTACTTTTGCCTTTGTAATATCGTCTCCTATTAGTTATATATATATATATATATATATATATATAGGTTGGGTTCCGTAGTATCTTCCCCCCGATAGTATATAAGACTCAATCTGACCACACATTTTGAACACGTGGCGCACCACGGTCGACACATGGCGACTCATTTTCTTTTATTTTTTTTAATTTTCGCAAGGGCAAAATGGGAACAAATCAAATCAACCTTCTTCTCCTCCTCCTTGGTGGCAACGGGCGACGCCGGAGACGACGGCGGCGGCAACGGCAGCAGACGATGGCGGCGACGGCGGCGACAACACCGGCGAACATCAAAATTATAAACAAACAATAGATTTTGAAAGAAAGAAAAAGAAGAAAAAAAATTTGAGAACAAAATTGATGGATTTTGAGAAAAAATAGAAGATAAATTTGATATATGATTGAAGAATCGAGAAATATGATGGCTATGGCGGTGGTTCACGGTGAATTCGCCGGTAATCAGCGAAAGAGACGACGGAATTGACATAGAAGGATGAATGAGAGATTTTCTGTCGAAACCATAAAAATGCATTGAACAAAACATGAAACTGCATTGAACAAAACATGACAATGCATTGAATAAAGCATAAACCGCATGTTACATCAAAACACAAACATGCATTGAACAAAGCATGTCCATGCATTGAACAAAGACGCCCATGCATTGATCAAAACATGTCAATGCATTTAACAAAACGTAAAAATGCAGCCAACGCCAGCAGCACGAGCACGAAACCTGGCCTTGCGAGCACGGCGCGAGCGCACGCGCGCGCGAAGCGCACGGCGTGTTTTGACAAGATGCATTATTATGTTCGAATGCATGCAATCGCATGCATTATTATGTTCAAATGCATGCATTTTTGTTTTCATTCACCTAAAAATCAAATTATTCTACCCTTAATGAAGCTAAATCGCAAATTAAGCTTTCGAAAAATCTCATAACAAATCAAATTACTACATCTACCCTTAATGATCCCTAATCGAATATATATATATATAAATTAATATATATAATATATATCCACAAAAAGTCCCAAGATCAACACACAAAATTAATGTTTGAGGAAAACGGATGGCTGATTTGGCAACTTCTCCTTGAAATTAATCGCACTAGTTTTAGGCCCAAAAAGTAACAATCAAATGAAGAAATTGAACTAGTTTTTTATATTTGTAGTTTTATCATCAATTATTGATGATATCACACACACACACACACACACACTCACACTCTTTTATATATATATATAGGGAGGGTTAACGTGAGAACCATTTTTATCCTATATATATATCACGGGAAAATTCATATATATATATATCAACTTTCATATAATTCATACTGCAGGATAAAATGGTTCTTCTCTCTCTCTCTATATATATATATATATAATTATACTGCAATTCTCGTTGTGTACCACTAATTGATTGTATAAATCATGTATTTTTGTGCATATATGTTTCGGCATTTTATGTATACTTTTCATTTAGTATGTAAATCAGGATTTAAGACTCGTATTATTCCATAAATGAATGAATTCGTAGCAGGTGTGCGTTTTTGGTGGTAAAAATATGAAAGTAAATATTTTTTTTCTCAAGGTTTATAATTAATTATTTCATATACATGAGTGCACCATTTTCCTTATCTAGCTAATAATCTATTAACTTTTCGCTCAGAATATGGATTGGATAAGATGGTACCATCATTAATACTACATTCCTTCAAGTGTATGTGCTCGTTTAAGTTACGTAGGTTATGATATAAAACATAAACTATTTAAATGAGAAGAAGAAGAAAAAAGGAAGAATGTGGAGCAACGAATTATTGTCATAGAATAATCATGCACCGTCAAAAATGTTCTCAATTTAATGCTTTGGGGACCAAAACGGAATTTTTATGAGATGTTAATAACATATATATACATGAGGAATAACGATTTTCGAATCAGAAAACGAGGCCAATTAACGAAAAGAATTTAAAGCAAGGGTTTAGTCTAACAATCAACCTAGACAATTAAGTGATTAGCAGATAATAATGTTAGTAACTTGATCACGACTAACTGTCATGTAATGACGTCTACACAAAATCTAATTAATTGTCTTAATCTGCACCCCACGGCCCCCGCTCGATATGCTTGTTCTCATATATAAATAAATAACAATAATCAAGTCTCATTTGATTTGTATATTTACAGCTGTGATAACCATGGTTAAACTAATTGCCTAAAAGAAAAAGAGAGAGATGCTTCGTGACAGCAGAACAATCAGAAATATATTTCAAAGCCATTAAATCTTCTCAACTATATATTTGACAGAGAGTTAGAACTGACAATGATTGCATTTATGAGATAAGGGATCGATAATAATTACTCCAGTTTTTTATTTTTTCAGGTTTAATTCGGGGCTTAAAATGTAGGGTCCCAATCCAGTTCATTGTCTCTTTGTAGGTTAAATGATAAAGAGCAATGCACGTGGAGTCTGAATCAAGAAACTGCCAATCCACATTTAAATGGCTCATCATAAATTTCAAAAAAAAGTAGAGTTGAAATTCAAACTTTTTCTGAGTTTTAGTTTTCACCCTCTGTATATAGTACTGCACTCACTGTTTGCAGATGAACATACAAATATATTAGGGGCGGTCTCCTGTTCACGCGCGCACAGTGAGACCCCTAATTAATTAATTAATTAATTAATCAATTAATTAATTGTAATTAATTAATCCTAATTAATAAATTAAATTAAAATTAATTAGTTTAATAAATTTAAATTGTAAAATAATAAATACTAATTTTAAATTAATATATCTTAATTTTGAATTAATAAACTCTAATTGTAAATTAATAAACCCTAATCATGAATTAATAAATCATAATTTTGAATAATAAACCTTAATTTTGAATTAATAAACCCTAATTGTGAATTATTAAACCCTAATTTTTAATTAATAAACCCTATTTGGATTTAATAAACCCTAATTTTGAATAATAAACCTAATTTTGAATTAATAAACCCTAATTGAAAATAATAAACCCTAATTTTGAATAATAAACCCTAACTTTGAATTATTAAACCCTAATTGTGAATTGATAAACCCTAATTATGAATTTAATAAACCTTAATTATGAATTAGTAAACCATAATTATGAATTAATATATTCTAATTTTGAATTAAAAATTATAATTGAAAATTAATAAATTTTATTATAAATTAACAAAATCTAAGTATCCTTACTCACCATAATTAATATATAATTATTTTAACAAAAAACAAGGGTGAGCTCACGGTGAGGCGGAGCTCACTCAAGTTTTTGTCAATATATTATAGAGGAATTATATAGAAATCTACATTTTTCCAAAATGTGTGTATCCTCTATATCCATTTTAAAAATTTGCTCCACTTCATACCTTTTTCATTATTTCAATGTATTTTAAGTCAAAAAGTTGAAGAATATTTCTCCGGTCGATCGGAGACAGTATAATGATCGATCGAACACTTCAAAAATATTAGAATTATTGAGAAAACTTGAGATTCCAGTTGAAAACCTTGTTTCCGTCGTGAAAACTTTGTTTCCGATCGTGAAAACCTTGTCTCCGGTCGTAAAATTGTTGTTTTCAATCGATCGGAAACAATTACTTTTGCGATCGAAGACAACAATTTCATGATCGAAAACAAGGTTTTCACGGTCGGAAACAAGGTTTTTAACTGGAATCTCAAGTTTTTCTATAGTTCTAATATTTTTGAAGTCTCCGGTCGATCATTATATTGTCTCCGGTCGACCGGAGACTTCATTTTCCATATCAAACTTCAAAATGCACTGATTTTAAGAAAAAACAAACAAAATAATATCGAAAATCACATCACATTTCACTCAAAAGTACATTAAATTAATAAAATAGATATGAAGTGTAGCAAATTTTGAAATTTGTTATAGACTGTACATACTTTGACAAAAATGAGTATTTAACTTTTGCTCTCTATATTATAACTACGTTAATTTTCCCTTCATTTTTTACTGCATGCATACATGTATATATATAGAGAGAGATAGAAACATTGAAATTTTTGGTTTGGTACCCTAAGAAAAAGCAAAAAGATATTTTGATAAAGAAAAGATAGATTAATTTGGCGTAGCCCACCACCCATATAACGCCCACTCATTATGTTTGTTGCTTAAAGCTTGCACTCTCTCTCTCTCTCCTCTAAAATCTTCCAAAAAAGAAAGGAGAGTCCCACAAAAGGAGGGTCTACAGATAGAGTAGCCTAACATTAACATATAATATTGGTTTGCTGCATATTTCAATATCATGAATGGTGGCAACGGAAACCCTATGCAAAAACCTAATTTCCCTTTACAGCTCTTGGAGAAAAGAGAAGACTATCCCCACTATGATCAACAACCTTCTTCCACCGACAAGAAGCCGCCGCCCAAGAGAGCTTCCACCAAGGACCGCCACACGAAGGTCGACGGTCGGGGCCGTCGAATCCGGATGCCTGCCACCTGCGCAGCCAGAGTTTTCCAGCTCACCAAGGAATTAGGGCACAAATCCGACGGCGAAACGATCGAGTGGCTGCTGCAGCAGGCGGAGCCGTCGGTCATCGCTGCCACCGGCACCGGTACCATTCCGGCGAATTTCACCTCGCTTAATATTTCAGTTAGGAGCTCCGGTTCGACGTTTTCGGCGCCGTCGCGTTTGAGCTTGAGCAACAGTACTAGTTTCGGGCAGAATTTTGGGGATTCTTCGCAAAGGAGGGTTTTCTTTCACGGAGCTGGATTGTCGTCACCGGAGAATTCGATGAGCTTTCTCACTAAGCAGGAATCGCACGATGCGGACGCGAGCGCGGGAGGAAGCGGCCTCCGGAGGAGGCTCTGCGGGCGGCGGTGCAAAATCAGATGGGGAATTATATGATGCAGTCTAGCTCGGGGTCTATTCCGGCGAGCCAGGGTCAGATTCCGGCGTCGGCTTTTCTCGCCACGGCGAATACCGGCAGCCAGATGAGTATGAGTGTGAGTGGTGAATCTTTGTGGAGTATTCCGTCCATCACGAATTCTGGCATGTATAGAGGGAGCTCGGCGGCGGTGAGCAGTGGAGTGCATTTTATGAATTTTCCGACGGCGATGTCGCTCTTGCCGGGGCACGGCAGCGGCGGAGAGGGAGGCGATGGGCATTTAGGCATGATGGCGGCGCTTAATGCGTTTAGGTATAGCGGCGGAGGGATGGGGGCGCAGGGAAACGGGTATGATGATGACCGCCATATTGCGAGCAGTAATCACGCCTGAATTGGATATCATTGCTTTCTTTCAAATTTGAATCTATATTTATATGTGTGTATGTATTAATTATTATATTGTGAATGGTTAGTTTGAGACATTAGGTTAGTTGTTGTGCTAGGGTTTGATCATGCATCTTCCTCTTCTGAATTTTCAATTCCATCGATTGCGTGAATATCGAGTTTGATCTGTTTGCTTTTTTTACGCTAGTATTCAAACATTTTGCTTCAAAAAATCCTTCAATTTCTCAACATTATTGACATTACAAATATTATAGTGTATTTGGGAAAGATCTTCGTCTGTGGCCCAGGTGTTACTAGTACTATTTAATAGTTATAGCATGAACCATGATTTCAGTCCTACTTAGAAATAATTTCTTTGAAATTCATATCCAACTTGCGCCCAAGATTATTTAGATTCGGGTCAGATACAATACAAATAAATCGAATTTGATACCTTCAGAGATCATATATATCACGTCAAGTTCTTTTTAATCCTACCAATATTTCGACATGATTAACCGAAATACGGCAAATTCTTCCAGCAATTATGGTGAGAAAATTAGTTCAAGATGGGTCCTTCGGAAATTAGTTAAACAATCATCCATGTCGTGAAATTATGCAATTGCAAGACAAATTGCATTAATTAGAATTTGTATATTTGATCAGAAATTACATGTGACATGCTTGTATATGTAGGGGTCTCAAATAAGTGAATCCCCCACCTATTGCCTATGAAGTTGCCAAATAAAAATGGGCATGAAGCATGAAGAATTTTCTTGTAGGTCTCTCATTCTAAATATTCCAAAAATCAAATTTGCCAAAAGATAGATTTACTCACCAAACCTGTAACCCTTTAAAATCTCAAGAAATTTTTTTTACAAATTTCTGAAATTATGTTCCAATTGGTTGTGATTCACTAATAATGATGATCAATTATACTACACTTACTGGCTTTATATATCACTCATCCAAATACAAAATTAAACCATAAACACTTCCTTATTATTGGATAAGTTATATTTCTTGTGTGGTTATAGGCAATTATATATATAAAAAAAGATTGGGATGGTCTCTCATGCCATGAAAGCATAAAGGAGACCACCCTATTAATTAATTAATTAATATTAACTAATTACTTATTAATTAATTAATTAATATTAATTAATTATTTATTTAATTCTAATTAAAATTAATTAGTTTAATAAAATTTAATTATAAATTAATAAATAATAATTATGAATTAATATATCTTAATTTTGAATTAATAAACTCTAATTGTGAAATAATAAACCCCAATTGTGAATTAATAAACCATAACTTTGAATTAATAAACCCTAATTTTGAATTAATAAACTCCACTTGAAAATAATAAACCCTAATTTTGAATAAATTAACCCTACTTGAAAATAATAAACCATAATTTTGAATTAATTAACCCTATTTGGAATTAATAAACCCTAATTTTGAATTAAGAAACCCTAATTGAAAATAATAAACCCTAATTTTGAATAATAAACCCTAATTATGAATTAATGAACCCTAACTTTGAATTAATTGAATTAATAAACTTAATTATGAATTAATAAACTTCAATTATGAATTAATAAACCATAATTATGAATTAATAAATTCTAATTTAAATTAAAAATTAATAAATTTAATTATATATTAATAAAATCTAATTATCCTTACTCACTATAATTAATATATAATCATTTTAACAAAAAACAATGGTGAGCTCACGGTGAGGCGGAGCTCACCCAAGTTTTTGTCAAAAAGATTTATCCCTTATGTATAAAAAATAACGATTGTAGGTTACAACAACATAAGAAAAAGTAAAAAGATTGGAAAATTCCTATCATGATGATTGTCACAACAATTATGGTTAAAAGATCTAAATAAGAAAGAAGAAGAAGAAAAAGATCCCAAAATAATTAATTATATGTAGGGTGCAAACAAATCAAGTCATTCGTTTGGAGCTCAACTCGAAAAAAGCTTATTTTGCAAACGATCGAACTCGAGCCTCGAACTGAGCTCGATAGGATTTTTGAGTGGAGCTCGAGCTTAGGGATGTTCGGTTCGTGAGCTCGCGAACATGTTCGGTTTGAACTCAAACTAACTGGTTCGCGAACATATGAAATAATAAATTATTTTTATATATTTAAATAATTAAAACTAATAATAAATTATAAATTATATTTTTATTGATAATTAGTAAAAAATTAATAATAATATAATTATAGTTCTAATAATAAATTATATAATTTAATAATTCGGGCTCGAGCTAGAAAACGAGCAAAGTCGAACATGAGCAGAGTTTGAGCTCGAGTTCTAATATGTCTCATAAACAAGTAGTTATCGAACCGAATTCGAGTTGCTCACGAGCTCAAAAATTTTACAACGAACCAAACTCGAGCTCATTTAAAATTTAAATTCGAACTCGAACCAAATTCGAGCCTATTAAAATTTAAATGAGCCGAACTCGAACTTTATAGTATTCGGCTAATTTAGTATACGGGCCTAATTATACGCTGAAGAGATCTGTTAGATTCAGGTTGAATCAGAAATAAGAAATATTGAATGCATACATAAGGTGGGAAAAGGAGCCCACATTCTCTTTGGGTGTCAGAAATTCCCCAAAACTGAATCAACTACTGATGCTTATTTACTCACACTCCCATTTAAAATAATTCTCCACTTTCTCATACAACAAGGCTGCACCCTAAGACCATCTCCAATGGTACTGCAAAACTCAAAATGGAGTATGAAAATTGCCCAATCATACTCCAAACTCAAACGCAAAATGCAGTATATTGATGGATTTGAACAAGAGAAGCGCAAATTTGCTTTCTACTGCTCACAAAACGCAAATATTTGAAATATTGTAAATTGAACCTATAATTTGTGGAAATTGAAGAAGAAGAAGAAGAAGAAGAAGAAGGAGGAGGAAGAAGACGAAGGAGGAAGAAGGGAGGGTGTTTCGTTTGGGGTCTTCTGAAAGGGAAAGGGAAAGGGTACGAAGAGAGAGAGAGAAGATGGTTAAAATTTTATTTGTTTATTTATTAAGGAGGAAGAAGAAAGGGATTTATTTGTTTATTTATTAATAATTGTTAAACCAAGTCATGGACGTTACTTTCCACCAAGTCGGGTTCCAACCGAAGTGAGTTTTCACCAAAAAGTCGATGCAGATGTTTTGATTATTAATAAATATATTTATATAAAATTAGTAATTAAATTTTTGTACTAGTATGTAATTTGAAGAAAATATATAGGTATGATTGTAAAAGTATAAAAGTAGTGTGAAAAGAATATATGAAGAATATTCTTTTGGGTTTGATTTAGTGTAAATGGTTGGAGATAAATTACTGTTTGATGTATATATCTTGTAAAATGGGTTTGAGTTTGAAAGAATTGGTTGGAGATGGCCTAATTAGGGGGGCGTGGCCCCACAATCTGGCCGTTAATTTAAGTCTTGAATCATCATGAATCATGATAATGTAAATAATCAATTTCTGTTTTCTTTCTTTTTTCCTGCTCCTTTTTATTTTCTGGGTTTTCTTAGGAGCATATTTTCTCCACATATTTAGTATGGGGGAGTACGCTTTTTCGCCTCTTTGACTATATGGTGCCACCTGATATGTCCAGTATGCCCTTGCTGTAAACATTTATGGCTTGCTTCATTCTTCTTCACCATGGCGCCGACGGACATCGGGATACCGGCTAAGGCACCTTGGTTTTCACGTCGGCGGCGTGAAGATTCTTCGCTTTTATGGATGATATTGGATATATTTTGCTGAATTATTTTGAAAATCGCGATATTTAGTATTTCGATTTTGTGAAGAACGACTATTATTAGAGATTTGTATCACGGGCGGCTTGATTTTACTAATATTTTGTACGTGAGCTTGTTATATGCGTAATATTACACACTCCTTACGACAGGAAAAGAAGAAAATAATATCTTATAACATTATTTGAATTCACTTATCCAACTTTCATTATATTATTTCTCTAGCTAGATAATGTTGATGTGATTTCTCATGCAATACAACTGCAAGTACTAGTTAATTTGTGCCTTTTTCTTGAATTTATGGAAACTTATAATCATTATCTTTTGGCCACATAAACTCGCTTTATAATTGAAGAGTTTCAAAGTGATTATTTGTGACTTTTTATTCATGCATATATGAGTTGCTTCATCAGCCTATATTAATAGACAAAAACTTGGGTGAGCTCCGCCTCACCGTGAGCTCACCCTTGTTTTTTGTTAAAATAATTATATATTAATTATGATGAGTAAGGATAATTAGATTTTATTAATGTATAATTAAATTTATTAATTTTTAATTGTAATTTTTCATTCAAAATTAGAATTTATTAATTCATAATCATGATTTATTAATTCATAATTGAGTTTATTAATTCATAATTAAGGTTTATTAATTCGCAAGTAGGATTTATTAATTCAAAGTTAGGGTTTATTACTTAAAATTAGGGTTTATTATTTTTAATTAGGGTTTATTAATTTCAAATATGGTTTATTAATTCCAAATTAGGGTTTATTAATTTATGGTTTATTATTTCACAATTATAGTTTATTAATTCAAATTTTTTATTAATTATTAATTTACAATTAAATTTTATTAAACTAATTAATTTGAATGAAATAATTAATTTAATTAAAATCAATTAATTGAGGGATGGTCACAGTGCACTGGAGAGCATCCCATATTAATATATGGCAACATGACACACCTAATTATTAATGAGCTCTAATGTCAGTCAAATTTGAGTACAATGGGGGGATGTATCTATATTTTTCACAAATTAATTAGAATTTAACATCAGCACAAATGGATGTATCTATATTTTTCAAAAATTAATTAGGATTTAACATCAGCACAAATTCATGAGAATCTATTGATGGTATATGGTATTACTTACATCAGTGCATGACTAATTGTTTAATCGATCATTGGCGGACTAATATTTATTACTTGGTTTCTGATCTAACAAATAAAAATTAATATATTGATGTTAAAGTTGAAAGTTTTCTCAATTACTACTATTTAGCAGGAAACGTGGAAAAGTGACCGATTTGTCTTGATCTGTGAAAAATAGGAGGGAAATTAGAAGAAAGAAAGCCATTAGTTAGGAAGATTACAAGAATATAATATTATATTGGGCTCCTTTGATTGCCATAAAATAATGTTAACTGATAATGTTATTTTTTTAATTGATTATTTATCTTATGTCGGAAAAATATCCAAATAAATTATTAAAATTTTGAATTTATATTGATTAATTCACTATAATTAATCAATAGATATAATAATTAAATTATAACTAACAATCATAATGAATTTCCATAATCACTTTTCTAATAACAACAATGAGTACTTTATTAAGGTAGATAATTAGATATTAAGGATTCATAATTATAAAATTAAATCAAGATTTTCTGGAAAATAAAATAATAATAATAATAATAATAATAATAATAATAATAATAATAATAATAATAATAATAATAATAATAATAAGAAGAAGAAGAAGAAGAAGAAGAAGAAGAAGAAGAAGAAGCTATATAAACAAGGGAGAAGTTCCACCACCAAAGATAATATATCTGCAATATCGTAATACATAGTAGAAACAAGTGTGTCCCACCACTAAAGTTTGTACAACATGAATCATTAAAATTGTTTCCTGCAATAGGAGATGGATCATCATAATAAACCGGAGGACATAAATAATCCTCAACTGTACCAAACCGAGCATTATCGTCGTCGAAAGTTACAAAAGGATTTTCTATCGAGACTGTGTTTAGCTGAATCATCACATCGAGCGAATTGGACTGGAGAGCAATGTTGTGGATTGCGTTGCCCTAGGCCAAAGATATGTTGTTGGAGATCATCGTTAGTGATTTGCACAGGTTATCGACAAGGAGACATCACAGAGAAGTATCGTTTCAACTTACAAGACTCTGGATACCAACTGATGCAAGGAAGTCCTTAGTTCATTGATTAAAATTCACAAAATATCGAAAAAGATCCCAAGTGTGAGTGAAATTCCGTTGATTCAAGGAAGAACACGACAAACACAAATGATTGATTCTTAAAAGAAGATCACTGATAAGGAATGAAAAAAATTCAAACTTTATTAATAGTTCACCCGAAATCAAATGTCTAACAATATATAGACTACTAATAAAACCACAAATAAAAGATATAATCCTATTAAAAACTAATAAAGTCTAAATAATTAAACAAAATAAAGGAACAAAATATAAAAAATTAATAGATTAAATTAATTAATTGATATATCTGTTGCTGTCTCTATCACTTGCTAGTTATATGTCAGCGTGCCACTCGTTCATCGAAATTTGATAATGGCAGACTGGCAGTGGAGTTCAAGCCTCTCTCTCTCTCTATATATATATATATATGTTATTACAATAAATAAAGACAAACACTTGTGTGCGCGCACGCTTCCTTACGGGATGCGCACACAAGTTTTGTTATTTATTTATTATTTATTTTAGTTTTGTTATTTATTTTATTATTTTATATTTTATTTATTAATTCATAATTATGGTTTATTAATTCATAATTAGGGTTTATCAATTCAAAATTAGGATTTATTAATTCAAAATTAGGGTTTATTATTCAAAATTAGGGTTTATTAATTCATAATTAGGGTTTATTAATTAACAATTAAGGTTTATCAATTCAAAGTTAGGGTTTATTAATTCATAATTAGGGTTTATTATTCAAAATTAGGGTTTATTATTTTTAATTAGGGTTTATTAATTCAAAATTAGGGTTTATTAATTCCAAATAGGGTTTATTAATTCAAATTAGGGTTTATTAATTCAAAATTAGGGTTTATTAATTTATAATTAGGCTTTATTATTCAAAATTAGAATTTATTAATTCAAAATTAAGATATATTAATTTAAAATTATATTTATTAATTTACAATTAAAGTTTATTAAATTAATTAATTTTAATTAAATTAAATTAATTAATTAATTAAAATTAATTAATTACTTAATTAAAATTAATTAGTTTAATTAACTAATTAATTAAATAAGGTGGTCTCACTGTGCGCGGGCGCGCACAGGAGACCACCTCATAAATAAAACCTAATCATAGATTCATAGTTACTCAATAATAATTAAGATATAAGATATTTAACCCAAAAGAAATAAATTAAGAACTAATAAATTACTAGCTTTGTATTAACATTAATCTGAATCACAAAAAATGATCGCACTTAACGGTGGGCATTTTCGTTCCGAAAATAAATTAGAAATTTATTACAAACAAATGATAAGTCCGTTTCTTTTATTTTCTTTTTTGCCAAAATTTAAAATCTGTGTTGAATTTGAAAAAGGTACATAGGCTCACCATTTGATCTTCCCTAAAATTTTATATTATTAACCGTGGAACACAAAAAGATCAAACACTACTTAAAAAACTATATTTACGACGCGGTTGTACTATGAACTGTTATTAACCTTCAAACTAGAGACTGTTGAAATATAATAAATTTTCTATGAACAATGATGAATTCAAAAAGTAGAATTTTTGTTATTCATATAAGTCGAACTCAGGATCACGAATTCATTCAATAAAATGATAAATATACCGTAGATTTTCACAAGCTAAAAAGTAAATATAATTAATAAATTGTTTTAAAATTAGTTTTCTATTTCACCTCTCTCAATATATATATTACTCTTTAAGTTTTAATCATGAAAGCTTAACATATTCTTACGTATAGACTGCAGACGACCAAGAAGTTGGACAAAGTAGATATCGGTATTCAGTAAGTTCCCTGTACGCATATATGATTTTTTTCAATATATATTTGTGAAATATTTCCCTTCATTTTTTTAGGTGTCTCTAACGTTAAATTACACATACAAAAAATAGAGAATTTATCTTTATTGTCATATTAATTTTCCTAATAAATGCATATATACAACTAATTATTAAATTATAAAATTATTAAAGGTGGATAAAATGAGAAAAATGTTAGTCCCTCCGTTCACCATATTCGTTCTTTGATTTTGATGGCATGCGTTTTAATAAATTGTAATGGGTATGAAGTGATTGAAGATAATAATGAATAGATTAATGACAGTGAGACTAAAAAGTAGGTCATGGAGATAAAAATATATAGTATGAGTAAAAAAATGGATCATAGGTGATTTTTTATAAATAAGTGGATAGATTTAGGGTAAAAACTATGGAATTGATATTTTCCCCCAAAAAATGCTTTTTATGGACTGATCAAAAGGGAATTAAATGATTGTATTTGGTAGATCGATGGAATATTAATTTACTCTCAAATTCTTAACTATGATATGAAAATAGAACACTTAAAAAAACTCCGATGGAGTATTACGTATTGTTAAAGATTTTGCCAAATTAACAGCTTTCAGTATTGTTATATAGAATTTCTATATCATTTGGAATCTGTAAAATAGTGATGCATCATAAATTATGTGCTCTAACACATAGTTTATCGACTTTTGGAGTTTTGGTTAGGGATGTCAATCGGCTAACCCACTCGGGTTGTCGGGCTATTCGGTTGACATTTTTTCTGTTAGAAAATTCAACCCTAACCCTAAACTCTCGGATTTCGAGCTAACCCATCGGGCCAAAAAGCTTAAAATATATATATATATATATATATATATATATATATATATATATATATATATATATATCAAATATTTTATATTAAGCGTTGGAGTAAAACAAATAATTGAAAAATAAATATAATACATTCCACAAGTTCTTTTTTAATCTTATTATACTAACTTTGAATAGCAAACAATAAAAATTAAAAATAGTGCTCATAATTAAATTCTTTTTCTAATATGCTTTAATGTCCGCATTCCATGTAACTAAATGATCTCTAATAATATAATACAATTATAGCGGAATTAAAACTAATATCTAAAAAATTTTAATAAGTTAATTCAATATAATACTATTTAAAATATATTACAATATCAAAATTAGAAAATAATGCTCACAACTAAATTATTTTTAATATATCCGAATATTCATAGTCCATAATAGCTAATTCACTATTTTTTTGTAACTTTAACAACACTTGAATATCTTCTATAATTTCTCAGATAGTTGTAGGGATGTTAATCGGCCAACCCACTCAGTGTTCGGGCTAACCCACTCAAATGTCATTATTCATTCGGTTATTCGGGTTGACGTTTTTGGTTATAAAATCCAACCCTAACCTCTAATTTTATCGTATTATTCGGCCACCATGGCTTCACCCATATTGACATCCCTAGTTTTGGTAGAGTACTTTTTTTTCCTCAAAAAAGAGAAACCAGAGGAGATTTGTGTCCTTTAAGTCAAAATTTCGGTGCCTCTTTCTTGGCGAAGCATAAGATTCTCCATCATCAATTTGGCTCCACATTTTTCTTCGTAATCTATCACCTTTTAATGGGGTTTCAAAGTTCACTTTTTCAAAATTGGATCCCACTATTAATTTTCTGTTTGCTTTCTTTTTTCTTTTTATCGGTGCACGTAGCACATTGGTTAAACATGGAGGTGATTCCTATATATCCGTGTATATATGGATTTTGATATTTTTTTTAAATGTAAATAACATTTAATATATTTCTTCAATATAAATGATATTTAAGCAAATAACTTTTTTTATAACAAATAGCATTTTTGTCCTTATATGAACGGATGTACATGAGTTTTTGTTTTAAACATGTGAATGTTAACTAGGGATTTAAGAAATCCATATTGGATCATCGCATTGAAAAGAAAATCAACATAAGACTGATTTATCGTACTTATTGATGATTTGAGTTTGAAATATTCGTTGTAGTGTGTATAAACTATATTGATTTAATTACACTTAAATAATGAAAACAGTCGTAGTACATTTGGATTATGAAAATTTCCCACCTTTCACATTTGAAAACTTTTTTTTTTTTGGCGTGTCAGAAAACACGCATAAAATCATTGCATTTACACAACTTTTCTTGTGTTTTACTGCCCCATACGCACTGAGCCACACTCACTTCATACTCTTATTCCACAATATCTCTGACCATCACAACTAATTCAAGGAAGAAGAAAAAAAACAAGAAATGGGCTCTGGAGACAATCTCTTCACTGTTGTGGCAAAGAACATTGATGTTCTAGCTATGTAAGTATCATCTCAATTTCATTTTTCTTTCATAAATGAACCTATATTTTTCTCTATTTTTTAATCTTACTCTTGTGATGGTGCCATCTCAGGCCTCTGGTTTCTCTTGTTTATCCTCTGTAAGTCGCATTAATTTTCTCTAGTTTCCACATCCATTACATAGTCTTTTTTAAAAACAAAAATAAAAACAACAACAACGTCACACTAAATATATATCAAATTTATTTTGTCAAGGTATTGTTCAGTGAAGGCCATCGAGACTAAATCACGCACAGACGATCAGCAATGGCTGACATATTGGGTGCTCTACTCTCTCATCACCTTATTCGAGCTCACATTCGCCAAACTTCTCGAATGGTAGATGAATAATACATAGGATTTAACATTTCTCAAAAATTAATTTTTAAAAAATTATAACCGCTACTGATATTTAAACTCGGTGGAGTCCAGGTTTCCCATCTGGTCTTACGCGAAGCTGGCGGGCGTGTGCTGGCTCGTATTGCCGCATTTCAATGGCGCGGCGTACGTGTACGAGAATTTCATCAGACCTTTCTACAGAAATCCGCAGATTAAAATGTGGTATGTGCCCAGAAAAAGGATGTTTTTAGCAAGCCCGATGATGTGTTGTCTGCAGCTGAAAATATATTGAAGAAAATGGACCTGAGGCATTTGAAAGGCTCATTGCCAGGGTAATTATATATATATTTTTCATTTCATTAATTGCATGAATTAGTTATGTGAATCAATAATGAGATTATTTAGTTTTCTGAGTTTTCTTTTGGAATGTCCTTTTACCAACTTAGGCTGACAGAGAGGCAAGGACCAGGCGGAGCAGCTATACGATCTTCCATGATGATTACGAATATTAATAAGTTTCCTTTTTCTTTTTTTTATGAAAAATGTGGCTGTCAAGTAATTTGGATTTTTATTAACCTAATTCTGACTATGGTAATTTGTTGTGTGTGAACTGTGTTTTTCACTCCTGATGAGTTTGCTTGTTATGAGCTGTCGGTAGAATGTTTGTTATCTTATTTTACGGATATATTTATGTTGTTTGTTAGTGTGAAATGGAGAGATGGAGTATAGAAACTCAAGAATGATGAATTATTATTATTATTATTATTATTATTATTATTATTATTATTATTATTATTATTAGAGAGGGTGAAACTTTAAATAAAAATTATTTTTACCGTGAGAATTAATAATCATGAAATTTAACTATGGATAAAATGAATTCACTATAAAGGTTGATACATCCGTTAGGAAAGTTGTTGAATCCAAAAATTCAAAAATTTTCATTCGGAGTCGAATCTCATGAGGAACGTAAATTTTATTTTTTGGATTCAGTAACTTCATCTGTGTATATAAGGGATGATTAACGTAAAAATCATTTTTAGAGTGTGAACGTAAGAACCAAAAAATGATGAATCCGTTGTGAAAATTGATGAATTCACATAGAAAGTTATTGAATCCAGAAAAATGGAATTTCCTTCCTTGTGAGATTCGAACCCAAACGAAAATTCTGAATATTATAAATTCAGTAAATCTTACGATGGATTATCAATTTTCATAATAAATTTATTTGGTTCTCAGTTTACATTTTAAAATGGATTTTATTTGAACCGCACATTCTCTCTATATATATTTAGAGAGAACGGTAAATTAGTTCATTGTTGAAGATACAAAATTTCGATTGCAATGATATGGATAACTAAAAATAAAAGGTTGAATGAATGAAAGTTCGACATAGGATATAGGATGATAAATCGAGTCACATCCAGCCGGAAATATTATAGAAGGTTGAATGTTTGTTACATCGAGCCTGCAATTTTATAATTTAAAAGTATATATCAAGATGATGTAAGGAATGAGTCCTTTACATAACATTTAATATAGATGGGACATTTTGACTCGAGTATAATAAACTTGTTATATAATATACTACTTTATTTCATTGTATTGATGCACTTTTTATGTTAAGATACTATTGTCAATTGACTCAATTGTCATAGATGAAAAATGGTGAATGTTGTTTACTATCAAATAATTCATGCAATCCTATTAAGAATTAAGATTAGTATCGCATTAAATGTGATCGAACCACGAGAACATGTTACTGAATTCAATTTTCTAAAAATCGAGTTTGATGTAACTATCACGCCTTAAATTGTAGAGAATGAGAATTAACTCAGGAAATAATTAAATAACTAAAGGAAATAAGAAATAAATCAAGATAAAATAGATCCGGTTTGAATAAATCCACACTAGTTACTACATTTGATCATCGATGCAAATATATATTAATTATCATAGATCAACTAGTTATAGGGTGCCTTGAATGCAACGGACACACCCCAATTCCTACATGCTTTATCGATAATTAACAAGAAACGCTGAACTAATTATCTCTCTTATCAAAACACACATTAGTTGGAAATGTCAAACCTAGATTTAATGTTCTAATAACTTTAAGAATTAAAGGAACCCAATTTAGATAAATTACCCAAGAACGCAAGTAATAATTCGTCTTCCAATTTATTCCCTACTACCAATACGATAGTTTTGCCACTAATTAGCCATATTCAATAATTACGGATTAGGGAAACCGATTGACACTAATTTGAATTAACATAAGGTGATCAGACTTAAGAAAATCAGATTAAAACTATCTACTCGGGATAATCAATATAAATCCAATTTAATTAATTAAACCAACAAATTAGATCTCACAGATATTGAACTAGTGTTTTATTATTTTATCCGAATCAAAAAAAGTTAGCTACTCATAGTATTAAAATTAAACACACTCAAAACATATAAAGAAAACAGAACTAGTAAAAAATAATCCAAAAGAAATAAGGAAAGAAATTGATACTAGCAACTGAATTCTTCTTCAAACTTTTGACATCAAAAGAAAACTAATTTCTCAAACCTATTCTACTCCGGTACACATGCCTTCCAGACATTCGCCTCTTCTCCTGGCTAAGGTAAAAATATTACTCCATCTGTCCACTAAATTCATGTATTTAATTCTGTTTTGGTCCATCCACAAAAAATATTCACTTTCCTTTTTTGGAAACATAAATTTATAGTTTTACCCTCAACCTATCTACTTATTTACAAAAAAAACCACCTATGGCCCATATTTTACACTCAATATCCATTAATATATTTATTTATTATTTTCATACCACACTTTTTTATACTCACTTATTTTACACTAATTACAATTATTAAAACTAATGCCACCAAAATCAATGAACGATTTCGATGGACGAAAGGAATAATATATATGAATCATCCTAATTGTCTCAGCTTACGGACGTCAATATCCTCCCAAGATAATAATGATAAGATCTTCTAATTCTTATCTCCTCAAAAACCGCCAACTCCCGTCATGGCCAAAGCTAAAAATAATACCCACTCCATCCAATTCAAGATGATATGTATTCATTTTTAGGCTATTCCATCTAAGATGATATGTTTCATCTTTAGAAAATAATTATCTTTTCAAAAGTTATGAGACCTACCTTTTTTTTTATCATTTTAATCACTTTATACACTTCTCCTAAATAACCGTGACGAAAAGAAATTAACCGTTTTTGATGGAACGGAACGAGTATTAAAGAATTCCTAATTCCCTTCTTTTATGGCTAAGGTCAAATAAAAAATAAAAGAAATTCCTAATCTAATCTCCATCAAGCAGCTGCCAGCATCCTTGGATAATATAAATCCTTAATTTTCATCTAATCCATGTTGCCGTCTTTTAGTGTTTATGGGCCAATACAAAGTTTAAATCTTTTTATTTTAAAGTCCATCATTTAATCCTTCATCTTTTGGGATCTTTTATATTTGTACCAAAATTCTATTCGTTTTCTTCTTTCTTTCACTCGATTTTCTCAACATCAATCTCTTTATATTTTCTGCATAAAATGACATTTAAAATGTAGTTTAAATCCAATAAAGCACATACTAATCCAATAAATATGAACAACAAAATACACACAATATATTGAATTAAAAATATCTATATTGCAAATGACACCTCGAGTTATTTAACATAAAACATAAAAAGTACCATCAATTTTAAGCAGTATTAATTTGTTAGGCCCATCTCCTACCATTTCCCAAATATCCAAGTTTGGGTAAATCTATACCCAAATAGCTCAAATCCAAATTTGGGAAGGGCGGGGCGGGTCTCATGTACTTTTCTATTTTCTGTTACTTTAAATTATTATTGGATAATATTTCTAATCATTTACCTTATTATAACTGTATGTCTAACCCAAAACTGAATATTATAAAATTATTCCATTATTAAAGCAAAAGTTAATCAAGGAATTTGAATCAACCCAAGTCTGTAGCCTAGCTAGGAGTAGGGATGGCAATGGGTCGGATCTGGATCGGATCTGGCTAGGTCCAGATCCAAATCCGATTTTTTTTGCTTTGGTCCGGATCCGGTCCAGATCCATTGGGTCCAAAAAAATTAAATTCAGATCCAGATCCATAAGATCCACAGGGTCCAGGGTCTAGACCCGGATCCATATGTTTTCGCTTCTAAAATAAATTCTAATCAACTATAATTCACAAGAATAATAATCTTACATAATAATATATAATAATTATTTAGAATTTCTATAATTATCACTATATTGGAAGACGTTACTTTTAACACTTTAACTACTTTATAGATACATAATTGTGAGTATTTGAAATATTTGGAACATATTTGTTTTGGAATAATTTGAAAAGAAAATTGAAGAGTTTTAAGTTGGGGTTATGAATTTAATTATAATAAAATAATATATATATATATATATATATATATATATATATATAAACTTTAGATTTTGGAAGAAATTGGGAATGACGGAGGAAATTATTTAGTAACTAAAATTATTCCAATATCCGGGCGGATGCGGACGGATCCGATCTTAAAGCAAAATCCAGTTAATTAAGGAATTTGAATCAATCCTTAAAATGTCTGTAGCCTAGCTAGCTAGGAGCTTGAATCCCAGCAGTCCAGCACAACGACAAGGCAGCAAATGAGTCAATCGTTCCAATAAACATCAAGCACTATAAAACAATAGGAATTCGAACCCTAACCATCAATCAATTCAATTTGTGAATTGAGTGAAAATAATTGTTTTGGTCGTTATATTACTCGGGTAGCATATTTTAAGATAATCACAATTAATTATCTCAAAAGAAAAAAAAGAAAAAAAAAGATAATTGTATTAATTACGAAAAATACCCTAGGAATTTGAAAATTGAAAATTAATTACGAAATTTCCCACCATTTCGCTGTCGGTTATTCTATCGGTGGGAGTGAAAAGGCGTGAATGCTTCTTCAGAACCCTAGATAGCTTAAAAATCGTCCCAAAGAAGAAGAAGATAACCTAGATAGAATTTGTCTTTATGGGTGTGGGTTATAATTTAAATCCTGGAAATGGTGACAAGATTAGAGTATAAAACCATTTAATCGTTTTCTGATAGCAGCACTACAAAGGAGATACTATGATAATCTAGCGCTCCTTCCACTTCATCTCTAGGAGATAGATAGTTCAGGTTTCTTTGAAACCTGGTTTTAGAGAACTAAAAGAAGCTAGCTAGGTAAGATCCTTCCACCCAAGCTACTTTGGATTCCAGAATCGCTGAACCCCACCAAACGCCCCTCTATGAATTGATAAAAATAATCTAAACTAATCCATTATTTATTTTGATGGATAGATTAATTTTGAACTTATTTGATACAAAAATAAAATAAAAATAATAATAATAATCTAAGCTAGTCCACTGTTTACTTTGATGGATAGATTCATAGATTAATTTTAAACTTATTTGATTATCATATCTTTCAAATAGTCAATGCTATATTTATCAATCTATCTTATCATGAGAAGTAAATGTTTTCAAACCTGAAAACGTTTGATATTTGTCCACTCATACGACATATTCACTTCAAATCTATTTTAAAAAATAACTTTAATGTCCATACCCATACCAAATCAGTAGGATAATACCCGCTAATTAATTACTCACCAAAAATCATTAAAATTTATAAAATATTTAAATAATCAAATATAAGATGCTATAATATTGGATATACGTCTCAATAAAAATATTAAAACTAAGAAGTAAACATTAATAGTAATTATATAATAATTGATTAAAAACTAAATTTAAAGTATAAAAGATAAACCAATCCGTCTAGCTTTAATCTCTCATATCTAAAACAATATTCTAAAGCATCAATATATATATAATTATGATATTCGAAAATTTTCAAATCTTCTCATCATATAATATTTCCTGATTATAGAAAGGAAAATTAAATTGATATATTAATGTTAATAGAAAATATTATTAAAAATTATAAATAAATACTTATTATCAAAATCCATTATAAAATTATGATTAGTTAACTAATTATCAAATACTTATCTACGTTTAATGAGTATAATTTAATTATTTAATTAATATTAAAATTATGATATCAATATAATATATAAACGGGTTCGAAAAGTGGATATTCATAGCTAATTTTCCAAACTAATTATGGTACTAATTCTATGCATATTCTCCCCACACCCGTTAAATATATACCTAAACCAGTCATATCAAGATTTAGTAAAAGCACCGCGAAAATCCGATCTAGTGCCATAATCTTTAAAATATTGTTTTCTATCACACGGATGTTTAACGATTATTGAATGAGTAGCCAAGTTTTTATAAAGAAAAACAGTAGCCAATTAATTTGACCTGTAATATATACAAAGATAAAACGTCTAATAATAGAACAACGTTGATGAGATTGGGACTTAGCTCGAGAAAAATAAAATACTTATATACAGGATTGAGCCGTGAATTTTTTCATTAATTATAATTTTAAAATCAAAATTTAAAATAATTCCTTCGTCCCATTTAAAGTCTTCTTTTGGGCATATATATTTATAGATATGTATAAAGTAGTGAAATTGATAAAATTTTCAACTCATACTTTTCAAGAAATAATACTTTGGAATGAGACATTGTATAGAAAGGAAAGTGATTATAAATGAGACAAATGGAGTAATAATTTAAATAATAGTGTAATATTATTTGAATGGAGGTAATTGTTTATACTAAATATATTTCTTCTTCATTATATTTTAATATTTAAAAATAAAATAATAAGATTTACTTACAATAACTAAACAATCAATCAATAATAGCTATAAAAGTTAAAATAATAAGAAAATTATAAATGTTAATATTGTAAATGGTATTATCTTACAAAACTCAAATCTTGATTTTCTTGTACCCATTACACATCAATAATTGAATCTAAATATAATACATATAAAACTTATTAGAATAAATTAAATAAATATTACTAGTGACTATTATAATAAGTTTATCATAATCTTTTTAAAAATTGATTGATCATTAATTTTATAAAATTTTATTATTTGTATATTTTTTATCTTATCAATGTAAAACAAATTATAGAAAAAGAGTAGACTACAAAGTTGAGATAAAAAGAAAAGAAAATAAAGAGTAAACAATTAAAATTTGAGGGACACAAAAGGAAGAAACGAAAGATAAAACGTCTAATAATAGAACAAACGTTGACTGAGATTGGGAAATTTTAAACGGATATATAATACTACTAGAAAAAGTTGGGCCCATAAAATACTTATATATATACTATTATTGAATAAAATATTTAAGCATTTACATTAATTATAAATTATGTATTTACCTTAAATATATTTTTGTACTTTGATTTAATTATTTGTAGTGGCATTAATTTTGGTTTAATTATTGATAGCATGAAAATTGGTTCATAATTCAATTTTTTAGGTCATTTTGCATTACAACTTGATTGTGTGATTTTTAATTACAACACCGTGTTTAATAATTTTGCAATTACGCAAGTAAACACACAAATAATCAGCTAGCTTTGTCTGACATACTTAATTGTGAAATAATAATAATAACAATAATAATGATAATAATAATATATTAATCAATTACAAATATATATAAAATATTTAATTGTTTTAATGTTATATATATTATTTATTATTTCAATAAGTATGTGTATATATATATATAAGTAAAATCATAAAATGAAACAAAACGTTCCTAGTGATTATTCTTTTTGGTACAAATATTTGGTGCAATATCAGAGTTAGTAACAACTTTTCTTAGGCCAAATACTTGAATGATCACAAAGATTTCTTGTAAAGATATCGTTGCTTAAGGCGTGTGAGGCCACATCTAATTATAATTAATAAATTATAATTATTGATTAATAAATTTAAATTGAGATTAATAAATTTTAATTAAATGTGATCTCCACACATTTCCATATGAACGTCATTTCACAAGAGAATAATACCATTACTTAAATTTGGATAAAACCATAGCGACGGGCTAACTCATATCATCATGCCAATAGATCATCAGCTTAAAAAAAAGAGTTCCAATAAAAGAGCAGTTGACCGATTCTATTAGAATCAAATTCACACCAAACTTAACCAAAATGAGTTGTTAAAAATGTAAATCGAAACCATTTTCTCATACTAAAGGAATAGGACAAGTCATTTTTAATTGGCCGAATCCAATTTGTCAGCTCTACTCACAATCCATTGGACACCTAAACTAAGTTTTCCAATTTTATATGCAAAAATCTAATCCATTCTCTCATACTAAAATATCATTTGACAAGTCACATTTAAATGGCTCATTTATTTTTACACTAATTTAAAAGTATTCTATATTAAAATTGATTGGACACCCAAACTATTATTATCCGTATCCATCCGATTTCTTTTATATATTATCTTTTGCAAACATATTCTTAGAGGTTTTGACTAAGTAAAACTAAAATACACTCAAACTATAACATGTCTATGATTTGATCCATAAATTACGTCCAAGATGAACTGTCATCACCATTAAATTTGAAATACTCATTTGCTTTATTGAAAATGTTAATAAATTAAAGAGATAACTCATGATGATCACAGCAGACAGAGCATGACCTACAATGGATACAAAGTGCGAATTTTGAATGTCTCGTTTGGGGCAATGCATTGCTTTTTTTGCCTTTATTTGTCAAAGACAATAAAGAGCGCCACGAAAACGACAAAATTGAATCCCAATCTCAATCATTGAATCCTAGTTACAAACTGATTATCAGACTTTTCAGTTGATGACATGGCAGTTTCGAGGAAAAATAGGAATTCTTGAGATTTAGAAATGCAGAGAGAGAGAGAGGAGAACACGAATGTATGCACGTTCGAGGTGTCTCGCCCTGAAAATTCAACACTTTCCAAATCCCATAATTCCCTTCTCACAAAAAACCCTTTTGATTTTCAAGAAATCTCCAAATATTTTGCCTCTTGAAACACATTTCTCTCCTTCCTCTGGTTCTTGATTAGATTTGAGCTCATCACACAAGAAAACCCCACCATTCTTTTCTCGTTAAAGAATTTGGGGTTCAGTGCAGAAGAAGAAGAAAAAAAAATCATTCTTTTTCCCAACCCCATTGTGATTTTTGAGGTTTTGGTTTCTCCTCGATGGCTATGCATGGCTGCAAATTGTGATATCAAGAAAAATAATTCTTTAGGGTACAAGATTTGATATTGACGAGTGGTGCAGCTGCTTCCGAGCTGGAATATCCTTCCTAAGATTTCCACATACTGAATCGTCGATGATTGAAGAGGATTTTGATTTTGAGGGGTTTTTTATGTTTGCTCGTGTTGATGAAGAAATTGGATTGTGATGGAGCAGAATAGGTGGCATAGCTCATTATTTTGTGATAATTCAAATGGGTTTTGGTATAAGTGGACTGTTACACATAGTTATATTGGAACGTGAATGGCTGATTTGCAGAGGCATAGTGTTGTCGAGAGAGACATTGATCAGGTATTATAAGTAGTAATATATCCCATTTCTGCAGAAAAATTTGTAGTAATGCTTGATGAGATTTTGTAGATTGTGGCAAGTTTGTGTGAATTTATATTGGAAAAGTGTTTGTTTTTAGGCCATTACATCCCTTAAGAAAGGGGCACACTTGTTGAAGTATGGTCGGAGAGGGAAGCCAAAGTTCTGTCCTTTTCGACTTTCCACAGTGAGTTGCTTTCCATGATTTTGTTATCTAATTGCACTTCAATCTCCAAATTTGTACATTTGTTCATATTAATTTGGTGAAAGATGAGAGATGTTGTTATATTCGGTAGTTGTCGTAATATATGAAGGCTACTTCTCATTGCAAGTCTAGTAAATGAAAAAGTTACTCCGTTGAGTCGGATATTTTGATTGGCAGTTCATCTTGCTCATGTAAAAATTATTAGTCACTTAAGTTTCGTCGCATTCTTGATGAATTAGGCATTCTATTTGAAAATTTTCTTCCTCTATATTTCAGGACGAGTCTACCTTGATATGGTATTACGGAAAAGATGAGAAACGCCTTGAGCTATGCCATATTTCCCGGATAATTCCGGGGCAGAGGACTGTAAGTACGACCGATGACTTTCTCAATGAATGCAGAACATTTCAAGTTGATGGAATTTCTTTTCTTTAGCCTAATGAACTAATCTGTTTTCTTGGTGATAACTTATTATCACTTACAAATTGTCAACGACATCCTACTCTTGTCTCTTTGCAGGCAGTATTTCAGCGGTATCCTCGGCCTGAGAAGGAATACCAATCATTTTCTCTTATACATAATGACAGATCCTTGGATTTGGTGAGTTTCAGGTTATTATTCAATGAATTGTTGATTTTTCTCTTGATTCATGTCTACCATGCATCATTCGTCTGCTAAACATTTCATAAGTATAATTATTTGTATACACGTCATCTCAAATTCTAGAAATTTTGCAGATATGTAAAGATAAGGATGAAGCCGAGGTTTGGTTTGTTGGTTTAAAAGCTCTAATCGCGCGTGGTAGCCACAGGAAAGTAAAAGATGAGGCAAGGAGCGAAACTGCATCTTCAGAAAGTCCTCGTGTTTGGAGGGTTTCCCGATCAAGTTCATTTGTGAGCTGCACTTTCCATCTCTAGTGAGTAAATATTTTTCCAATTCTTTTTCCTCATCTAATTGCTCTGCATTTTCATTGATGTAGTTTTCTCAGGATCTGGGTGATACCCAACGATTGGATAATACGCCTCATAGCAGACTAGGAAAAGCATTTGCTGAGGTTTTGTCGTTCACTGCTTCGAGCAAGAATCACCAACTGGCTGGTGAGTCTTCCGCGCATCATGCTCTCACTCCGCAGTCAGCTGGAGCCGCAGAGAACTCAAATGCCCGAACTTCTGGGACTGAGACAATTAGGGTGAGCCTCTCTAGTGCTCTAAGTTCATCGAGTCAAGGTTCGTATAATGAGGATTTTGATAACTTGGGTGATGTTTTCATCTGGGGAGAAGGCACTGGCAGCGGAGTGATGGGAGGTGGTCTGATTAGGATTAAAGAATCATCTCATAAGAAAATCGACGCTCTAGTGCCCAAGCCTCTGGAGTCAACGGGGGTGCTTGATGTGCAGAGCATCGCTTGTGGGCAGAGGCACGCCGTTTTAGTCACTAAACAAGGGGAGATGTACAGCTGGGGCGAGGAGGCCGGAGGGAGGCTGGGGCATGGTATGGAAGCCGACATTTTCCACCCAAAGCTCGTTGAAACTCTTAATGGCAAGAGCATTGAAATGGTAGCATGTGGCGATTACCACACTTGTGCGGTTACACTTTCGGGCGACCTCTACACTTGGGGCGATGGATCTTCAAGCTGTGGCTTGCTCGGGCACAGAAGTGACGTGAGTCACTGGATCCCGAAAAGGGTCAATGGCCCGATTGACGGCCTCCAAATCACATTTGTCTCATGTGGGCCATGGCATACGGCTCTCCTCACTTCCACCGGTCACTTGTTCACGTTTGGAGATGGAACATTTGGTGCATTAGGGCACGGTGTTCGTAGTGGAACCTGCATTCCACGAGAAGTGGAAGCTTTGAAGGGACTACACACGCAGCATGTTGCTTGTGGTGTATGGCACACTGCAGCAGTTGTTAAACTAGTATCAGTATCTTCTGCCTCTGGGCAAGGGTCGGGCGATTCTCGTGCTGGAAAGGTGTACACATGGGGGGACGGGGAATACGGGCAGCTAGGGCACGGTGACGATAAACCAAGGCTTGTTCCTGAATGTGTATCTTCGTTGGTTGAGGTTGATTTCTCTCAGGTAGCCTGTGGGAACAACCTCACTGTTGCTCTCACTACCACAGGAAAAGTATACACCATGGGACAAGATGGAAAGACTCCAACTTGTGTAAAAGGTAGCATTGCAAACTGTTGTGTGGAAGAGATTGCTTGTGGCTCACATCATATTGCAGTTTTGACGTCGAAAGCAGAAGTCTACACATGGGGGAAAGGTGCTAATGGCCAACTAGGGCATGGTGACAACGAAGACCGGGACATGCCCACTCTCGTCACCTTCTTGAAGGAGAAGCAGGTTAAGAGTATAGCTTGCGGCTCGAATTTCACTGCTGTGATATGCCTTCATAAATGGATATCTAGTGCAGATATCTCTGTGTGCTCTGGCTGTCATAACCCTTTCAATTTCATGCGAAAACGCCACAACTGTTACAACTGTGGGCTCGGCATTTGCACGGCATGCAGCACTAGGAAGTCGGTTAAGGCCTCGTTAGCTCCCAGCATGAACAAGCCGTATCGCGTTTGTGATGATTGTTTCACCAAATTGCAGAAGAACACAGATTCTGCATCTGTTCCCCGCGTACCTTATGTTAAGAGCGCGAGTACAGTGTATAAGCCCAGTGAGGTCCCCGAACGGGAGGCTGGGATTCCCCGTTTGCCCGGGAGTATGTCGAGGCTCTCATTTACCGAGTCACTGAAGTGTGATAGAATGTCCTCATTCGGGGTGAAACATGAACAGGTTGATAACCGCGTCTTTCCTCTTCAGAATGGGAATATGCTGAGGCCTAGCACTTCTTCAAAGTCGCCATCTAGCCCGTACGGGTCTTCACCGGGCTCTCTCTCGTTTATCGTTCATGATTCTAGAATATTTTCTCAGTCACCTTCTCCGGTACTAAGGAAGAGCCCTCGGAGGTCAGCAACCCCATCACCGTCTCCATCTCTCTCATTTCAAATGCCTGAAGCGACTCCCGATGAACTAAGGAGTAGCAATGATAGCCTAAGCATGGAGGTCAAAAGTTTAAGGGCACAGGTAAGCTTCTTTCTTGATGATGAGCATGGAATTTCTGAATTATATTTTGGATCATAAATTTGTGTTCTGGTGCATGATTCTTCATATTTTTATGACTTTCAATTTAGTTCAAGGGATCAATAACAAACTGTTTTACACTGCTGAAATTGGGCTCTGCATGCAGATATTGTCCATACAGAAATCTCATTAGAGGATAATATCAACTGTTTACCATATATTTCTCACTAGAATTTGGCTTGATTTTTTTGTTAGGTGGAAAGACTTTCTACCAAATCCCACTTGCTAGAATCTGAACTCATAAGAAAATCACAGCAACTGAAGGAGGCGGCTGCACGGGCAGCTGACGAAGCTGAAAAAAGCCAGGCTGCGAAAGAAGTGATCAAGTCGCTGACTGCTCAGGTTGGTTTTCACTAATTTGACAGATTTAGATACAAATCTTCTGATAAAATATCAGTTTTTGATAGCCTGTTTATTGGAATAATGAAGAGAAATTACTATAGAGAGCCTAATGAAATCAAGAATCCTAATTGGTGGCAGTTAAAGGAGATGGCTGAGAGAGCACCAAAGAAAAAAGTTGTGTGCTGTCACTTGGATAGTGATGAGCAGATGAGCAATGATATGAACGGGCCATCCAACGGGAGCATTGTGACGATCAAAACTTCTCCCAAGAGCGAGCCTAGTGGCAGTTCGTTTGTGCCACTATCCAACGGTACTGAAGCCCAAGTACAGAAACCAGAGCGGACTATACAAGACGAGCCTGGCGTGTACATAACTCTTGCCTTGTTGCAGACTGGTGTCAATGAACTGAGACGGGTTCGATTCAGGTAGTTTTCATGATGGCTGTCTGTTGCAAACCATAATAAGGCTTTTACTTTTCCTTCAGTTTGAAAGACTGCTGCATTGGTCCTTTCTGCAAAAATAAAAAATACGGTTTACAGTTTCATATGGAGGAATGGGCTGCTTAATTGAATGCTGAACATTTGTGGTCTTCTACAGTAGGAGACAGTTCACAGAGGAACAAGCAGAGAAGTGGTGGGCTGAAAACGGGACGAGGATATGCGAGCAACACAACATCAGAACGACGTAGTATCTTGATCACAACCGGCCATTGTTAGCTGCAAAAACAGTAGAAAACATGACTGCTACCACCAGATTTTTTCTTTCTTTTTGGTTTAATCATACATTTATTTTCTTAGCTGTTTGTGATCATTTTCGAGTCTTGGTTTTGGGTTTCTGTATTTGTGCAGCCCACTAAATGGGAATCAAGAAAGTTTCTCACAACAATCCATCTCTTTGTGAAAGTCTTGAACAGTAAACAAAGCAACCAAAAAAAAAGAGAGGAATATTGTAAGTCAAGAAGAAAATAAAAGTGATGAAGAAGTTACAAACATTTTAACTGCATTTCCCTCAATAAAGTGTGTTTATTGTTCTTTCGTTTCAACAACTTTCAAACTCAACAAAAACGCCCAAGAAAAAGAAAAGATAGGTCAAATCACATTGAGAAAAGCTCTTCACTTTCCACTAGCAAAATCTTTCTCCCATTTGCTTTTCTAACTTCAATTTCTAGCAGAATGTAGCAATGAACGCGACTTTCATAAAGTTCATCCCTTTTTTCGGGAAGGGTAAGTACTGGTGAAAGGAGCCTTCTCCTCTCTGTAAGGATTCGATTCATCAGATACACTAGGAATTCTTGCAACACTTCCCTTCCCTTTCTTTGCATTAGGCCCTATAACTTCGATCATGTATTTCCATCCATCCACAGGCCTCCTTCGACTAAATATGTGTGTTTTTATGAAGCTCGCAATCTGAAATCCATTTTCAAAAGGCAATGCAAATGACATAAGCAACACAAAAACTTAGGAAGTAACAGTAATTGACATTTGAATTATACCAACCTGGAACTTATTGAAGGCAATGCGACGCTCAAACTCTTGAACCAAGATGTCTTCTTCCCTCTGTGACATATCCCATACATTACCGTCTGGATTTTTCGATGTTGTTTCCCAGCCATCAGGCTTGTTTTTGAACTCGGAGCCAGGAATTTTTGGATTTCCCAGATCATTGTTTGCAGAATCAGTATCCTGCAAATATTGAATGAAACGGAGAAAGTTTCAGTAGTGTCCTAAAGGACGTCGTTTACTATTCATGATTGAGTATTTTCATGAACTTGTTTGATCGTCTAATTGTTTAAATACTCAGTCATACGTTTTATCTATCTATATCCTATAACACAAAGTAAATGCCCTCTAACTGCATAACCAATCCTACAATAACATGGCAGCAAGGACAAGTTAACAAATATATCTTCTCCCTCGCCTAAAAATCCATAAAAGATAAGCTTCTTAATAGCAATTTTAGCATATAATTAAGTTCAAGAAAGTAGTTTTCAGATAATCACGATCATCACATTCATCCAAGTCCACATACAGTGACAATTCTGATTTCAATGTTGTACTAACCCTAATAAGCAATAAATAGCATGATCTCTGCTCGAAATATCACAATGCAGCTGCTGATTACCAAAAATGGAAGCAAGATTAATTCTTTATGCGATACATGATGGAGAATAGAAGGATACGTACTCGGAGGCGCTATCGAGCAATTTCTCGATGTCGTCGGCGCCGGAGACGAAATTACCCAACTTAGCCTCCTCCAGTTTCTCAATCTCCTTTGCCCACAGGCCGGCGTGGATTTTCTGCTTTGTCAGCCGATAATCCCTCTTAATATTCTCCAAGCTGTAAAGAGAAGAAGATGCGGAGGAGGTGGAAGAGGATTCCGGCGATCCCGCATTTCGATTAGGATCCTTTTTCGCTGATTTCCCCTTCCTCTGGTCCCAATTATCGTTCATATCCTCCACGAAAGCCTTGGTCTCTGTGTCAATTTCTTCCGGCGGGGAGGAGATTGTAGTTTGGGGATTCTCCGGGGCCGCGGGATATTGAAGCTAACGTCAGATTCCCATGGAGTTCGCAGGGGAAGTAGTTCTGGAACATGGCGAACACCACCGTTAGGCCTGCAACTGCTTTGCCCGTTTGGGTCGCCATTGCCGCCAGACTCGCTACTACTTTCTCCGTTTGGGTCGCCATTATCGCCATGCTTATCATTTTTCAACCTGCTTGATTTCTCTGCTAGCTGCAAAAGAAGCTTTCAAAGAAAATTTGCTGTTCGTGTCTGTGGAGTGATTAAGCTGCGAGAAGCCAATATTTAAAGAGCTTAATCTGTCCCACCACTGCCACTGCCTCGCTTGTTATGTTTCCTGTTAATTAAGTCGCAATTTCCTCTTATTTGTTTTTTTAATGAAATGCAATTTCCTCTTATTTGTTTTTTAATGTCCCTTTCAAATAATTGGTTAGTGGATACTGCACATTAATTAATCTTCTTCCGGTATATATATGTGTTGTATTTAAGGGTGAGATATTATAAAAACCTTTGTTATTCTATTATAAACGTGAAAATAATGTACTTTTTACTATATTGTATTAAATAAAAATATTTAAATTTTCGTTCTTCATGAGATTCGAATCTGAATATTGTACAATACATTTATCCAATAGAATGATGCATTGCCGTAGATCTTCGTACTTTAATGGTTAAAAATGATTCTCAGGTTTTTATTTTTTCACTTAAAATAAGGTTTTTACTTGAACATATTCCTTGTATTAATATTCATTCAATATTAATTTGTTATATTATGTGTCATATTTCACTTTTACAATAGACGTCTTTAATTTTATATATTTATGAATTCCTTGTCATTCCTATAGTACATTCAAGGGGTGTTTACTTTACATGATTAGGTTGAATAGATAAAATTAATCCAACTTAATCAAGTGTTTACTTTTAATGATTAATATTTGAGATATTCCAAAGCCCAAGATTATTTTAATCATTTGAATTGCTCCCCATTAATTTTAATCCAATCAACATAGGTAGGATTGAAATAATCCTCCAAATAAAGAGATAATTATTTATCCTACTTTTAATCTTTCACTAATTTTTTGGAGTAAACAAATGATTGATAGATAAAAATTATCTTATCACACATTTTATCCATCAAATAGTCAATCCTTCAAAATGTTAATCATTAAAAGTAAGCACTCCCTCATGCTTCACTTTACTAGTATGATAGACTTCCTTACTAGTTACAAGTATGATACTCCCTCCGTCCCGTCTAAAGTTGTCCATTTTTTTCTAGACGCGTGTATTTAGGATAAATGTATAATGTAGTTAAAGTGTTAAAAAGTGGATAGGGTCCACACTTTTTGAAGGATAATTATTTCATAAAATGGAATGAGACATTTGTAATGGACAACCCAAAAAGAAAAATGAAACATTTTAAATGGGAAAGATAGAGTATTTATCAATTTAAATTGCCTTACTTGTTACACGAATAAAATAAGTGCTAGGGTCAACATATATTTACATTAATTCCATCTAAATGTATAATAATTTTCTCCAACAAGAGAAGACAATGATTTATCTAAATGTCATGCAGTACTCAAAACTATGGTACTGATCGTTATTTATAACCGATAGTATATTTTGAATAATTGAGTATTTGTTGGATTAAATGTGTGATAAGATATTTGTTATCTATCAATCATTTATTTACTACAAGGGATTACTGAAGGATTAAAATTAGGATAAATAAATCCCTCTTTATTTAGGTGATGTTTACTTTGCATGATTAGATTGTATATATAAAATTAATCCAACATAATCAAGTGTTTACTTTTAAAGATTAATAATTGAGGATATCCCAAAGCCCGATATTATTTTAATCATTTTAAATTATTATTTATTAATTTTAATCCAACCAATATAAATAGGATTGAAATAATCATCCAAATAAAGAGAGAATTATTTATCCAAATTTTAATCCTTCACTAATCATTTGTAGTAAACAATAGAGAATTATTCAAATCCTACTTAAATTGATTGGATTAAAATTAATGAAGAATAATTTAAAGGATTAAAGTAATCATAGGCTTTGGGATATCCTCAAATATTAATCCTTAAAAATAAATACTTAATTATGTTGGATTAATTTTATTTATCCAATCTAATATGTAAAGTAAACACCTAGTACATGGAGAGATAAGTTTTAAAGATCGAACCTATAAAATGTTGATGAGATTTGAACTTATTATTCTAATGATATGAAAACTAAATCGAAACTTTTTGATTTATGTGGCACTACAATTGGGCCATCCTGAGTACCCCCAAAATACGACTCGTTACTCTTCAGCCCCCACCGGAAAAAGCCCACTAGGGTTTGGCCCATAAAAAGACTATAATTATTCCTGAGTTCTTCGACCTCACACCCTAGACTTACAATTGAAAATTCGATTCTCAGATCGGACTGAGGGCGCCGGCAGCGGAAAACCATGGTGCACGTCTCCTTCTACCGCAACTGTAAGTAGACAGTGTCCTCTCCGATATAAAAAAAAGTTCACAAATTATTGGCGACTTATCTGATTTAATAACGAACTGTAACAGTTTGTTCGTGTATGAGTCTTCCTACATTTTGATTGATGGTTTCCCGTCTGGTTTCTGATATCTTATTATGCTGCTAAATTGCAATGTTAGTCTTGTATTACACGATTTCAAAGATATGCGCGCTGTATTCTTTTTGCTGATAGTGGGAAGATTTTATTAGACAAGCTTCGTGCTTATGATATTTATTCACTTCCATCTGATTAAGTTTTGTTCCATTTAAACAAGATTCGTGGCGTATAAGGATTTCATTTGCTTCCCGGATGGTAATTAACCATTTTATAAGTAGTTTGTGTGCTGTTTGTATGCTGTATATGAGAACTTTAGTGCTCTACATTAGTAGCGAAGAGAGGTTTATAATGTGTTGCCCATATATCGATTCAAAATCTGAAATATAGGCAGAAGCAACCTAGCTATTATGAACAGCACACTCATGAATATAAGCCTTACTTATATTTTTATAATTGGATTAATGCCTTTTAAAAACCTCTGGTCATCTACGATGAAAGAAATATAAGCCAAATGTGAGCTGACACCAAATTTCGATTGTGCTGTTTACAGATGGGAAGACTTTTAAGAAGCCCCGTCGTCCCTATGAGAAGGAGCGGTTGGATGCTGAGTTGAAACTTGTTGGAGAATACGGTCTCAGGTGCAAAAGAGAGTTGTGGAGGGTTCAGTATGCTTTGAGCCGTATCAGGAACAATGCCAGAAATCTATTGACTCTTGATGAGAAGGACCTCGTCGTATTTTTGAGGGTGAAGCTCTTCTGAGGAGGATGAACAGGTATGGGCTCCTCGATGAGAGCCAGAACAAGCTTGATTATGTCTTGTCCTCACTGTTGAGAACTTCCTTGAGCGCCGCCTGCAAACTCTTGTGTTTAAGGCGGTATGGCCAAGTCCATCCACCATGCCAGAGTTCTTATAAGGCAGAGGCATATCAGGTATTACTTGTTAATGATTTTTTTATATATCTTTGCACAAAATTACATTCATGATTCATCTAAGATAGAGGCATTTGATCAACATAATATGTTATGTTCTTGTGCTTGGAAAGTTTAATTTAGTCCTTTTTATATGTTAAACTCACTTTTACATTGGAGATATTAAAATTTTATATTTGTGCTTTGGCAATCTTAGGATAGCTTTTCACAGGTTGAAGTCATTTTTTTTACATCATTGCTACGTATTGCAATGGGACAAGTACAACTGAACTGTGTCATCGGAGTTATTGATAAGTTTAGGAAAGCTTTTGTGAGGAATAGAAGTTTATCCACAAGCATGTTGATTGCACAACCATTTACAATAATTTGGTTTGTTCTTTCATATGTTGATGGCACCACCATTTCTGATGCAATTATTGTTTGAACTACACTGCTATCAGCCATAGTTACCAATTTCTTCCGATTCCTCTCTAATCTCCAACAACTGGCAAATTTTTATTGGAATATTGAAAGAAAACAAATGCAAGCCGTGTTTGTCTGATTCATATCGTTTACCTTTACAGAGTTGGACGGCAAGTTGTTAATGTGCCTTCATTCCTTGTGAGGGTTGATTCCCAGAAGCACATTGACTTCTCTCTCACAAGTCCATTTGGCGGTGGCCGTCCTGGGAGAGTGAAGCGAAAGAACCAGAAGGCAGCCGCAAAGAAGGCTTCTGGTGGTGATGGAGATGAGGATGATGAGGAGTGAGGTTTAATTTCTTAGTTGTTTTATGATAATGTTATGAAGTTCTGTTCTAAGTTTATCTTAACTGGTCTGGATGTAAACTCCTACAAGCTATCAGCATTTTGCTTAAGATATTCAGATTTATGGATGCCTAAGTTTTGGCATGTTTGTCTAACTATCAAACCGTTTCCTTGTTCTGTAGAACCCGTTAATCATTGTTATACAGGACAGGTTTTTTAAAAAGCTGAAAGGTACCGTCTTTTCTCTACTGTAGCATGGAGTTGTTTCCTGGATTTGATTTTCATATTCTTGCAAATCCAATGCTGTTGTTTAGGTTGAGGTTTGAGGTTCATGCTTCATCACATATATAGCCCCTACCCAGCTTGTCCCATGCCCGGTAGTCCAAGTAGGCTGGGTCACCCCACTCAAAATGGGCAAAGTTCATATAATGTGCAATTTAGAATTCAATATTTTATTTAGGATGTGAACTGGGTGGTCTGATTTATTGTCATTAGCACTTCCACAATCAATCCATTCATCTCGAACTGGTACATGTAAAGCATTTCCTTATGATAAAAGGAAAATAAAAAATAAATCAACTTCATGTACAACCAATGTTGTAAAAAAGCTTGAGGTAGAATTGAGGTGTTTTGCCTCAGTATAAATTGCGGTGGTAGCCTTGCCAAAAAAATATAAAATTTAATAGCGGCGGTGGTTGTTGGCCTGCTGGCCGCTGTGGTCGGTGGCGGTAGAGGTAGTGGTGTAGGGTGAGGACTACGAGTGAGGAGAGAGATGGCAGAGAGCATGTGTTACTGCGTTGCTTCCATTTTTTTTTAATTAATTTTAATTCTAATTTTAATTAGAATATTAGGTTTAGGGTTTAGTTTTATTGGGCTAGTCTGGACCCAAAAACCTTAGGCCCAAAACCTTTAAATAAACTCTGTGGCACTTGAGCGGATTGAGGCGCGCATTCCATTCACAGCCATTGAGGTGGGGGCGTTTTCTGTGGCCTCAAGCGCTTTTCATACCAATGTGTACAACTACAACATGACTCACGACCCTACGAGGCAACTTGGTTCAGTTAATATATGGACTCCTTGCAACAAAATTTTAATTTTACGGATTGTAAAAAAGCCTTGCCACAAAATTTTAATTTTACGGATTGTAAAAAAGATGGTGTCCTCGTAAAACATAAATACTAGTGAAAAATATTATGTATGAATTTTTCTGCTGCTTAGCAACTGACCGGTTGTATTTCCTCAGACTCCTTTTAAGAGAGTGGAATTAGGTGCAACTGCTTAACAATTAACTGGGGTGGTGGCGCAGTTTGGCTAGCGCGTAGTTGAGTGATCCTTAACAATTATTTCTCGAAAAAAATAAAATGTGCTTGAACTTGACTTGTCCTGAGAAAAAGCTCGTTTAATATCCAAGAACAAATAACGTTGAAGATACCTACTCCAAAAGAATAATAAATCATAGCCCAAACAAATTTTGCCTAATTACTTAGATGTGGATATACATACTTCCAAGTTTGGATGAAAATGACACAAACCCAACCCAAGTTAAGAAACTAACTTAAAAGTGTCACAAATCACATTGTAATGTCCCATGTTTCATATTCTCAAAGTTAGAGCTGTTGCAGACACGGCACGGCCCCTTGGTCATTAAATCTTGTCTGTTTTTGCAATAGTCTTTTCTAAAAGTCTTCTTCTTTCCATTATTTCGTTATAGTTATCTTTCGAGATCTTGTATTTTTCACCATATCGTAACTTTAAATTTCATAAAAGTTAATGCATGAAACCTGCAGTAATAAATATCAAACTCAAACGTGATGTGTGGGACCGACACTTTTTTATCCCTTCCATAATTCAAATCGAGAAATAAGTGTTAAATGTTGACGTCACTCGTGTTAGACACACAGAAACTCCAATTTCTAAACGTCAATTGGGACGTGTTAATTACGACTGAATTTGGGACTGTTATTGATCTTTTCCGAAGCTGTCTTCTTCAAATTTAGAAATTTAAAGTTTGGAGTGAGTTGACGTGCGATAATGGATATTATAACGTTTAATTTTGGTTTTCTTTAGTGTTTTAGGTGATTGCTATTTTTGAGTAACACATACGTGTCGGCTCAAGTATGTATTGGATGTCTGTGGACGTGAGTTTTGCTACGAAATGACTCTCCATCAAAATATCGGATACAAAATCGATTTTCTTTTAGTCAATTAAATACAAAAATTTAAAGATCGTAACGGTGAATTCGAATCCTAGATCTTTGGTTTCGAACATTAACCACTATATCATTAGGCTAATACGCGCACAAGCAAAATCGAGTTTGTTGTCGAAAATTGTTTATCAAGAAAAAATATAGTCCTGAGATTATAATTCCACACACTTGAGTTGAAAGGTCTCAAACACAATTATTGCAAACTATGGATTTTACTTGTTTTTAAACAATGATTTCTTCCCTCAATTATTACAAAAGTATTGTAAGAACTACGTAACAATTGAGGTCTTTGTTTTCTCTAAATAAAATTCTGGTACATCAGATCTATTGAATTTTACCCACCTAAGAAATATAAATTGAGTATTCAATCGAAATTGAATTCAATAAATTCCATCAGACAATATTATTCAATATTCCGTACTATTTCATTTCATAAGTAATTAGATAATATCAGTTCATTGTGAACTGATTTGGATCATCTGTCCCACAATTTTACCATATTATTCCACTATTTTAATGTGATTTATTATAAAAAAAATTCTTGTTATACAATGAACTCTAATTGACATTAGTAACTAAAATTAAAAAAAAATTAAACATTATATATCCTACATATGGATTAATGGATCTTAATAATTATTTATTAATTAGTTGTAAATTAATTCTAAAAAGTAATAAATCTTGATTGGATTAGTGAATTCTAACCAATAAGATTATAATTAAATTAAAATAAGGTTTAGGGACACGAAAAAATGGGATTAAGGATTTGAAGTAATCGATGAACATTGTTCCGATTTTTTTTTGCTTGTAATTTACTCTATGTAACACATCAAAAAATCATATCAATTACATCAAAGCCTCAAAAGTTCCAATACCTAATCCAAGAAAAACAAGTATTTCCCAGTCAGTTGAGTCTCGAGCCTACATGACAATCATCTCCACCAGAAAAGTAAAACTATATAGTAAAAAAAAATCTAAAAATAATACTTAATCCATCCCTAAAATTTGTTTATAGTTTTCATTTTTGGTACGTTTCCCAAGTATGTTCCCTTTGTATTTATGAAAATTATCCCACAAAATACAATCTACTTATTATCTTCAACAATACTTTTTATTTACACATTTTACCACCAATGGCCACCACTATCCCTACTAATTATTTTAAAAACATCACTTATTTACACATTTAACCATATATAGTCCACCACTAATTAATTTAATAATAAATTAATATAAAATTCTTATTTCACTCACAAAACACTCAATAACTTTTATTAAAATTTGTATAAAAAATTCTCAAAAATATATTTTAAGGACGAATGAAGTATACAAAATTTTGAAACCACCCAAAAATAATTTAAATATGAAAATAGAAAAGAGCACAAGAATCACGAAATTTTTCCAACTGATCCATACATCTAGAAACAACTTTTTAGGGCATGGGCGGCTATGTTCTTGAGTGGTTATATACAAATATAGGTTTCATCACACCCATGCTATGATTTACTCTGCTTTCTTTTCTATTTTTAAATTATTGATGTTATCTTTTTGTCTTGTCTTCTTTTCATTGTCATGACATAGAGAATATTAATTGAGTAGTTATCTTGATTTTTATAATATGAAATGCTTGATATGCCATATGGCACATCAAGCATCAGTCAAATTTTTGGTTTGTGGGGAATCCTATTTTTGAATTATATTGCTATGGGAACATTTGGAAAGTTTTTAAGCACTCTAGTTTCATATCTTTACAGCTAATAATATACAATAGATATATTGAAATATGCTCATTTTTATTTAAATCGTGATATGATGATGTACGTTATGAAGGTGGGGTCTTGTATTTTGTAATTTTGGCCAACCATATTTTTTCTATTAATCACTATTTTGAGCCATCACGAATGTATCTAATTGTGTGTGGAAGGATAATATCCAGGTGTTCCACAAGGTCGGCATATATACTTCATTTAGTGATAATCTTGTATTAAGATCAATTATGTGGTAAAGAGATTAAACAAAATAGTTTAAGGGTTTAAGCATCTTTGTGACTTATATCTTTACTCGTGCCGCGTTTCATTTCACGTATGGCTGACAATTCGTACGTCTCGATAACGATAACGATATAATCCGATAAGGCCAAACACGAACACGATTCATTAAGGATCTGTCCGACACGGACACGAACACGAACACGACACGAAATGTACTGACACGGACACGAACACGAATATGACACGATTTTTCTCGTGTTGACACGACACGACATAAAACGATAAATTTAAATCAAAATTAGGAAATAAATAAATAAAATAAATAAAAATATGTAAAATATAATTAAAGTAATATTAAATATATATAAATATTATCGAATTATACGAAAACGACACGATCTGACACGAACACGAATGCAACACGAAAATTATCGGGTTACACGAACACGACACGGATCCGACATAAGCACGACACGAAATTATCGTGTCCTTATCGTGTCGACACGATAATGACACGAATACGATAAGGCTGAACATTAACCCGTTACATTCGTACTTGTTCGTGTCGTGTCGAAAATTACCAGCCCTAATTTGATGCCCCAACTCCCAATTTTCCAAACCACAACATCTTCTTGACTGGTTTGAAATTTTTTAATGTTATGCAACGAAATTTAAATACTAATACTGATTTAATTTCCTATTTGTAAATTCACCAAACCATTTTTAAGAAGATGGTCTTCACTATTAGTATATTCAAGAAATTTAAATAGTAATAGTCATTTCATTTAAATGGTCTTCACTAATTAATGGCAAGGAAGTCTTCATTCAACGCATTTTTCTTTTCAAGGAATATATATTCTCATACAACCCAAACTTGGTAACTACATGCAAAATCTATCACTACAAGGTGTTTCATCCATAACTGTCCCTTCTCCTAATTTTCATTCAATAATGAGGAATCATGTGCGACCAATTTTACTACGAAAATGATCATGATTCAGATCCAAATCTATATTTATATTTATAATGACTTATTTATAATTATAAACACCGATAAAATTATAATATATCATTAAAATATGAATTTAAATTTGAATCATGACATGTTTTACAATAAAACGATTTCACACAAATTTTGATGATCGACAAGATACCTTGATCAATGTAAATATCAACATATATGGTCCAAGCATGATGAATTGATAAGATGACAATGATATCTCTAGGGGAGACAATATACAAATCAATGTGTCCAACAAGTGGTGGCCATTATCTCAATTCTTTGGAGATCACATACTATTGCTAAATTATTTTGACATTGATATTATATATCTACTTTATCTTTTCTTGATAAAATTGTATGTCAATTTGCTTGTTGCTTCAAAAAATTTGATACCCATCGCTATCAATCCAACTCATGTTTTGAATTTTAGTTACATTTTGGTTTTTCCATCAACCACATATCTAGGGGGGTAAATCGCAGCTGCCGTCTCGAAATTTATATGCAAATATTAAATGATAAACTATATTTCGCGTATTAATTCTGGTTAAAATAGTTTTTCAACTCATCTTGTCAACTATTGTTTTCTGGTAAATCTTTTAATTAAACATAATCGTTTTGTGTATTTCTCTCCACTTATAATATAAAATTTAGAGGGTGTTTGGCTAAGCTTATTTTAGAAAGCTTATAAACTCCAACAACTTATAAGTTATTTTAAGAACTTATAAGATATGGTGTAGTAAGAAACATAAGATGCTAAAGTGTTTGGATAATAAGGTAAAACATGAAATAAAAAATATATCGAGTTATTTTTGTAGTTTTGTTGAAACTTATAAGAACATTAAAAAACAAGTTAGGTTTTGAAGTTTTTTTTCTCTAACAATTTAGTTTACCAAACACATTGATTGAGTTTATAAGCTCTTAAATAGCTTATAAGATGTTTAAAAGCTTATCAGCTCAGCCAAACACCCCCTTACTTAGCATTTTGAATATACTAAATAATTTTTTACAATAGATTTGATATAATTTCAGTCAAACTATTTTTTTTTTACATATCCGATCTCCTAACTCCGTCCGAGCACGTGTATCTAGTAGTATCCACCCAAATGAGCTGTTAGCGTGAATGTGTCTATTGGAAAATGTATTATACGTGTTTCCTCTATTTTTTACAAGTATTTGTATTCTTCAAATTACAAATATTAAGAAAATAGAAAAATTACATTTGTAATCCTATTACTAGTTACATTACTTCTTCAGTCCGAACCGAGGAATCCCTTAGATATGATGCTAGGTTTAGCCAAGGCATTTATAACACGGCCCAATTCATTTTATTATATAGATGTATAAATATAATTAATTATCAAATTTCAAGAGTATTAAATAAGGATAAAATATAAAATATATTATAATTTTACTCTCAAATTACAAACTATGATAAAAAAAAAAGAAAAATTTGAAAATATAACACTAGTAAAAATATGAAAGAGTATTACTATTTCTTAAAAGAAACATCGTGATTCAAGATAGCTGGGTGCGTGATTATCATCTCATTTATTATCCACTCTAGTTGCGCCTAACTATGGTATGTACTCTATTGCCGTATAGAACAAACAAATATATATATTTGTGCATAATTTTATAGATTTTGTTCATCAATTTTATACGTCTGTATATAGTTCTAAAAAAAATAAGTTCTCACTAAATCCAATAGATATATATGTATATATATCTTCACATATATTAGCATATAAAGTCCCGTCTTATTGTTCGGATAAAATTGGTCCAAAATTCTATACGTGCGATGTAAATTGGACTCGGATATGCGTACCCAAAAGTGGAGGGAAGGTTCTTGCATGTCCAAGCAACCGCCCGAGTGTAACAACCTTCTCACTTTATTTAGGTTGCATTTTATATATGTATTTCTCCTTCTTCTCTCTTTAGGTTTGATTACACTCCCTAACGTTTCATCTCACCAGTATGATGATATGTGAAAATTATCAGTCTCAATCAATTGAGATTTTAATTAAGTTCATTCCGATCCATTGAAGGTTGACAAGTTTTCACATATCATCACTTTTTGACAATTCGAACTATAACCAATTATCAAACTAGCATAGATTAGACCCATATCTAGATAAAATGTTAATTGGGAGCAAATCTATAAGCTTTTAGTGAATTTTGATTTTTTTCATAATCTATGAAGTTAGTGAATAAATATTTTAATTTTGATAATATCGTAAAAATTTTCAAATCAAGATTTGTACCAAATCGAAACTGATGTCTCAGCGAAATTTTAGAAAGCCTACCCTCAAGATTTAGAAATCCTTAATCTACGTCTAAAAGTTCCGATACAACGTCATTTTCGACTTGGTCGAAATCTTAATTTCGGGAAAGTTTCCAAATTTTCGAAATTTATGTATTTATTCACAAAATTTTAGAGATTTTATGAAACATTGAAATTCACTAATAACTATAAATTTAAAGTCAATTAATCCCCAAATAAAATGAAACTACAATATACTTTTAGATGGGGCTTGGATACAAGACCCCTTCTCAAATACATATTTATAACCTTGCTCGTCGATTTTAATTTCTAAATATACAATGATTTGTTTAGATAGTCTAACACAAATTCCTTTGACATCTCTTTGTTTATATTAAAATGAATATTATACTTTCTAATATCATGAATCATTGTAATTTTGCTTGCAGTAAGGTAGCGCGCATCTATATTTCATTTTGACATATCTCGATCTGTATTTTCAGTAATTACAAACAAAAGACAAATATTTACAAGAAAGATTGAATCAAAATTTATAACTTAAAAAGTACAAGAACAAAATTCAAAGTAGTACAAGACTGGACCCGATATATTTATTTTTCCAAATTACTTATATTCGACATTTTTTTTATTTTTTTTTGTATCACGAACCCGCATGCTACCTTTTGTGCACACACCTGTAAACCTCACGCCTGCAATAATAGCCTCACAAACCACACACGACAGAAATCACACTTGGAAACCAAAGTGACTGACTAAACCCATAGATGTTTGATGGGTTCAACACGCGACCTTTCTACCACGTAACCCACCTTAACCTTTTATATTCGACATGCTTCTATATGATTCTGATGGAGAAAAGCTATTAAGTAGCTTCATTATTTTATTTAGCTGTTTGATTTATTTATTTTTAAAGTAATTCGTATTTTATGATCCTTTTGCTATTATACTTATAAACAGAAGCTTCATTTGTGAATTACAGAGCTGGATTTTAATTAAATAAAAGTTAGAATTTATTTTATCTTAATTTATATTATTTCAATAGTCATATAGAAATATAGAATCAACGAATATTCATCTTATATGTATTTGATTTCAGTAGTCTTTAAATCAACGAAAATATTCATCTGGCTCTTTCACATTTTCTCCTGCATCAGATTCCCAACATTTTATAATCCAAATATATAGATGGACTACAGGATAAGAAATATGGACGTGGCCGACAACTCATTTCTTCATATCAGGTAATAATACATTTACCAGAAATATAGGACCGTGGGACCTACCCTAAATGTTAAATTTAATAGTACAAAAAAATTCAAAAATTTGAACTGAGATTACTTTCGTCTTCAAAATATATTTTATTAATTTTTAATACAAATTTTAATAAATATTATTGATTTTTTCTAAGTAGAGTAGGAATTTATATGACAAAAACTTAGGTGAACTCTGTATCACCGTGAGTTTACATTTATTTTTTATTAAAATAATTATATATTAATTATTATGAGTAAAAATAATTAGATTTTATTAATTTATAATTAAATTTATTAATTAAAATTAGAATTTATTAATTTATAATTATGATTTATTAATTCATAATTAAAATTTATTATTTATAATTAAGATTTATTAATTCAAAATTATAATTTATTATTTAAAATTAGGGTTTATTCATTCACAACTAGGATTTATTATTTAAAATTAAGGTTTATAGATAGAACACTAACAAATTCGAAAAATATATCAAAAAAATTATAAATAAATTTTAGGGAGAGAATATGTGTAATTGTTTCATAGCTAAATATTTTAACATGACGCCTTTTTACTGGGGCCCATCTTCTTCGAGGCTCCACTTACCTTCTAGAAGATAACGCTATCTCGTCTCACTAGATATTTTTGTTTGTTTATTCTTTTCCATTTTCCGCCTTATTTTCCAAGGGAGCCCAGTGTCGGTTAGTATGGATAGCAGTTGATCTTAGATCCGATCTAAATTAGGAAATTCAAATTAGTAAATTCAGATCTATATTTTAGACTTTGAATTTTCAAAAAAAATATGATCCGATAGATTTAGATCGGATCTGAATTATTTTTTAAAATTTGGATCTAGATCTGAATGTTGATTTCTAATATTCAGATCTGATCCAGAACTAACCCTTGGATCCATGTAATATATATGCTTATATAATTTTTATTTTTATTTATAAATGTATTATATTATTTTTTTTATAGTCGAAGTTGGATAAACTAGGTCACGAAATTGGATGATAGATCAATAATATTAGAAAATTATACCTTATATTTGAGGAAATTTTGTATATCAATATTCTATTTGCTAAGATATGTTTGCTCATTCTTTTATTCATATTGTAATGTTATTTGTTGTCATAAAAACAAAAATAAATTCGTAACTAATATCTTTTTGTATAATGATGATTGTAGAAATTCTAAATAATAATAATAATTATTATTATTATTATCAGACATCGTGAATTATAGTTGATTTATGATTTATTTTGTAGAGAAACATATAGATCCGGATCTAGATCCCGGATCCTCTGAATCTTATGAATTAAATCTTGATCTAATTTTTTTGGATCGAGCAGATCCGAATCGACATGATCCAAGCAAAAAATTCAAATTTGAATATAGACCTAATAAAATCCGATCAAGATATAATCCATTAACATCCATATGTGTCAGCCACTTCCACTTGTATTTCAGTCTTTTGCCGTTTGCACCAATTTATTAAAATTTGCACCTTGGGATTTCACTTCCGCCCTTGAGAATTAGTCTATTCTGATTTCCACCCCAACATTTTTCATAAGAGAGTGAAAATAAGAAAAGACGAGAAAATTCAAAGAAATGAAGACTAATACAAGTTTTAGAGTCGCTTAATATGAAGCTTACCATATTTTCATTCAAAGAGCATCAAGCACAAGAACTCGAGTAACAAGAAAAAATTAATTGTTGATATTTATATATCAGCAGTTGTTGTCCTCTGATTAGGCTGAACATATATTACTCCATCCGTTCCACCTAAAGTGTCCAATTTATTTTGGACATGGGTATTTAGGAGAAAAGTATAAAGTAGTTAAAGTGTTAAAAAGTGGGTAGGGTCCACACTTTTTAAAGAGATAATTATTTCCTAAAATGGAATGAGACATTTTTAATGGGACAATCCAAAAAAGAAAGTGAAACATTTTAAATGGGACGGAGGGAGTACCATGTAACAAAATTAAGAGTGTGTTTGCGATTTTAACTATTTAGAATAGTAGCTCTCACATTGGGTGGGCGAGCCAAAACCGTCCCTTCTGAGGTTGTTTTATAACCTGTTGAGAATTTAGAATCAAACAATGTTTTAATTAAATCCCAACATCTAATCTAAAAAATAAAGTTGATTTTAATAGATAAGCTAGCAAAAAAACTAGCCATTAGGCAGAGCATGGTAAGTCATCAGGTGGGTTTTACAAGAATAAGCTAAAAGCTACTTATAACTTAGCTAACGTCCCTCACTTGTCTGACTCGGAGCCGTATATCTGACGCTAGACTGCTACTATTTACTCTTCGTGCAGTAACTCCAGATTGTTGGCCTTAAGCACAATTGATCTTCCTCCATCAGATTGTTTGACTTTTTGCAGTCGTTTGTCAGCATTGGCTGGACTTGATCTTCCTCCATCAGATGATCGTCCTGTTTTCTCTTTGATGCCAATCGAGATCAACTCAGGTACTCGAACAAAATTTTGATCCTTCCGGCTCCGAGATTGGAAATCTTCACTTTTCGGTGCCTTTTCCAGTCCCTAATCTTGGTTAGATAAACTCCTACTCGATGACACCCTTCATCGAGAATCATCTGTGAAGGTGGAATTCCTTAACATTAAATTCTTCCTCTTAGCCTATCTGCTAAAATAAAGTTTATCTTTTTAGATAATGTTTTGGCATCATAAAAAATGAGATATTGTTGGAAATTTGGATTCGAAGCAATATTTTGATTAGATCCCAAAATCAACTGAAAAGATATTCAAAGTCTTAATCTATCCGATGATAGTCATATATGTTTTGTTTGTAGTCAGCTTACATGTTCACGCCTCAAACTCTAAAAAAAGCAAGATCGAGACAATGAAGTCATAAGCAGCAGATAATGAGCTCAATTCAAAATCCAGAGAACATCAGATAACAAGTGAAATATACCAGTCTAAAGGAAGTAGCTGAGTATAGCAACAAGACTTCAGTAAGTCTGATGAGATCAGCGGAGTTGATGATTGCTATAATTTAGTGAGTCTAAATCAAACGAGGAGGTTATCAGATCCTGAAGGACTACAAGACATAAAGAAAGCTATAAGGAGGTGATCTATAATCAGTTGCAGATCTGAGTGCTAAAAGATCGAAATCAGAAGAACTCAACATAAGCCAACTTAGGGACAAATGTGGACTCAACTGAGACTGAAAACGGATGCAGATGAACAGGAGTCAAATATATTGATAAACCCTAAAAGCATTTTCCAACGTCACAAAGTGACAAGCGTAATCGTATTTGTCAGATAGACTTTAAAATTCAAGCAGCTCTTTTTCCAACGACTAGCTTTGAATCTAGTCTTCTATAAATACGAGACTTTCTAATTGAAATTTATGGCGAATACATATAAGAGAGAGCTTTGACAAAATCGCCAACAAATGTTTTGTTGCCTTGTGCTCCAACTTTGGTTCCAATTCTAGCGAGACTTGGAAATAATTTTGTTCTTTCAATGTTAATGGTTTCACCAATTTGTATACAATGATACTAACTACATAGGTCCAGGCTCTTATTTATCTAAGTTGCCCATTCATATAAATTTTGTAATAGAGTTTCGATAAGTGTTGTCTACCTTTACTCATGTTCTTCTTTGTAAATGCTCCATGAACCTTAGTTGGAAATGTAGCCTTGAATCAAGTTCAAGAGAGAGTGTATGTTAAGGTGAAACCTTGAGTAGGCAACAAGGTGTAACTACTAAAAGTAATGGTGATAAGTCCTGGCGTGACAACCCAAGGACGGATGATCTCAAGTTGCATGGGATCTGAAGTCATTTCCCTTGATAGTATAAAATAAAAAAAATTCTAAAATAAATTGGAATTCTACTCGACAGGTCAGTAGATATATGAGGGGTTTTTCGAACCACGTTAAATCCTTGTCTTGTTTACTATTTTGTTGTTTATATTTTGCTTTGCATTATCTAAAAACAACACTCAGCTGAATAAGACTCAATCTGATGTGTCATATTGACTGACACCTGCACTGACTTGATCTTATGCTTTGCTCTGTTTATGTTTCTTTCTTGAGTATGTCGTTCTGCAAGCACATTAAGCTTTAACCACTGACCTTGCTGACTGATAGTTCTTACCTTCAGCATGATCAGTCACTGACTCATCCCTCTTCTGATAAGACAACTGAAATAGAAAAAAAATCAATCAGATATATTTCCCTCATACACCTAACACCTTGTTCATGGAACCCCACAAAATTGATTGCACAAGTCTAAACACGTTTGATAAGTAAAAGAAGTTTTCAAAAGTGAATATAATCTAGAGCTCACACACTTTCGCACTTGAATCATTGAGATATTGATAATTGTAAGCTACTCAATTGTCAGTATGAGTGTTATCTTGATCGAATCACTCACTCTATCAAGAGAAGTCAAATTGAACTTGAAAGATTCAGGTAATGTATTTGAATAACCTAACTTCTCTTTGAATAGACCAAAAGTTTTAGACTCAAGTATATTTCTGGCAAACACCTGATCAGACTCGATACAGAATCAATATATGTAATTGTAATTTACAGTTTACGAATTATTTAATATTCATCATATGAGATTATTGAGATAGTGGTGTATAGATTATTAATATTAATAATTAATATATCATACTTTATAACTATTTTTTAAAAAGAATATGTACAATAAAAAATGGTTGTTTAGAAGATTTTGATATAACATGTAGTTTATTTAAGTAAATTGCAATTTTTTTAAGAATTATTTAATACTTACTTCGTCCTCAAAATATATTCTGAAAATTTTGGTGTAAATTTTAATAAAAATTATTGAGTGTTTTGTGAGTGGAATAGGAGTCTCACATTAGTGTAATGTTAAATTAATTACTGGTGAGTAATTAGTGGTAAAATATGTAAATAATTTATATTATTGAGGATAATAAGTAGTATGGATAGTGGTGGTCATGGATAACAAATTGTGTAAATAAATGATATTATTAAAGGTAAGAACTATGAATTATTTTGTGAGGTAGCTTCCATAAATGAAAATGAGAAATAAAATAGCTGGCAGATACTTTTGAGAAAGTAATATTAAAGATTGTATCTATTTTATAAAAGCCTTGTACATTGAAAATATTTGTTTAAAAGATTGCAATAATAAAAAAAGGTTGCAGTTAACATAATTGGGGCCGGATTTATAGCAGCTAGAATATTGATTCTTTTGCAAGTTTAATTATTAAATTACAATTTTAATCTTGTAACCTAATTTATTTACATATTATGCTTTTATATAGAATGATTTGATGTGAAAAAAAATCCACATATACCAAATTAATTAATGGCTTCGAGATTATGGAAACCTTTTGGGGCCATTCATTAATATCAATAAACTTCTATTTTTATTGATTTTCACAAAGTAATTTTCTTCCATCTGAATATACAAATTGACTACGACAACAGGGGAAAAGGGGAAACAAAATGGAGTCCATAAGGAAAGGCTGTTTTGATTTCATTACTTTTTTTTTATTATGGATGAAATCTTATTGCTTTTTTTTGGTGGTTTGGTAGTCTTTACTTAATAAATAATTTATTTCAAGGAAACCAGGACTTACCTCTCTCTCTCTCTCTCTCTCTCTCTCTCTCTCTCTCTATATATATATATATATATATATATATATATATATATATATATATATATGTGTGTGTGTGTGTGTGTTTGTATGAAGGTCTAGACAATACTATACATATATTTTTGACTTTTGAGGAGACTATATTAAACTAAAACGATAACAATGGAATATTTTTTAATACATGATGGAATCTTGTATTCCCTTGACTTATTCATTAGGAGGTGAGATGATAATGTTAATAATAGTGATATAGTTAGTACAAACATAATTAATTTGAGGCACTAACAAGACCGCACCCACTAAATGTTCTAGTTGTATGAGTGTGTATGTAAATTCATACGGTAATTAATGTAGTATACATGCACAAAATTTTAAAATTGTTTTGGTACAAGATTTAAATTTGAATTTCTAAATAAAATTCTAAACTTTCACACTACCTGAAATGCCATCTAGCAATTTTATTTTGTTTTAGTCGATAGCTAAGAAATAGCACTAAACTAATCTTTTAAGAATGAGATTCAAGGTTTTAAATTCTTGAACTCTAGTAATCTAATTCTATCTTTAAAAAGTTCTATACAATATTTTTAAAAAGGATTCCATACCCATTCCACTAAACTTTGGGTCAAGTGAATTGTGGGCATACATCACGAGTCTTGCTTTTATTCCAATTTTCCATTATAATGATGGGGTAAAACTAAAGGCAGAAAAGGAAAGGAAAAGAAAAGATTCACCAATAAATACAAAATAAAGACAAAAAGAAAAGAAAAGTAAACCTGATATTTACGAGTCATCATTGAGCTTAAAAAGGCAAATATGCATATAGACCAACACAAGCGCAGCGAAAGAGGAAAAGACTAACCTAAAAAAATTATTCATAGATTGCATTTCTCGTGTATTTTAATTATTTACCTAAAAGAAAATTAAGTAGAATTTCTCCTTATTATGAAAATAAAATAAAATGAGAAGAATCACGAAAGTGTAAAAAACAAGTTACGTAATTTCCCCCTTTTGAAATCTTTGCAAGGAAGTCCAAAAGCTTTTATAAGGACTTCATGGAAATATAGATTGTGCTGAAATATAGATCACCTTTTTCTTGATCATAATCATACATGATATTTGTGTCACAATGGAATTTCTATAGAACATATATGTGTATTACATCTTCTCTCACATAATAATATTTTATTAATATAATATAGATATATTACATCCCTTCTCATATGATTATTAATATAATTATATTAATAAAATATTATCATATGAGGGGATGTAGTACACCTACATGTTCTATTGAAATTTTCGTGTCACAAATATACATCAAATCTTCCTGAATAAATAAGAAAATCATATAAATGAATGGTGGAACGTGTTTGCATCATAGTTCTTTTCTTATTGACAAACGAATTTGCAAGTACTGTTTCTTTTTTTTTCTTTTTAAATAAGGGTACTGTTAAAAAGTGTGTATTGAGAAACCTAATTCGCGTATAATAGTTAAACTTCAAATGACAAAAACAATACGTCATCCGTCCTAATATTTATTGCTCATTTCTTTTTACACGTAGATTAAAGAGATTTTTTGTGTGTAAAGTAGTGTGTGACACGAAATTTGAGATACTTTTTAGTTTTTTTTTTTTAAACAAATCAACTTAATTTATTACAACCCAAAAAGAAACGAACCAACAATAATTTTGACAACCCAAAAAAAAAACGAACCAACAATAATAATTAATATGAGGCAATAATTAAGCCTAGAAAGTAAAGACGGATGTTACGAGATTTACAACAAATCTTCATTTTCTGAAAGAATATATCGGCCCGAACAGATTCCTTCAGAATAAGCAAAGTAAAACGAGACATGCCCTTATTACATAGCCGGCTCATATTCTAGATCCTCTACTTTTTAATAATTATTATGATAATCTGAGAAACTTTTTATTCAGAGGAATAAGATAAGACATATACTTTCTTTGAAGTTTTTAACTTATACAACATTTGAAAACGTAAAGGTAACTAAAAGTACATATCACCATTGATAGACGTTAAAATAAGAGAAAAGATGGAATATAATCTTATCAAATAAGAGCTTAGAATTAGATATATTCATATACATATATATGGTTAGTTCCAATACAAACATCTCAATAAATAAGAAATAAATAAATAAAAAATCCTAGCTCAAAAAAATTAAATTCTAATCCACTTAATTTTCAAAAGCTACAGTTTAGCTAGATTATATGAGATTTTAGTTTTGTTTATTATTGTTTGAAATAATTAATGACATATTTGTAATAACATTAGAATTGAAAATGTTATAATCATGTTAAATTCAATTTTCTCTCTCCTCTTTCCCCTCTCCTATTTCTTAAGCATGTATTCTCTCTCATCTCACACCTATTCTATTTTCTCTCTTATCTTTCATCCCTCCTAGATATTTACCATTTTAACATAATAAGTTTGCATCTTTTCACCTCAATTTGTAATTCGAATTTTTTTGTTTCTAATATAAACTCATTTATTTGCAACAATTTCAAGGTTTTTTATTTTAAAACTTAATTTTTATAATTAATAAATGTATAATTTACAGCTAATTTACAGCTAAATGTATAATATTTAGGATTAAGAGTTTTCAAGGTATAAGATTTTAAAATTTAGGGTTCACCAATTCCATTTAAGATTAATTAATCCCCAATTGGGGTTTAAGTTTACAATATGATAATTCTATTTGCAACAACTTCAAGATAGTCGTTTGGAAATTAAATTGCAATTAGCATTTAGATATTTTACAACGCAAATTTGGAAATACTTGTTACATCGTTTGTTGCAAATAGTACACTTATTAATTGCAAATATTTGAGTTTTAAAATAGAAATTTTCAAATTATTGCAAATAGATAAGTATTTGTTAGAGTTTTTCCAAATTGCAAATTAACCTGGGAAGATGGAAACTTGTTAAGTTAAAGTTGCAAATGTGAAAGAGGGACGAGAGAGAAAATAGAAGGGATGAAAGAGGAGAAAAAAATACATTCATATGGGAGATGAGAGAAGAGAGAAAAAATCTGTTGAATTTGGTGGAACCCATGTAATTACAAGATGAATGTAAACCATTAATTTATATAAAAAAAAAGGAAGGTGGAGATGAGTTTTTATTATTCTATGCACACAAAAAAATGCAGACGTCAGACCATGTAGACACAAAGTGTCAACTATTATAACAAAAATCATTATTTATATTGGAAAAAATATCACACATATTTTTTAACATGTAATTAGAAAACATTATTTGTAGCGAATACAAATTTCATTTGTACTGTAAAAATAATATCAATATTCGTATATATGAACGTCCTCACACGAGTCACCTATTTTCTATAGAATTTTGTAAAATAACCCATCCCTATATATATATATATATATATATATGAGAACCCTTAAACAGTAAATATTATTTATAGGAAGTAGAAATATTTCGATTCAATTCCATTTATCTTCCTCCTCCAACTCAAATTATATATATATATATATATATATATATATAGTATGTGTGTGTATTAGTGTATAGTTATTATTTTGCCGCATGACATCTTCCACGTATGGCACTCGACCTCATTAATAAAAGATAATATACATCCTTAATTAGATATTAGTTTTGTTTTCGAGATTCTTAATAAATAAAAACTTCAAGGTTGTGCCCTATAATGCAAATAAAATTTTACATTTGTCATATATGTGTGTGGGGACTGGAGACTAATAACATTGGCGAAATATATACAAGTACACACTTTTGTAAAAGTGTGCATGCGACATAACCATTTTGAAAAATCGATACATCAGATACCCATTTGCTTTTTTAATATATATCTACGAGTTCGTTAGTTTCGATGTCAATTGTGACATTGACAAAACAAGAATCAAGAAAATGATTGCGAAATGAATGGTACAACTCTGAAACATATTAATTCCATCCATTCATTTATGTTTGACCGAAAATTAATTAAACTCCGAAACATATTTAACTCCTAAACATATTAACTTAGTATTAAACTCCTAAACATATTAAATTAGTATTATGTTGATATATTAAATTTCCTAAACATATTAATTCTTTAATAATTAATTAAATTTCGAAAACATATAATTAAATTTCCTAAACATATTAATTCTTTAAATTTCCGAAACATATTATGTTAATTAAACTCCGAAACATATTAATTCCATCCATTCATATTAAATTAGTATTATGTTGATATATTAATATGACCGAGAGAAGGCTTCACGCACGGAAAGTTGGTTTATTCAATCTGAAACAACAAATTAATTCAAGAAATTGAATTAATTTGTTGTTTCCTATCATATTAAATTAGTATTATGTTGATATATTAAATTTCCGGAAACATATTAATTCTTTAGTAATTAATTAAATTTCCGAAACATATAATTAAATTTTCTAAACATATTAATTCTTTAAATTTCCGGAAACATATTATGTTAATTAAACTCCTAAACATATTAATTCCATCCATTCATATTAAATTAGTATTATGTTGATATATTAAATTTCCTAAACATAAAATTTAATATGAATTAAATCTTGAATTGAAACATAAAATTAAATCTTGACCGAATCATAAAATTTTGAAACATAAAATTAAATCTTGACTGAAACATAAAATTTAATATGAATTAAATCTTGATTTAAACATAAAATTAAATATTGATTTAAACATAAAATTAAATCTTAAATTACATAAAATTTTCCAATATATACATATTAAACGTTGCACGAAAAAAAAAAAAAAAAGAATCAATTCTCTCATCTCACATCACGTCGTCTGCATTTGCGAATTTTGAATCAAAATATAGTTTTTAATAGATTTGGGTATGGGGTGTAGTTAATTTTAGGTTGGATATGAGCTAGTACATATATTTTGAAAGTTGGGTATATAAGTTGGGCCCCAATAACATTTATGTGTGATTTATAATAATTTTTTGGTGTATGACGAGGAAATATATGTTGTTATTTTATGTGCATACTAAATAAATGCATGTGTTATACTTGCAAATTATATATTAAAGATAAATCATATTTAAAAAATCAAATGTGACAGTTTAACAGACTGAACTCGAAACATTTCACCTTAAAAATACTTAATAAATCATTAGATCAGCTCCAAAGAACTTTCGTAGATATGTAATTATTTGGCTCACAATTAGTTTCCATTCTTTATACATTTTCGTGTTTGCAATTTGAGTAAAATGAAAAGAAAAATATTAGATTCCAAAATTTCAAATAAAAAAATAAGAAGTTTGTTAGGATAAAACATGTGGCATGAGCAAGAAGCCATGCCAAAACATAGTTATAGACTTATAGTATCAGGTATTTTATTTTCATATTATACCTTCTGTGATATTATTATTTCGTTGAAGTATGATAAAAAAAATTACTCAAAGAATCATTTCTTTTCGACACGATTATTTAAGAAAATGATATAAAATAACTAAAATGATAAAAAATAGATAGATCACACAATTTTTGAAGAAATAATTATTTTTTAAAAAGAAAAATATCATCTTAAATGGGACAACACAAAAAAAATACATGTATTCTTGAATGAGACGAAGATAGTAACATTCAACTCCACAACCGGTAGCAATAGAACTCATTGGAATGCCAAATCCCAATTTGATTTCTTTCTTATTATTGCTAGAAAGAATAATAAGAAATGGAATATTTATCGACAAGGTGAATCAGTTATGCTTTTTTCCAACTTCTACTTGTTTAAGAATTTTGTAATATTAAAATAGAGGGACCATCTGCAGTTCTACATAAAAGAAGAGGAGACCAAAATGAAAAACCTAAAAACTTCTCCATTTTTTTCTTTTCCTTTGCCCCCTAAAATCTTCAATTCTTTTACCTTTACACCCCCTAAATGTTCCTACTTCTCATTTCTAGCCCCATAAATTTAATTCTTTCATCTACATGAAAAGTTCAGACTGTAAAACAGTGTAGTAATTGGCCGCCACGTCTTCAAGTTCCCACAGCCCGTGATCGGGAAACGCAAACGGTAAATTTTCCAAGGCGTTTAAATTCTCAGCGCCGTTTTCATCCGTCGTGTTCGGAATCCCGAGCTCATCATCCGAAGCTTCTAGAAGATGCCTCATCATAGACTTCACACTCTCATCCTCATCCCCGCCGCCGCACTCGGCGATGGCTGGCGATTGGGAGTGCTCCGCTGCCTCCACCTCCGCCGCGGCCGGCAGAGGCTCAAAGTCGAAGGCGGTGGTGGCGGATTCGGAGGAGGATAGCTCTTGCTGGAGCGTGGTGAATATGGCTGACAGATCTTCGCTCAGCTCGTGGCTCGGCTCCTGGCTCGGCGCCAGCTCCTCTTCGTCGAGGAGACTGAGAATGTTGTTGTATGGCTTTTGGCGCTTCGCGCTTGAGCTCGAGTCGTCGAGATCGGAGCCGATTGAGCCGTCGCGGTGGCGTTTTGGTGAGTTTTCTGCCATTTGAGAGTGGCGGAAAACTGAGAGAGAGAGAGAGAGAGAGAGAGAGATGGAAGGGGGTGTGCTAAATCCCTAATTGAGCATGGATGAGAAAGATAGAGAGGGATGAGGAGAGAGAAGGGGGTGGAATGATTTATATAGAGTGAGGGGAGAAGGGAGTTCCGGTCAAAATGAGGAAGGAAAGAAACTGAGAATCATTTAATATTAATTTTTATTTATTTTTATTTTCTTGGCTCTTTGTGTTTTCTATGTGTGAAACAGAAAGAGAGATTATAGGGATGAGTATATTCACATGTTGAGAGAGAGAGAGAGTCTGTGTGAGCGAGCTTTGACAAAAAAATTGAAGTAAATGGGAAAAGTTAAAGGCTTGGCCGTGGTGTTTGCTTACCTTTATTTTAATTTTTGTACTAACCACTTTTTCATAAGCAATTCCAACTAGACGCCTTCAAAACCTAATTTGATTTTATTAATGAGAAAGGCGCGATTTATTAGTTTAGCTTGGGATGTTTTACACTATAAATGATGTGATTTCAATAAAAGAAGTCTATCTTATATTTAGAGAGAGCACTGCTTTATTGATTTTTATGAGATCGATTTTATATTTTCACTATTTATCGATATAAAATATTAATTCTATAATGTTATTGTAAAAAATAATATCTGACATGGTAGGAACACAGAACGACGAAGGCAAAAAAATATCAAAATGCTAAAAAGACCGAAACATGCTTGAAACAATAGAATTTCGGCTTCCGCCTACATGACGAAGCTACATGCTTTATTCGTCTCGTCGAATCATTTTCGAAAAGGTATTATGAGCAAAAATAAGAGTTTTTGGCTGGAAGTTACATTCTTTTTAGATTCTCCAACAATGGAACAAGATGTAAATCAGATCTGACTATAGTCATGTTTGAGAGATTAAAGAACATTTAAAGGCGATCAGATATTTGATCTGATAGTTTCGCAAAAAAATCAAACTGAAGTAAAATATGATGACTCATGAAAGCTAAAGTCAAATTTGACTCGGTCCAAATGAATGAATCAAAGATATGTTGTTTACCAGCTTTTAGACCTAATTGTCTCTCGAAAGTCCACCTCGGATCTAATAATTTACGATATAGACTCGAAGGAAGAATCTTAGATCTGAAGCATGCAAGTCACACAACGACATAATATTCTAACGGTCTTCACTTGCCCTAAGATCTTCCAGATAAGCTTAAAGCTAACGTGGTAGACTTGCGAATAGTGAGAACTCTTGAAAAGGCTAAAGCACCCCTTAGTAGAAAGCGTGACAGATCTAAAATGGTGGAATTGCCCTCACGCTTCGGATATGAAATTACCAAACTACATTCGATGTTGTATTTGTTGGAAAAAGGTACAAAATAGTACAGAACTTGCGGCCATTCATAACTCGAAGCAGAAGGTAGGAGATCAAAACTAACAAGGAATTCAAACAGACGTAAATACAATAAAATTGAAAAACCGTAAGCAGATGCCGAGTCGAGGAGGCCTCTTTCCAAGAAGACGAGATACGCCCGGTAGTGCTCTCGCCCGCGTATCACCCCAAAGATGAAACAGCGTGTCTCGTAGGTGGCAAAGACCGCAGAACCAACAAGCTCCGTGAATCGAACGAGGCGAGGACATAGCTTGACACTAGCTATGTATGCAGAGTGCTTAAATGCCGGAATGCAGATTAGCGTAGCTTACTAATGTTTGGGAGACATGTCCTATTTATAGGCGTCGTCCCTCGTGGGAGCATCTTGGAGTCAACACCGCATTGATGTCGGGTGTTACGGGTTATGTCCCCATTGAGTGCAGAGGGTTACGCGGCGGTTTACGGAGACAACGTCCCACGCTTCCCGCAGAGTCATCATGTCGGAACGTTATCGACAGCGATTCGATGAATCGGACAACGCGTGCGTCGAGTTCATTCGACGCATGCGGACGCCTCTTCAGCGCACAGCAGCCCAACGGATTGGGCCACACGTTGTCGCTCCTGACCAACTCCATCTTTGGCTCGATCAAACATTGATCCAAAATATGCGGGCAATGGGCCACGAAACCAGCCCACGAAACAAGCCCAAAAAACCACGATCCACGGAACCGAAACCAGATCGGGTCGGGTCGGGCGGGGCCGGGCCGAACCCGAACCCGAACCCGACCGGACCGGACTGGGCCGACGGTAGCGTGTGGGCTTTTTCATCCCATCACTTGTGCACAATTATACTAAGTGTTCAATGAACCACTTATATGACAATTAATGTATGTACATTAATCAATGTGGGATAAGGATTAATTAATCCATGCTTATCCCCTTAAGCACATAACTTCATGTTTAAGTGACCAACTTTGATCCATTATTTCTCACTCACCGGAAATCGGATTTGAGAATGTGAATATACTACGATCATCTACTCGAAACGTAGATCGATCCTATGCCGTTTAATTTCATAAAATTAAACGTTACGTCACTCAAAAACTTGGTCAAAGTAGCTTCCTGACAACTTGACCACATATATAATAAATATATATATAACCTTTGATTTCAACAGTATTCTCTATAAATAACTTAGGATTTTTCTTTATAAAACAAGAACATACGCTTAAGTACTTGTACCAAAAATGTTGCATTATTTTTCCTTCTATTGTATTTTATCCCATTGAATTTTTTGGACAAAGTTTTAACAAGGCAACACACGATCTATCAAAATTTTCAGTACAAGCAATACGATCTTCTTCTCTTCCTTCAGTTTCATCGTTTACTAATTTTTCTATGTTAAAGTTTAAACCCAACTCAACAAATTTGGTGTACACATTAACTTACTTATCAAAGACGAGCCATTATTATTTGTAGTGGTTATTATCAATTAGTCGTATATAAAATATACTTATTCAAGTATGCGATCTAAATATCGTATATAAAATATACTTATTCAAGTATGCGATCTAAATAGACATTACTTTTATACAATGATTTGCAAATTATACTGTAATATTCATATAACTTCATACTTCTGGGAAAGAAAAAAATTGAAGAAATCTACCTATGATTTTATGACCTTGCATGTAGTTTTGCAAGATGGTCCTTGCACTATTTTTTATTCAGTTAAACCTATTTTTTTATTTTTTAATGTAACTATTACCAGATGAAACTCAAACACTTAACACTCTACCAAATTTTATCCAATTTGTTTTCATCTTATGGAACTCGTAGGCTCCCCATATACACTTCCTCCACTCAATCTATATCAATTGTTGTTGTCTTCAGGAATTGTTAGTTTATAAATTTTATATAGAGGTATATAAGTTTGTGAGATATATTCTATTGAAGACTTATTTATAATACCATAATAATGAGAAAGTTGATATAATTGAGGAGAAAAAAAATCTAAATAGCTCAAATATAGAACCTGGGACAGATTTGTGTTCATGGGAACACATACATGACCGCGTCTAAATGCTCATTAAGGTGCCATAACATGTAAATTACTTAGAATGGGTAAACAATATTTGAAAAATCAAGTATGACAAACACAATCATATAAAAATATTGGTAGAATTTGAACATGAAACCTTAATTTGGCCTAAGAAATTCTCATTCTACCATTATGTAATTTCTCTTTCTTTTACATACAATTTATTAGTAGTTATATAGGATAAAAATATTCACATAGACTTTTAAAGTATGATTTATTTTGTGATGATTTGTAGACACATGAATATGTGTCAATCCAATGCATACTATGGGAAAAAAACTCAATACAGTTTACGAGACTCCTCGACACTTCACATAATTATAAATGCGTGAAAAATTTAGGTATATAGTTTTGGCTTTAATGTATACAACATTAATGTTTTAAATCTCATACAGCGTCACATGGCATCTTGGTTTTTGTACTATATATTACAATTTGTCGCGTCATTTCTTAGTCACTTTGATAAGAATAAGGTTAAATGAGAAGATAATTGATGCGACTGATAATTAATTGTATCATGGAAAATATAAACTAGTAAAAATTACTCCCTCCGTCCCGCTTAAATTGTCCCATTTCTTTTGAGCACGAGTATTTAGGAGAAATGTATAAAGAGTTAAAGTGTTAAAAGTGGGTAGGGTCCACACTTTTTGAAGGGATAATTATTTCCAAAAATAGAATGAGACATTTATAATGGGATAACCCAAAAAGGAAAGTGAGACATTTTAAATGGGACAGAGGGAGTATCAAATTTTTATTTAAACACAACCATGTTAGCTAAGTTGGGTGTAGACTTCACGAAAGCAAAAGTACCAAGTTTAGTTCAAGTCGATGAGATTTATTTAAGAGGACGTTATATAGCATCAGTTAAGGAATGTCAATTATATACGAACATAAAATGTTAAATTATACCATTTTCCTTTATTGGGACTATTATCACCAAATAGTACTAATAGACCAACAATTTTTTATCCTATTGGTACTATTTGGTGATAATAGTCCCAATAAGCCAACGACTGGCTATAATTTGACATTTTATGTTTGTATTATAATTGACATTCCTTAATTTAGATAACTATATATATGTATCTCCACTTTATTTAAATTAGAGTATTTCGGTGGTACTTTCCCATCTTTAGTTCTTGTTGATATTATATTATTGCACATCAATCACTATATTTTCTTCTTTATATTCTCACCTCTAATAATATCTCTTTGATAGGATACGGTAACCACTGCGCCCAAGATCGTGCCCAATACAAGTAACCGACATCAAGCTCGGCTCGACAAGTTCGGCCCATGAAGACTCACGAAGCCAGGTGGGAACGCAGAAGCTCACCCATATCTAAAGAATCCTAATTCAAGAGGATAGGATCTCGAATCCTAGTTAGAAGACTTGGATTCGAGATCTAGTCAATACATTGTGTATAAATAGAGGCTAGATTAGACGACATAGATCATTCACTCTCTCAGTAATCACTTCTTACACTCTCAATACATACTCTCTCTCTCGCCTGTGGACGAGATCTTATTCATAGATCGAACCACGTAAATCTTTGGTGTTCTTGCGCATTTATTTCCTTACGAAATTAAGATCGATCACCGGCGCCGTCTGTGGGAAGAGAATTTTGTGTTTTCGATCAACCACCGCTTTGTGGAAGTAATCATGACCGGTACACCGAAGCCATGCCTCCGGGACCGTCACAACAACAACGCCGACGGCGAAGGGAACGCCGAGCTCAACTCGGGAAGAGCCCAATCGAGAAGAAACCCCGAGGGCATATCCAAAGTCTCGACGAGCACGGACACCCCGCCTGCAGGAGGCAAAGTTACCATAGCGAAAACAATCGTAGTAATAATCCGGAAACTCCGCTCATAAGTAAACCTCGACGACGCCGTCGAGGATTTCTCGAGAAAACAAGGAGAGCTTTCTCGCCTCCTCGGTGACATGTGGTCGGCCACGTCCCGAAGAACGGTATATCAAGCCTCGTCAGATACGAGGCATCACAACGAGTCGAGGCCCAAACCGACCGCGCAAGGAACGAGCAACGCGAGGAGAGACGTCGAGATCGCCGCGGCCGCCTCGATCGCCGAATCCATCCAACCGAACTCCGCCCGATCTCCGTGGGACGAGCAGCGCAGAAGAGCATCATGGCCGCCGAAGTCGGTCCGAGTCACCTAAACGAAGTTCGATCGTCGAACTCCGTCCCCGCCTCCGAGGACGGCCGATGGATACGGAAGATAGCCACCCCTGCTCTCAAATAGAATACTCAACACTTCTCCCGGATAAATACCGGTACCAAGCATCGCCCCCACGACGGGTCGAGGATCCATGTAACTTCCTCTCAGCTCCAATACAACATGATCAACCAAAAGCTCACGGTTCACATGTGTAAACTCTTCCCGAGTTACTCGTCGACAACGCCCGCAGTGGTTCGACTGGTCTACCTCGGAAGCATCGGCCCTATCGCGACCGATGGCCGCCCACCGAAGGTTCTTCCAAAAGCGGAATCAAAACGCTATCCAGACACCTCCTCACCATAAGGCAAAGCCGTAATGAGTCCATCGGCGACTTCACGACAAGGTTTAACAAGGAGTGCACGAAGGTCAAGACGTGAACGACTGTTAGTCATCTCGGCCTTCCAAAACGGCATCTTGCCGGGCCTTATACCGAGAGATCGCTGGCACGAACCTCAGACCGCAACAGTAGTCAGGCGATAGCCAACCGGTTCGCCAAAGCGACGAGGCGACAAAAGAAAGCGCAAGGCATAAGGCAGACCTTCTGAAAGAGGAAGAAGAGACGAAGGAAGGAAGATCGAACCAAGGCCGACGAAGCGCCTTGATGATTACATCGTCCGATAAAGTCCAGCTCGGTCCGCGACGCCTCGAACGACCTCAAGACACCCCGCTGACGAAGCCGAGAGCGAAATCTCACGACTCATATGAACCCGCTCGAGAAGCCTCGACCGATGACGGGAGGAAGAGGTGCCGACCTCTGGATAAATATTGCTCATTCCATGATGATTACGGCACGACATCAAGAGTGCAACGAGCTCATGGGTGAAATAGAGATGCTAGTTCGGGACGGATCCTCAAGAAATACTGAGGACAGAGTCGCCAAGCCGACCAAAGTCAAAAGAAGAAAAGAGGAAGAGGGAAATTGTGCCCCTACAAAAACAAAGCGCAAAGACCGACGAGGAAGGAGATGATGAGCCCCAATATGACGGGTGGTCTCCACTATTACGGGCTCCCAGGTGAGTCACGAAGTCCTCCCTCGCGCCGATGCCGAAGTCCTGAACCAGTGAACCTACCAATAAGAGGTTCGAAAGGACGAGGCGATCACCTTCTCCAAGACGACCCGCTTCGCGACAATACCCCATCGATGCATTGGTGATCCGGTAGTGGTCGCAAATAAGTTGGTGAAGCGTTTACATCGGCGGTGGCGCGCGGTGAGCATCCTTTAAGGAATGCTTGACAAGCTAGGAGTGGAAGACACGCGCCTCGCAAGCCCTCGCCGCCACTCCGAAGCTTCGTCCGGAAGAGACGCGCCCGAAGGAATAATCGAGCTACCGTCACGGTGGGAAAGCACCAACGACCTCGACCAAGGTGGTGCGGTTCAGAGTGAAGTCCAACTCGCCGTATAACATCATACTAGGGCGAGATTGGTGAACGCAGCGGGCGGTATGCTCAACGTACCACCCGACGATAAAAATACCCACCACGAGGGAACAAACCGTGATCCGGGGCGATCGTAAGCAAGCGAGGAGTGTATGCAAGTCGCTTTACGAGGTGCCGGACCTCGGTCCAACACCCACAGCATAGCAATTAAAGAAACCCAAGAGTTGAGTCCGGAGACATCGCCACTCCCCGCGGTCGGTGGAAGAGGTCGCATTGCAAAAGATGAGCCATCAAGGTCGCCCGGTTGGTTTCACCACGACACCGAAGTGAAGGATCGATCATCCAACTCCTAAGGGAATTCGAGACGTGTTTGCTTAGTGTCCCTCGACATGATCGGAGTCTCGCGAGTATCATCACCACCGCTCAACATCGACCGAACATAAAGCCGCTTCGACGAAGCAAAGAATCTTCGCAATTAACGAAACCAAGTCATTCATGACGAGGTGAACCAACTATTAAAAGCACGACATCTGTTCGAGGTCAAATATCCGACCGGATAGCCAACCCGGTGATGGTGAAGAAAGGAGGAGGGATGGCGAATGTGTATCGACTACACCGACCTCAACAAGCATCGCCCAAAGGATTGCTATCCCTTCCCAACATCGACAAGAAGGTCGACGCGTTGGTCGGGTACGAAGTCTTCGCTTGACTTATACAGGGTATCACCAAGTCCCGATGGACGACGAAGACGCCGCCAAGACAGCCTTCATTACCGACTTGGGGTCTTCGCATATAAAAGATGTCATTCGCCTTAAAATGCAAGGGCTACCTATCAAAGGATGGTGGACAAAATATTTCACCCTACATAGGTCGGAATGTGGAGGTATACGTAGACGACATCGTCGTCAAAAGCAAGAAGCGCATGTGTGGCCGACCTCCGGATCGTCCTCGGCCTTCTTCTAAAATCAACCTAAAGTGAATCCCGTAAATGCACATTTGCAACCGGTCCGGAAAGTTCTTAGGTGTTGGGTTTCACAAGAAGGCTAAAAGCAAACCCGACCAAGGTCCAAACCATTTTGGAAATGAAGATGCAAGACCATCCATGACGTACACAAGTCGACAGTCGATAGCCGCTAAGCCGCTTTCAAAAGTCGCGGATAGCAGCCTACCCTTCTTCAAGATACTAAAAGCCCCGAAATTCTCATGGGACGAGGTGCGAGTCCGTCAAGACCTCAAGAGCTACCTCGCCAAGCTCCCACTCTATCCGTCCCAAAAGAGGAGAGGTCCTTTTCTCTACCGCCGCCTCAGACGAATCCATAAATGCAGCCCTGCACGAGAAGAAGGACGTCGACTCCGGTGTATTTCATCACCGAGCACTAAAAGGCCTTAAACGAGGTATCACCGAGAAGCTTGCTTTAGCATTGGTAAATGCCGCGAGAGGCTACGTCCGTATTTCCATGCACATCGCATACAAGTCCTCATCGACTACCCACTTTGCAAGTATTGACGGCTCAAGCATCGGGAGAATCGCGAAATGGGCAATCGAACCGGGCGAGCACGATATATCCTTCGCCCGCCAGCCATCAAAGGTCAAGCCCTCAGCGGATTTCTTGCCGAGTCTAACTTCGCCGAAAACCGCCCACCGAGTCCGTGACGACGATGCCGGCCGAACCCATGGTTGAAACACCGAGGAGTCTTGGCAACTCTACGCTGACGGGCTTGAAACAAAGGTAGCGGAGCAGTATCTTACTCCTAGCCCTGGACGACCAAGAGATCGCTTACTCACTTGGTTCACATTCAAAATACGAACAACGAAGTGGAGTATGAGGCACCGATCGCAGGACTTCGCCTCGCTCAAAGTCTCGAGATACGAGCCGCAAAGTTCACGGCGACTCAAGTCGTCAGAAGCCAAATGTTGGGAAAATACGAGGCAAAAGCGACGAATGAAGAAGTATCTTGAAAAGCAAAAGCCCGCAACGGACTTTCTCACACTTCCAGATAGTTCGCATCCCAAGGGAGCAAAATAGCCGAAATGACATCTTATAAATTGGCCTCGCATCAACGAGCCCGCCAAGAGAAAGTCCAAAGCAGGAGCATAAACGATGCCGAAGACGGAGCCGAGGTCAACATAGTCTCGGATGAAGAACCCAATTGGATGACTCCCATTCGAGAGTACCTGGAGAAGGGCGAACTGCCCCACGACAAGCTGGAGGCTAGGAGGATCCTGAACAAATCTCTGCGATATACAATTGAGCAGGAAGTCCTGTACAGGAAGTCATATCTCCAACCCCTCTTAAGGTGCTTGGGTCCGAACCGAGCCAATTACGTTCTACGAGAAATACACGAAGGTTCGTGCGGAAGCCACATCGGACCCCGAGCCTTGTCAAAGAAAGTCATGCGATGGGGATACTATTGGCCAACAATGTTCCAAGACTCAATGGACCTCGTAAAAAGTGTCCAAGTGTCAAATCCATGGGAACGCATGCAAAGGCTACCCTGCACCGACCTCACCTCCGTGCTGAGCCCTCGCCGCTTATGCAATGGGGATTGACATTGTGGGCCCCTTTGTAAAGCACCGTGACACTCAAATTTTTAATTGTTGCGATCGACTACTTCACGAAGTGGGTAGAAGTTCGAGCCCTCGCGAAAATCACAAGCAAGAACGCCTCAACTTCGTATGGAAGAACATAGTGTGTCGCTCAGCATCCCCATATCCTCCTTTCGGATAACGGAACACAATTCACGGATAAGACATTCAAAGATTGGTGTCAAGAGCTTGGATCCAACAAAGTTCACCTCGGTGGCCCATCCTCAAGCAAATGGTCAAACCGGTTACCAACAGACCATCGTAAAGGGTCTAAAACTCGCCTCGACCGAGCTAAAGCGCCTCGGCTTGAAAGTATAAGGACAGTACAAAACCTCGTGAAAGAGACGAGGCGCCGCTTGGAACCGACGATCTCAGACTCACCCCAGAAGAACCGAGGACTCGGGGACTTCATCCTTCCGCCTCTTCAAGCGCTTCATGGTCTGGCGAAGGGATCTCAAGGCCCCATAGTCATTTCGGCATGTCCTCGAAATCCTTCAAGGTCGGAGACTCGCCTCGGCCACCGAGATCGGTTCGCCACGAGATCGGCTTCCTTTCTTCTTCCTTTCCTTCAAGCAGTTCACTTCAAGGAAACACATGGGTCAAGATCAATACGTAACTCATGAAATAAAGAAAAAAAAAGAGAGAAGAAGAGGCCTCACCTTCACCGACTCCACCCCTGAGGTAGGATCATAAGTGGCTGCCCGCCTCGCAAGCTCGGCCTCGAGAAGACCTCGTCAACAAGGCCAATTTTGTCCGCCTCCAAGTCACCAAGCCCTTGTCGACATACATCGGCGATCTTATCGATCGCCATGGAACTCCATATGTCCTCAAACCGACGTAAGAAGAACTTCTTCCGCCATTGAGATCTTTGATTTAATCTGCTTGAATTTCCTACGGTGATAGATAATACCACCCCGAGCCGCCTTCGCTTCAAAAAGCGGGACGAGCCCCAAGGTAAGAGGAAAATTATGCCTATAGCATGACACCTAGGCGCGATATATGCCGGAATGAGTTCGGCGAGAGTTGGGCAAGAGATAGGCCGAACATCTCGGAACTCAACATGTACATAAGGGTAAGGAAGACGAAGACCACCTCGAGGCCGCCCTCAGACACGGCAATAAAACCATCCGGAGGCACAAGCCCTGTCCTCCTGGACGGGGCAACTAGCTCAATACTAGAGGGAATACTATATTGAAAACATATATCCCTAATGTCGAAATACTTAGATTGAAGAAAAGAAGACACTTTGCCGTAATCCCCATCGAGGGAAACGCAGACTACACTCAAAGAAGAGCATATGGACACGGGTAAAACAGCAGAGACACTAAATCGACGGGAAATGTACACGATTTGACGCCGACGACTCGTTAGGAGAAGAGGTAGCCATTACTTACTTTTGTTTATCGATGAACAAGGCGTAAGCTTCAATCGTCAATGGCGCGAATAAAGTGATTCTCGCAGAGGCGGAGGGTTTTGAAAATCGAGAAATGAAGAAGGCAAGTGATAAGAGATATCATGTGTCACAAGACATTCCCCTAATATGCACTTTATCGGAATCCAACCGTTGCCAATTTAATGCGCATTAAATGCGATCCCGTCCCAAGACTCAAAGAATCGACGTAAAATCCGTCTTGACCTCGGCATAACGCCTCAAAGTGGTGCCGAGAAGACCTCGCCTAACACTCGACAGTGAGGCCATTCACAAGACCTCGATTTAACGCCTCGTCGGGTGAAGCGGTCCAGAGACCCCGCTTAACGCCGTTAGGTGAAGCCAACATAAAACCTCGCATAACGCCCGTCGTAAAGCTACCGAAAACCTCGCCTAACACCCGTCGGCGAAGCGGTGAAGACCTCGCCCAACACCGCCGCAGGTTGAAGAAGACCTCGCCTAACGCCTGTCAAACGAAGCCGTCAAGACCTCGCCGAACGCCTCCTTAGGTGAAGCCCGCCAAGACCTCGGCACACATCCGCCGCAAAAGATTCGATATACGACGCCAAAATTGACACACACAAAGTCGATAAATGAAAAGAATGTAAGATCGTCCAAACCCGCTCGTCACAACAACCCCAATCCAAAGATGACCTCGTCAAGCGTCTTTTGGGGGTTGTGATAGGATACTGCCCAACCACTGTGCCCAAGCATCGTGCCCAATACAAGTAAACCCGACATCAAGCTCTACCGACAAGTTCGGCCCATGAAGACTCACGAAGCGGTGGGAACGCAGAAAGCTCACCCATATCTAAAAGAATCCTAATTCAAGAGGATAGGATCTCGAATCCTAGTTAGAGAAGACTTGGATTCGAGATCTGAAGTCAATACATTGTGTATAAATAGAGGCTAGATTAGACGACATAGATCATTCACTCTCTTTGTAATCACTTCACACTCTCAATACACATACTCTCTCTCTCGCCCGGACGAGATCTTATTCATAGATCGAACCACGTAAATCTTTGTGTTCTCAAGCATTTATTTCCTTACGAAATTAAGATCGATCACTCTTCAAATCTAATTTTTGTCGACATAATTATGCATCTTACTTTCAATTCATTCAATATTTATTCACATTTTATTTAAATTTCATATTTTTTATTTTTAACTTAATATAAAAGAAACTAATTATTTTGAAATATTATATAAATAAAATTGGCAAACAATATAGATACTTTTCAAAAGAAAATCATACAACACAAAAGATAATTTATATCAAGAAATTTAAATACAACACACAATATAAACTTATAATTTAACTAATATATCAAAGAAAAGGAAGAAAGAAAAAAGAGAAAAGTATAATTAAACGATCAAAGAAGAAAAAGTGAAAAAAATAATTTATATTAAATAAAAGAAATAAGTGGAGGGGTCAAGTTGAAAATCAATAATAAACTGGGGGCACCAAATGGGAATTAACAAAAGGAGAGGGGGGTGAATTCAATTTAGGCACCCTATAGTCTCATAGGATTCCTTTTCACCTGGTCCATAAAAAAATTACAAAAATGAAAGAAAAAAAAATTGAAAAGTAAGGGTTTGGGTCTTTCGCATTTCCCCAAATGAATCTCTCAAGAATCAAGAAGGTTTCAACATCTATCGTACTGTTGATCGCAACCACCGATCTGTTGCATCTCAGCCGTCCAATTAAATAAATTCCTAACATTATTCAATCTCTGACAGCGACCTGCAAATTGCAGTGCTCCAACACCTGCTGCAATTAAAATCGGAGCCGCTCACACCTATGTATGTATGCACATAAATTCACTTTATAGTAACATGGCATACATACACATGGACCGGTCAATGAAAATTGATTAAATTTGTAGCTAAATCAACTAATCAAGGCCGAATTAATTTTATACACATGTATATATATAATTAAAGAGAACTAGATCGTCCCTGAATGCCTTCGATGGTTAAAGTGGGTTCACATTAAGAGTATATGTTTCTAACCCCACCAAACGCCCTATGGGTTTGGCACACACCCTTGTTTTCCAAGTGTGGTTTACTGTCTGTGTGGTTTATAGCTTATCATGCAGACCGCTGGGTTCTCCAAAGACTTGACTAAGGTAGCATTGCGCTTCCCACGATACAAAAAAAAGAACTAGATCTCGACTTTAATTCATCAATAAAATATTATTAAAAGGTATTTGTATTTATACCCCTATAATATTTTAATTGGTTCAACTTATAAGGATAGTTTCTTGTGTATATATACTTGGATCATTTATTTGATATAAGATGAGAATAGTCTCATATCTGTATTCATCAAACTTGTAAGCGCATTTATTTACATTTGTTATATATTTATGTCTATTATTATTTAAATTCATGCCTTCTACATTTGTGTGGTATATAATTTTGTTGGTACGAAATAAAAACATCAAACTTGCACATAACAATTGTACCGTTCACTTCTCACAAAGGATGGAATCTTTATATTCAATACGAACACAATAAGTAATAATCATTTATAAATCACGAGTTTACCGTGCGGACGGAACGAATTACTATTTATTCTTAATAAAAGTATCATTTATTTTTTACACTGTAATTTAAAAATATCATTTATATTGATGAAAAATATTATTTATATTGAAAAAATATCATTATCCGTACATACGAACGTCTGCACAACTTTACAAATATACCAGCGAACATAAATTTGGATCTAAATAAAAATAGTACGTGACTGGATATTGATTTATGAGATGATACAAAGAGGAGTGGGTTTGGTGAGTGGGTTTGGTGAGTATGTAAATTAAATTTCATTGAATAAGAAAAATTGAGATCCGCCCCTACTTGTGTACAACCCCAGTAGTGACTAGTCCCATGTCTTATTGTATAGTAAACCTCCTCTCTTTTTTGTTCTTTTATTTATTTATTTGTTATTTATTTTTTTGTTGTTTTGTTTTTTGTGATGTCTTTTTCTAACCTTCTTTGAAGTTTTTAGCTGGAACACAGCAAACGTTTATTAAAATTATAAGATACCCCAAATAAGCAAATAAACAAATAAATGCATGACTCGTCACAAATGGCAACAAATACGTGTGGAGCGTCTTTCGACGGTGGGATTTGAAATTATACACAGTTTTTGGATTACTTTGAGATCCATTCATTCAATTTTATTTACTTTTTGTGGTCTGGATTTGGACTTATCTTGTGCAACGTGTTTCAAATTCAGAAGTTTGAGATTGTAACTAACCACATTTTTATTTAATAAATTTGGTAGCCAATATCAAATATGTGAATATATGGAGGTTCAAATTTATTCAGCTATTATTTTGGAGGTTCAACTCATCTAAATAGATTAGTGTGTATGTGTGTGAGAGAGTGTCATTTTGTATTTTGTTATAACAATAATATTTTTTTTAAATAATTTCAAATTTCATAAATGCTTAATAAGACAATCTCAGGATGAGACTGGTCAAGATTTTTGAATTGATACTTGTATTCATTTGTTGATGTTTGTAATTATGATTATGTCATTTGATATGCGTTTAAATTCACATTTTGACTTGTAATTATCTTGAACTATAGTTTCAATTCAAATCTTGACCCATTTCACGGTGAAATGGTCTAATATAAAAATACCTTTCAATTTTTGAGTAGTATGTATAAGTTATTGAGGTGGTTTGTGAGAGTGACAACATGATTTTTGTGAATTTACTAATATGGATATTTAATATGATTAATTATAGTTTATGGTCCGACATTTAAGTCGAGATGCAAAATAGTTTAACCTTTAAAATATTGTGAAAATTACACGACCTTTGGGTGCGAGTTGTAAATATGGTTTGGGCATACATTTATGTGCTGAAAATTTAATGTGGAAGGCCCAAATCAAACATGGATATTCTATTTTATTTTGTAAATTACATGAAAATATATATTCCCAAATTTAGAATGAAAACGAAGTCGTCAAATGTCGAAAATATATTTTTCATGCAATTTAAAATAAAAACATAATATCCACGCCGGATTGAAGCCTTCGATGCCGAGTTTCCAATCAAACACTATACGAACAATATTTGCAACTCGCGCTCAAAATTATTTTGCAACTCTGCCTAAAAATTAGGCCAAAATTATATTATTAACCCGATCCAATACTAATTGAAAAGGATATATAATGAATAAATAAATAAATTGGTGCAGATAATACGATAACTGTCTAAATTTGTGCTTTTATAAAATTTTGAAATTTTCGTGATAATAGTTTGTGAATTGACAAAATGGAGTAGTCAATACAACAAAAAAATAGGAGGTCAACGGTCCAATATAACACAAATAAAAGTTGGATGGTTGAATGCAACTAAGTAAAAGTTCGATTGCTCAACCCTCACTGATTAGACTATAGATGTGAGTTGTAGATTATAATATCTCCTATTTATTTATTAGTATATGGATAGCTATCCCTCAAGCATCTGTTAAAGTTAGGCCTTAGTGTCTTTTTGAAATTTTATTGCACAAGAAAATATAATGAAATTTTATTAATGTATTCACTTTTCAAACTATTTTTCGACGTAAAGGGCAAGCTTCTTAACTTGAAGTATTGTTTACTCTTAATTTAGTGGATCACATATTTTCTTGCATTCATTGTGATTTCTCTAGAAATTCAAAGTACACGTCAATGTCATCTAGTAGTTACATAATTGTAATCTGTTTACTAATTGTCTCGTATCTCTTCCTATAAAAATGGCTTATTTAAATTTGAAATAAGTCACAAAAAATGGCTTATTTTGAATTTGAAATAAGTCACACTTTGAGATAATTATTTAAGAAAAAATGGCTTATTTGAATTTGAAAATAGTCACACTTTGAGGTAAACACAAAAATATTCTACATCAACTTTGAAATAAAACAACGGGAACTAAACACTATACATGACTTTTTGAACTCATATTAATTTGAGTTATAAACGACATTCACAATGGAGTATATAGTCAATATCCATAGAATTATTATTACGTTTTCTGCTATTAAACGTAATTGTAATGTAAATTATATATGACAAAAACTTGGGTGAGCTCCGCCTCACCGTGAGCTCACCCTTGTTTTAGTTAAAATAATTATATATTAATTATGGTGAGTAAGGATAATTAGATTTTACTAATATATAATTAAATTTATTAATTTTAATTATAATTTTTAATTTAAAATTAGAATTTATTAATTCATAATTATGGTTTATTAATTCATAATTGAGGTTTATTAATTCATAATTAGGGTTTATTAATTCACAATTAGGATTTATTAATTCAAAGTTAGGGTTTATTAATTCAAAATTAGGGTTTATTATTCAAAATTAGGGTTTATTAATTCAAAATTAGGGTTTATTATTTCAAAATTAGGATTTATTAATTCCAAATAGGGTTTATTAAATCACGATTAGGATTTATTATTTCACAATTAGAGTTTATTAATTCAAAATTAAGATATATTAATTCAAAATTATTTTACAATTGAATTTTATTAAGCTAATTAATTTTAATTAAAATTAATTTAGTTAATTAATTAAAATTAATTAATTAAGGGTGGTCTCACTGTACGCGCGCGCGCACAGGAGACCACCCCATTATATATATATAGTGGAGGGTTAACCTGAGAATCATTTTTATCGTGAGAATGTAAGAACAAAAATATAATGAATTAAGAGTGAAAGTTGATGAATCTGCTTGAAAAGTTACTAAATCCAAAAAGAATTTTTCTTCCTCATAGAATTGAACTCGGATGAAAATTTGAATTTTGGATTCAAGAATTTTCTCAATCACGCATTAACTATCATAACGAATTCATTTTGTTTACAACAAATTTTTGTGGTTCTTAGTTCTCACATTAAACGTAGTTCTTATTTGAACATCTCTCTCTCTCTCTCTATATATATATATATATAGGGGTTGGTTATGGTGAGAAAGCTCCTTAATGTACGAAAATAAGAATAGTAGCACATCTTTCATATTTTGTAGCACAATCGTAATTACTATATTGCATATGTTAGTTTAGCACATATTTCATCAATTCAGAGCACATATGCTAAATATATTAGTTTAGCACATCTTTCATCATAACAGAAGCACAAGAAGAGTTATAGTGTTGCACAATAATCCGTATAGCACACAAAACACAAAACTGTAGCACACCCGAAAATTAAATCTCAACCATTGATATAGCAAATCAAAGGCCCAGATTCATTCCTATTTCCTACCAAATTATCCATTCCTACCTGATCCATCTCCTATATATATATATAGTTAGGTTCAAATGAGAACCACTTTTATCCTAAAAACTAAGAACCAAATGAATTTACTATGAAAGTTGATGAATCCGTTGAGAAAATTACTGAATTCCAAAATTCTAAAATTTTCACCCGGATTCAAATCTCATGAGGGGCGAAAATTTTATTTTTTTGGATTCAGTAACTTTCGCAGCGGATTCATCAATTTTCACACTGAATTCATCATTTTTTGGTTCTCATGATAAAAATTGTTCTCACGTTAACTCTCTCATATATATATATATGGGAGGGTTAACGTGAGAACCATTTTTATCGTGAGAACCAATAAATGATGAATTCACAATGAAAGTTGATGAATCTGTTGTTAAAATTATTGAATCCAAAAAAATAGAATTTTCGTTTCTCATGGGATTTGAGTCCGGGTGAAAAATTCCGAATTTTTGAATTCATTAACTTTCTCAATGGATTCATCAATTTTCATAATGAATTCATTTGGTTCTTAGTTTTTAGGATATGAATGATTCTAATTTGAACCAAACTATATATATATCAAATAAGAACTATTTTTAACGTGAGAATTAAGAATCACAAAAAAATTTGTTATGGATAAAATGAATTCTCTATGAAAGTTAATGCATATATATATTTCATGTTCGTCAATATCGCCTTTTTGGGAGGTATTTTGCCACTATTGGTAGAAAAAGTAAAACTAGCTACACTACATACATTGTTCCTAAATTATTCATATTTAGATGGTTTAACACTTAAACCAATGCATCAAGAAATTTGAATTTCACGGCAAAGATCATTGTTTGATGTAAATTTTCAAATTTCTTTTGACAAGTTTTTGCTTGTCGTAGTTCTAGTTTCTATTAACTCATGCGCACAATATGTATTGCCGAATTATTTCAAATTGATTGTTCACTTATTATATAATCAGTTCAATCAATTAGATTCTTTTTAGATGTGTTTTCGATATTTTAGGTCAAGATACCCTACTTTTGGAAAAATAATTTTACGACAAATGCATGTATAAAACATGTAAAAATGATAAAGAGGGCCATGTGGTCTAGAATTTGGATACTACAAAAGGTGGCATGCACGTTGTGACTGGTGAGTGCACCTAAATTAGTTAGGGTTAATAGTGATTAAATTCACGAATTTTAATAAAATTTTGATTTGTCACATGAATTTTAAAATTTGAAGGATAATACATAAACTTTTGATTTTTTTATTTTATTTTTCCCATGACCCCCAAATTGAAACAAACATGAAGAAATCGAAACGACGCAAGAATCAAACGACGTCGTTTTGGATTATTATATAAAATAAAAAAAATTAATAATTTACACACAACCCTCATATTTCCCTCTTCCATCTCTCTCATCTTTCTCTCATCCCATCCAGTGGAGTAACAATCGGAATCCGGCAAAGAAGAAGATGAGCAAGGCTCTTCAAAGGAAGTCGACTTAGAAACCGAACCCGAACACGAACAAACGCAGACGGTGACACAAAAGAAATCCCAACCTCGGTTAGCCGCCAAGTGCCAGCTGCAGTCCCCGCCGCAGTAGACCCCTTCTTCCTCTAAGAAAAAAGAGTCCATATCTGAATCCGAGTTGGAGTCCGACGGATCAGATTCGGACGCGAGGCCACTAGCATCCAAGCCAATGGAAGAGGCTCAGAAATCAAGCGATGGGACAGGAATGCCAGATACAAGCCCAATGCTCCGGAGCCCGTCACTCCGACCAAATCCGCTGCTGCCACACCCCTTTGCTGAAGACATGGACTAGATTCAAGCCGAAGACTCCGGAGAAAAAGTCCAATATTTTCCAGATTCGAAGAAGACCATTGAGCCGAAGACTTCGGATAAAAAATCCAATCTTTTCCAGAGGCTTTGGAACGAGGACGATGAGATTGCCATCTTAAATCTGATCCAATTTTGGATTTGAATACTTTCTTGGAGTTTATCAAGAAGAATTTGGTGGTGGTGGTCATTGGATTTGAATGCTTTCCATGTGTTATTTTTTATTATTATTTTATGTGATAATTCAAAACGATGTCGTTTGATTGTCACGTTATTTTGGATTTCTTGTGTTGGATTCAATTTGGGGTCATGGAAAAATCATAAAATTGAAAACATTATGACAAACCAAAATCAGATTAAAGTTCGTGATTTAAAAGAATTAACCCATTTAGTTATCGCAACTCATTTCCTCTAGCATTTTTTAATAATTTTTTTTTAGTATATACAAGCTAAAAACGTGGAGATTTTTGCCACAAACAGGAAATCTAGATGAGTACTATGCCAAGTAACATTTTTCCTTTATGTTTAAATTCTTAAGCTATTTCCTTGATGTTATAGTTTTAACAACTTTCTATTTTATATTTTTATATATGTATTTTTGTGGGGTTGGGGGCGATATTAAATACAATTATATATGAATTGAGCGCGCTAACCGCTCAGATATGGCCCATTTTCGTCTCTGATTTCTTGGTTATTTTAAGTTGGATTAGGTCGACGTATTGACTACATTAAAGATTCAGAAGCCTTGTAATTAGGAAATTCGCATATTTATATGTATGTCATTATATTTCTTGGAGTTGGCGATTCAATTCCTTGATTGCCCCTAATTTCGTGTAGTCGCAAATAATTAAGGAGGAGATAAGTAGCAGAACTATATATGGATCTTGATCCATAACTTGCCATGGATCATTTTAAGAATATAGGAGTCAACACACTTTTTTTTCCTGACTATAACTCCTTTGATCAATTTTGTACAATATAATTTATTTTAAATAATCTATCTTGTACTATTTTAATTTTTGAACTCATGCCCTAAATATTTGTTTTATCGACCTTGAGACCTTGGAGGCAACGGGTTACTAAATCACACATGGATAAAGGAAAAAAACTCTATATATTAAATAAGTACGCTATATATAATATATAAATTTTGGACAATATTTCTCATACTAAACCTCAACTTGCACATTTTTTTTGCTTTGCATACTTTTTTTGCCGAGATTCCAAAACATAACAAAATCATACTGACTAATCAATTGATAAATCAACCAGGAATCTGAAAAGTGAAAATCAACTTGTTCAAGTCGTAACACTAAAAAGTTTGCCTTACTTATTTTTTTTATATTCCTCCAATTGTTGCTTAGATTGTATTCTTGTTCTTTGGCAGTGTTTACTTTTGAGGATTAACCTATATAGAAAAAAATAGTATATGTTAATCCATTATTTATTTAGATGATCTGGAATTTTGAGATATCCCAATACCTTTGATAATTTCTATTATTTGAATTAATTTTGCTTGATTCATATTACACTGAAAAGATAAAAGTAGAAAAATTCTAGTAATAAAAGTAAAATTACTCAATCATATATTATATCAAAATATATTCCAGAATTAATTATTAGCACATATCTTGGAGGTATAAGAAAGGCCAACATTAATAAACAATTCTCCCCAGCCACGAGTTTATGGGCCGCTTGAAAAGCGTAAACTAAGCTAAAATAAATGCTTGAAAGACGTGAAAACAATTAACTTATTCATCTTTAATTACAGAGTTGAAAAAAGATTTGGATTTAGAACCTATTAATCAATGTTGATTTAGTATAAGACAAAGACTCTCGTGAGCGCGCGCTCACCATGCGCGCTCACATGAGTTTTTGTTTTGTTTTATATTATTTTATTTATTTTATTATTTTATATTTTGTTTATTAATTCAAAATTAGGATTTATTAATTTAAAATTAGAGTTTATTATTTTCCAATTAGGGTTTATTAATTAATAATTAGGGTTTATTAATTCAAAGTTAGGGTTTATTAATTCATAATTAGGGTTTATTAATTAATAATTAGGGTTTATTAATTCAAAGTTAGGGTTTATTAATTCATAATTAGGGTTTATTATTCAAAATTAGGGTTTATTATTCAAAATTAGGGTTTATTAATTCCAAATAGGGTTTATTAATTCAAATTAGGGTTTATTAATTCAAAATTAGGGTTTATTAATTTATAATTAGGTTTTATTATTCAAAATTAGAATTTATTAATTCAAAATTAAAGTTTATTAAATTAATTAATTTTAATTAGATTTAATTTAATTAATTAATTAAGATTAATTAACTACTTAATTAAGATTAATTAACTAATTAATTAAATAAGGTGGTCTCACTGTGCGCGGGCGCGCACAGGAGACCACCTCTTAGTATAAAGAGTGGGCGGTTCCCAATTTTGGAGGTCCGAATTGAAAGGGGAGAAGATGCCTTCAACGGATTTTATTTTTATTTTTAAATTCAATAATATTTGGTGATATGATAAGAATTTCGTATCAAACTATGAAAACATACAATATCTTCATTTTAATACAAGACATTTTAAGGTCCCGTTTGGTAACTTGAATAGGATAATGTAAGATACATTAGGGGATAGATAAAGTTTGAGATGAGTAATCAATGTGGTTGTTTCGTATAACTCATAGAAAACCTGGATAACTTATCCTGCTGTTTGATACCCAAATTATCTGGGTCGATTAACCTAATATAATGATTTTATTACCCTCCTGCCTAATGAAATTGATTACAAGGATTCGGACACCACAAATCTATCACCCTCTTTAACTAAACTCCTCATTATTCAATTTGATTTATTCTTGAAGTTTTTCTCTCTTGTTTCTTACCTATCCATATGTTTGATGGTTTGATACTTTAGCATGTAGAGGATATTTTAGATTAACAGCAAAGATCATATAAGTAGTTTTGATATAAAGTTCCCCCCTTTTGATTTCTTGAGTGGTGAATCGGTAAGTTTGGAATTATTTTCGCAGCCCATGGGGTGATTTGGAGTTGTTTGTTGATTCTTGAGGAATAGTAAAATCTTGATTATGTTGTTTTAGTTGAGAATGTAAGAAGTCATGATCGGAGTGGCGGTGGACTTGGTGGTGGAGGAGGAGGCGGTGGTGGTCTAGGAGGTGGAGCGGTGGAGGTGGTGGACTTGGTGGCGGAGGTGGAGTGGTGGAGGCTTAGGTTGGGAGCCGGGCGGGGAGGTGGAGCCGGTGGAGGCTTAGGCGGTGGGGCGGATTAGGAGGAGGCTGGGAGGGGCAGCGGCTTAGGTGGTGGTGCTTGGTGTCGGTGGAGGTTTTGGAGGTGGGGTGGAGGAGGAGGAGGTCTTGGTGGTGCACCTTGTTTCACTTGAACTGAGGGTAGGGCGAGAAATAAGCCCTAATCGCTTACTCTCGTGCAGCATTGGGTTGCCCATCTGTTGGAGAAGGGAAGATGCCTCTTCGAAGTGTAACAGTAAATTAAAACGGGTCTTGAATTAAAAACGGGCTCCCAAGATAGGAATATAGTGTACCAAACACATAAATTAGGTCAGATATGTCTCCTATCTTGGGTTTATCTTGGCTACCAAACGGGTCCTTAAAAACACTGATGTTATCCATTGCGTATAAGGATTATTTCGGATGGACAACGAATAAAGAGCTTTTCAATTTGATGACTCAATTCCTTATAACTATATAGGGTTGGTTCTTAAATTGCTATCCCTCAGAACATTTTGTTAGCAAGGTATTATCACAACCAGCTCCCCCCCGCCCTCCCTTTTTGGAGTATGGGCCTGGGGAAGCTACAGTAGCAACGAGCTACGAGAGGAAGCTACTCTAATGTGCTCGTCAATAAAAACTTTATCTTATCACTAATTAGGTAAAAGGAGAAATATCGAAGAAATTCTTCTTCTTAGGTAGATAATAATATCTGGAAGTCTTGACTCTTGAACTGTTCAAGAGATTTTTCGACATAAATTGTGTTAGTTATACGATGATCTTTAATAAAATGAAATATATGAGTCGCACTAATCTGTTTAATCAATTTGGGACTTCTTTCTTTTTCTTTTTTCCCCACCCACATAGTTAAGGGTCGAAAGTTAAGTAGTCAATAGAGTAAAAGAAAAAAAACCTAAATTTAAATTTTTATTTAATTTAGAATTCTTATTTAAGTATATCTAGATAATAATTTAACATAACTAGATAGGTAACCCATTAGGTAAATAATTAATTAACGTAACCCCCAATTTTTATGTAATTACAAAAACTAGCCAAATCTATCCACTTGTAGTAAATGGAATACTGAGGGAGCTAAAAGAATATATTGCTTTTCACAATCGGCAAAAATTATGAAAGGGAAAAATTAATCAAATGTTCCCCGAGCCATCAACTATCATGTGATGAAGAAGATCGCAGTTCATATTTTAAAAAAATAAAAATATAATTGATGTATCAAAATATTCCAAATACAAATAATATTTATTGATATTACAAAATATGTGATGCTACAAGTAGATTTAAAAATTCGGAACAATAAAATTACACAATAATGATAAACAATATTTATTGATAGAACAAATATTCCAAATACTTTCAGCAAATATAATTCACGTGTCGATTATCTAAACCGAGAAGTATTAACACTTACACCAAATAATTGAAATAATTTGTTGTGATCAATAATTGTGTAGTGTAGAATAATGCTAACCTTTATCATGTAAATATTTAACAATATTTATTTTCGTTTAAGAAAAATATAACAACAATAAAAAGGGGAAAACTAACAAAAAACAAAGAAATTTGAAATTAGGGATAATTCGACGAAAATGAACAGAACCGCATGTGAAGCTGGGCCAAAAGTAAGTTCGAAATAGTAAAATTTGATTGCGACGAAATGATTCGAGATCTTAAATACTTTTGCCCTTCTTATAATTTATTACAATGTCCCACGTTAAATTTATTCTATGGAAGTCTTCCATGACATGATGAGACATGTTGAAATGCAAAATTTATCAAACATCCCACAATCAACGACATAAGTCAAGACATACTGATTTATTTATTTCGTTTTCAAATGTAGGCGAAAATACATCAACGCTTTAAACAATATGCTAACTAGTCGTCCAAGAATCACCTAGATCCAAAGGCCCATTAAATTCTTGATGGCCCACTACGAATTTGGGTTTGCTAAAATTCCGGCCCACTTATCCAGCACCTTTGTTTGGTGAAGTGCCAATTTTGAATATTTTCGCTAGCTAAATACATGGGCTAAATCTAGTTGGGCCAGATCCAAAATTCAACGGCGGTTCCCTACTCTTAACAAGTAGTACTTTGTAAAGTTTAAGTCTGTTAACTGAAACTTGGATGAGCTGAGGAACTCGAAAACACACACACACACACACACACACACAGAGCGCCTACGTCAACGAAAATGGGCGGTAATCACGTGATCTTGATCTTCGTTGCGATGGCATGCATAGGCGCCTTCTACGGTTCCATCAGCGCAGTTGCTACAGTTCCTGAATTGGGATCGACTCGTGTCGTATTTCAGGTATATTTTATGGATTTTTTTCTATCTTTGTCAGCATTGAATCACTATGATGATCCAATAATTTGAGAGTTTTCTGGCCTAGAGTTAATCATATGCAGAATTTTTCAATGAGTTTACATAATTGTAATGTGGAAGGTAATGTGGGATTACGTTGATAAACCTTGTGACTGGGCATTTAATTGTTTCTCATTTCTGATTTTTTCTGTATGAGTCTGAACCGAGTGGAATTTTATGTTCACGGAAATTTCAGGTTCATTGGTTTAAAATTTTGAAATTTGGTCTTTTATTCGAGCGTCTCATTTGGAGTAAGTGTTTCTTGACCTAATAGAAGTGTATTTGAATTGTTTGAACTTTGTGTCAGTGCGACTGTTGAGATGTCTTTTATCTGCTATATTTATGTAGCGATCTTCTGTGATCACTTTCAAAAACGAAAGAAATTTGCGAAGATGGTATTTGAATGCTGTGAGAATTTAGATAAGAGGGTCAAGATATCTTTGCAATGTCTTCATTCTACCCACTTAGTTGTTTTCTCACTGAAAGGGAGTATACTTTAGTCAGTGCACCTATATCAGTATGTTGGATTTTTGCATTATTTGTTAAAGCTCCATGTTTATCTTGTTCTGTGGGATTCCAAAATTCGGAAAGCTGTCATTAGACTGGTAATTGAATCAGAGAGATGACGTGTGTTTTCCCCTCTTTGAAATGCAGACAAATTATGGGGACATAGAGTTTGGTTTCTATGACAGCGTTGCACCAAAGACAGTTGGACATATTTTCAAGCTTGTTCGGTTGGGAGGTTATAACACCAACCATTTCTTCCGGGTCAGTGGACTACTACATTATGTGAAGCTCTGGATTGTGTATTGTGCAGATAAATGGAAAAGTATGAGTGAACTTTTATTTACGTATTGTGCAGGTAGATAAGGGATTTGTTGCTCAGGTTGCTGATGTCACTGGAGGAAGAACTGCTCCAATGAATGAAGTGCAGAGGTTTGAAGCTGACAAAACTATTGTTGGTGAATTTAGTGATGTGAAGCATGTCAGAGGTATTCTTTCTATGGGAAGGTAACTCCATGTCTTTGGAATTATGATATGTCTTTGCACTTTCGTACTCATCTTTCTTGAAAATTTCTAAATTAACATTCTCATGAATTTCTCATGGTACTTCTATATGATAAGGATCTCTAGTGCTCTGGTTGTCTTTGATCAAGATAAATATATTTAGTTATGTTACAGAATTGCTTGTATGATCTTGTTCATAATTCTCATGTCACCTCATAAGTTTTATACATTGGCTCATATCATATGCCCAGTTATCTGGTAACATGCCAGAACTTGTTTATCTGTCGATAATCACTGTGTGTTTGTTTATTAGACTCTTATTGCATTAAATATATTTGAATGCATAAAAGCTTGGATGCAAGATAATTTTATCAAGGCTACTTTATTCTGATTTCAGATATTCCGATCCAGACAGTGCACAGTCATCATTCTCAATACTCCTTGGAGATGCCCTCACCTTGATGGTCAGGTAAGCCAGAGTACTCTTATCCATATATTTCTAATTAAATATACTTTAGAATACTGCATTCAAGATATTGACCGTCTTTTACTGTAATATATCTTCAGTATGCAATATTTGGTAAAGTTACTAAGGGTGATGAAACCTTGAGCAAACTGGAGGAAGTTCCTACCCAGAGAGAAGGAATATTTGTAATGGTATAACTCACTGTTCTCTTATATTTGATCCGTCTTTCTTATCTCATCCTCTCTTATCCAAGTTATCTTTGCCATTTTTGTGTGATTATCAGATTTTTCTTATCTTTATTTTTTATTATTTTTTAAAATGAAATGTAAATATGACATTTAATTTGATTTTTACTTCTGTAATTGAAGAATATTCAATATGCATACAGTTTCGTTGCATGATACTGAATAATTTCTGCCTGATAGAACTATCCTGTTGATGTTCTCATTTATAATCCATACTTAAGGAGCATGGCAATGCAAAGACCACTGGCACAATATCTATTATGTCCTTTAATGCTTCGCCTAGATTCTCCGGACCATTAAAAGTTATGCTTCTCTTGACTTGAGCAGACTATCAGCTGAACAATCTGCTTTCTTTGGTTCTATCAAGAGGCATCATTCGATTGAATTAGCTGTCTGTTTGTTCTAGAGTCACATGTAACCTTTACTATAAACCAATTCTCCATTTAATTATTTCCTAAAGCAGACTGGAGTTCCCAAGACGTTCTGTTGTAAACCACATTTTTACTTCGAAATCTGTGGTTTTATTATTTTTCCTTTATCATATCTTCATATATCGATCGTGGTAATTTGGATTGTTGAAGTAATTTATTCCTTTTTCTTTTTCCAGCCAATTGAGCGTATCACTATTTTGTCTACGTACTACTATGGTGAGTTCTGACCTATTTGTACTCGTGCACATTCTCGCTTATCATTTTCTTCCCTCTTGAGTAGTTTCATTATATTTATTTATCATGTGGAATCAACATTTAAAAGATACTTCTATTTCTCTATTGGGTTAGTTACCATTTCTTTGGTATACATTTGATATTTTAACTAAGCTTATAATTTTTGCAATTTTATGCATGGACATTTTGATTATTAAAAGATTGATACTCAGTTCCACCAAACCCTAAACCTTGCCATTACTTCTCTGATACAGCCATCTCCTGCAGTCGGCTATTGAGATGGTGCCACGATTGACTCATCGTCCTCCATCCCATCTTCCTTAAGTTTATTATTCCATTTGACGCCAATTGACATGGAAAACTCAAACCTAAATTGTAAGATCTTAAGCCTAGCCCCCTGTATTCCTGTTTCTATAATGGCGTTGATAGCCTCATCAATGGCCTCCTGACACCACAGGCATCCCAACCACGGTGCAATTCACATATACAGCTCTCGTCTTCACTGATTGGGCCCTCTCCAATTGAATAAACCATATCCATTTGCAATACTTAGAAATTTGTGCCTGAATTGCATTTAGATAAATTTTAGTTAAAATTGCAAATTGCCCAAAAGATTGTATATTTGGCAATTAAACCTTCTTTATTTGGCTTAGATACTGAGGCAGAAAGTTGTGAAGACGATAGGTTGGTACTGAAAAGGAGGCTTCTGGCAGCGGCTGTAGAGATTGAAAAACAGGTAAAAATTTGAATTACTTTCACTTATCTTTTCAAGAATGTTTCAAGTGTTTACTCATGGACGAGAAAATTTTCATGTACATCGCAGAGAATGAAATGTTTTCTGTAACCTTATCAAGGGCTGTTCGGCCATCATCAACAGGCTTACAAGTAGTAGGTGTTTTCTTTTTCTGTATCACATTTTGTTGTATCTACAAAGTCATACCTTCTGTTCCCCAAAGAAGCAGCCTTTTGTTGTAGAACTTGCTCTGAATCAGATGCTACGAGTCATTAACAGTTTACCACCTTTAACATGCTGTTAACAATTTTAATATGTAAATGCACTAATACCTTTCTCCGAGTGATTGCTCTTGCATAATTTGTTATTCATTGTTGATTGTGCGACCAATGAAATGTGTTTGTTGTCCGAACGGCTTACTGATTGTTTATTTTGAAATGGATCTCTAGGTGAATATAATAATGATTATAAATTAAAATCAAAATGTCAATCTTGTAAACTGTTCTTGATGTTACTTGTCCTGATTCTTTATATTATCATGTAAAACCATAGGTACATTGTGTCTCCAGTAGGATTTACAAATAAACTGCAACTCATGCTATTGTATATATTGAGATGCTAGAAGCAAAGGCTGCCCTCTTGTTTGAGTTGAGTCTGGTCGGTTCGGCTCAATATCACATCCATTATTAATGCAGTCAAACAAGAGACTGCTCCAGATGCAGAATGTATCTTCTAGAATATCTAGGGGGGAAAAACACGTCACATGGTTGAAGATATGATATAACTGACTCTGGGGTGTTGCCTTCTGTTGCTGTGAATTATGTCTGCTGTAGTTGGGGGTGGCGGTTTTTCTAGGGTAGTTGTAACGACCCGACTTCAGGATTGACGTCTGACCCCACAGATCAACACGAGTTTTTTCAGTGTGTTTTGTCCCCACTCACACACTCTCTGAGAAAACCTCCCAAGGGTCACCCATCTCACAATTGCTCTAAGCCAAGCATGCTTAAGTTTAGAGTTTTTATGAGATGGACTCCGAAAAGAAGATGCATCTTGTTAGTATGAGTAGCACATATCAAATTCTTTAAACTCTTCTCGAATATGCAGTCTCATATCTGCATATTCTCGAAATCCCTCTCATTCCGGTGTGTTTCGGTTCATTCATGTACCCCTTCGCTTTGAAGCCTTAATTGGAGCCGCTTCTTGTCCATGCCACCGCACCAGAGATCATTCCGTACTTCTGCCCCGGGCGTCACATGCCTTGTAACGGCCCACTTTTTGCTTGATTTATTTGCTTTAAATTTTAAATAATTTACGTTGGATTTGTTGTCATGCTCGATTTTGAGTTGGATTTGAGGGAGTCCGTAGTTGCGCCCCTAGCTATAAAATGAACTTCATAATTTATTTTAGGGCCTTCAAATATTACTTACAGAGTAATAATAATAATAATAATAATAATAATAATAATAATAATATGGGCTAAGTAATAAAATAAATTTTGGGTTTATATATAATTGTCAAATTATATTATTTATTCTCAAATCCTTTGTAGAATATTATTTTGTTGAGTCCAAGTTCTATTTTATATTTATGTAGACTTAAGATTTAATTAACAAGAGTTCAAAAAGGATTAGGACTCTATTAGGGTTATACTTAAACTAATTTTTTTCGTACATATAAATATGGACAACATATGGAAAACATCTCACGGCTTTCAAGTATCTCAATCTTAAATTTTGTCATCTTCTCAAATATTATTGTGATTTTGGATTTTGAGTTTTGGCTTCAAGTATTCTAATCATATTATTTTCTGGTAAGTTTTATTTAGTACCGTTAATTGAAATTTTAGTGCAATTCAAAATGTTTAATTTTTCTGAGAACATGAGTCATGGTGTAGATTGCTTATATAACTCGTACATGTAGATGCTTATTTTACTTTTGTGTTGTTTTGTTTTAAATCCAAAAATCTATATATTGGCTGTTAAGGATTATAATTGAAACATGAGCTTATGTCAATAATTAAAGACCGTGGATTTCATTGATATTTGTGAACCAAGATAAGATTGGAATAACAATGGTAGTACAGATAATATTAAGATAGAGATAGATAAAACATCAATAAAGTTGAGGCTTTGAGAGGATAAGCCGAGAGAGAAGATGTACATATGTGATCTCTTAAGCTTTAAATAACTAATTATCTATTATTTCAAGTTTGGGTTTAGAATTTTGAGTTGACGTTAAATACTACAAGTTTTTTTGATGTATTGTTATGGTTGGGGTTTTGTTAATAAAGAAAGTTGGTTGCTGTACTAATTAATCAAGGTTGATTAATTTTTTTATATAAGACTATGATATGGAATAAGTTTCCTACATAGATATGTAAACATAATTTAGAGTTGTTTGTTTTCTATTTATTTAATTATACCGATGGGCTACCGACACTACAAGAATGAGTTTTCCTTTTAATTAGTTAGCTAAGAATTATTTATTTATTTATTTAAAAGCTAAGCTATAATACGTATACCTATTTTGTTTTTTGTTTTTTGCCACTGTACAAAGAATCATATGTTCTTTTATTAGTTTTACTATATAAAACTTAATCAGTGAATTCAATTTAACTTATGAAAGTGTAACTTGAAATAATTTGGTAAATTCTTGGAATGACCCTAAGTTTTATGAAATATTATGTGTTGGTTAGAGTTTTGCATTTAAGGTTTGTACATGCCCTTATAAATTAATATATTTATTTGACTAGGTGCGGCACAACTAGAACCCTCGTTCCAAAATTGATTGATTTTGATTTATTGTGCTCAACAAAACAAGGTGTGTGAAACCTTCTTTAACTTGCAAATATGCGATTTGGAAACATATTTATTGTGAGTGAAATTTTCATTAACTTGCAAATATATGATTTGGAATAAACATATTTATTGTGGGTGGGATTTTCTTAAACTTGCAAACATGTGATTTGGAATAAACATGTTTATTTGTAAAAGTGAAATTGGTTTGAGAAATATTCTTTTATGTCCAACATGTATATCGTGGTTTGGATTGTGATATGATATTTATTGCATGCGATGAGTATGCAAGTGGAAAGCCGTGACGGTGAGTCATTGGCTACGTATATCCTATGCCGGTGAGACATGATTTTAAGTCGGTGAGGCTGAACTGTGACGGTGAGTCATTGGCTACGTATATATCCTATGCCGGTGAGGCGGGATTTCTAAGCCGGTGAGGCTAGATATGATTGCATGCGGTGAGTATGCAAGTGGACATTGTCGGTGAGGCTAAATATGATTGACTATTACTTTCCTGCAATATATACACGTTTGGACAAAAATAATGATATTCCTTGTTCCCCATCACTGAGTACGTTTTTATGTTCACCCATTTTTTATCTAAAATATTTTCAGGTTAGTGATCGTGGAGCGGCGTGGCGGTATGAGTTTGCCTAGTGATGTTATATCGCTTTTAGCTCATTCCAAGACTTGTGTTATTTTTGTTTAAAATCTTTTCCTTTATTATCGTTGTTGGATTTGAGTTACTAGAACCCCAACTTATCTCATGCTATTAAGTCTTGTGTAGTTTGCTTTGGGTCGTTGGTTAGTGTCAGTTCTTGTGTAAAGTTTAGACTTGAGTTTGTTGGACTCATTATTTGACAATTTTATTCAAGAGATTTTATATTTTATTATTTTTAAAAAAAATCACTTTGACATGCTTTCGCTTTAGCTATTTAAGAAAAATATAACATTTGGATCTATTGACTATATTGTCTTTGCATATCGTATTGGACATGAAAAGGCCGCAGCTATACGGCACAACGGGGTTCTTTCACACTCTCCTTCCCCAGGTATGGCTGAGTTTTACATTAATATAAATAAATGTTTTTGTGCGTTGTAGTAGTTCTGTACACTCACATTGTTTGCACGAGTCGATTCATAACGTCTGTGCCCAATGGCTGAGTTTTACATTAATATAAATAAATGTTTTTGTGCGTTGTAGTAGTTCTGTACACTCACATTGTTTGCACGAGTCGATTCATAACGTCTGTGCCCAATGGCGGAGCTACGTCAGGCCCCCCCAAAAATATTACTAGTATATAGTTAATAATTAGACATAGACTTCTTTGTAGTTTAGTTGATTTGTTTGATTTCTCCTTATTTTGAACACCCGGGATCAACCCCAGCTTTCTCTTTCTTTTCTTGTAATTTTGTTTCCTTTTCCTTGTCATCACCCCGCTTTCATTCTCTTATCTTTTCTTTTTCCTTTCGCTTTCCTCTTTTATTTTTATTTTTCTTTCCGTAATTTAATTATATTCTCTTGTCTCTACTTTGTGCTCTTTCTTTCTTTTCTTTTCTATTATTTGTATTATGTTGATAAAATAAAAATGTATGCAAAAATATAGCGGTTTATATGTGAACTAATATGATCAATCTAATTTCTAAATTTTTTATGATAAATTATTCTAACAACAAGCAACTGAAGGCATCAAGTCATTTAAATTCTTATTTTAAGCATCTAAAAAATTTGTTGATGATAAAACAATAAAAATATAGATCAATTGAATATATCATGATTATTTTAGAAATATAAGTGTTGAACCAAACTATTGAATAACTTAATTTTTTTTAATAACTTAATTTCGTACATTGAAAATAATGTGTTTGTTAATGCTACCAATGAAATTATTATGCACGATTTCGGAAAATGAAGAATATAAGATAAATTTATGATGATGATTATGTTTAACTTTTATTTTTCTAACATTGTGATGTAATTTAAATAATATTATTTACTTCTAATTTTATTTAAAAAAAATTGGCCCCCCAGAGTAAAATCTCTGGCTCCGTCACTGCCTGTGCCTATGCCTGTGCCTGTGACAGACATTTATGCTTGAAGTGTTGATCTCTAACCTTGTCTATAGGTAAGGCCACAATGTAGATGTTTGTGGTGCATGATCACATGCCTTATGTCGGCATTTCCATCCTTGGAAATTTTGAATTATAGTAGGATATTAATGCCGAATATTTGTAGGTGACGACCTACAACATTCTGAGTAGCCTTGTCAAGCTCTTTGACGACATTAATTTCAATCGACTAAAATTCACGTGACCGGTTTGAAAGTTTTTCTAGATGACCTTTGTGCCCGGGTTCGGGTCTATCGTGCCGTCATTTGTATATTGATGATGTATTTAGATAAGAATCACGATACACTTATATGTGTGAAAAATCAAGAGTTGTGTTGATTATATACGAGTGGAATCTTCTAGATGGGAGGATGATAGGCGGAATTGGAAACATTTCATGTGAGGTTGGCGACATTCCACATAACATTCACATGAAGTTTCACCATCACACAATCAACGAGTTCTTGATTTTGATTTTGATTATGGTGATATAGCTAAGATTGAATTCATTGAGTAGATTAATTCTGCAAGTTGAATTCAACTTATATGGCTAGAAACCTCTTAAATTGATGGAGACTGCGGAATATTAATCTTCAAGAATCTTTTCTTTCTCCCGAAAAAAAAATTATTATTATACTATTGGGTAATGCTAAATATACATAATACTGATCATTTCCAAATTACCCCTAATCATGTTCGGTAGTTATATATTGTGAAATTGGAATGTTTTATTTTTCTTTTTACTCAAATGATTTTGGAAATAAATGATTAATTTGTTTCTTAAATAATTGTCACTATGGAAATATAGATATGCATCAATTTTATACCATTATATAGATTTTAATACATATAGGGATATTTATTAATTTTAATATATTTTAATTAATATACATTTATATTTTTATGTACATTATAATGTGTTAATATTCTTAACTATAATTATATCCTAAATTTGAAATTAAGACATTATAATATTCATAAGTAAATAAATGTATTCAAATTAAAATATATTAAAAGTTGATAAATAATTCTTTATGATGCATGTCAATCTATTTTTGGAGTCAATTTTATTTATTTATCTTTTGCTTTTTCATTTGCCTTTTCATGTATTCGTTTTTTATTATGTAATTAATATTATGGTTATACTTCACATTTAAACTAAAATATAATATCAGTTTTAAAATACAATTATATTATGTATTAAGGAACGGTTATGAATACATAAGATTGAAATCTAAATGGTCCCTTCCTTAATGATCGCAAAGGGTAATTATGAAAATGACAGATTCAATTAAAATTGGCTTAACCTCTTAATTTCCGGAAATGAACAAAATGACAAAAATATCTAATTATTTATGCACATATTATGTACATTTAGATTTATCCTATATTATTATCATAAAGTTGCATACATCCAGTATCATAAATGGAAGCAAGTGCAGAATTCCTACAAACATTAAATAAGGGCATGTTACGTAAGGTAATTTTCATCTTTCATCAAACCTCTAATAATGAAAGGAGGGCATTATTTGGGACAGATGAAAATTGAAATATGGGTCTTTTCCTTTTTGGGTGGATGAAAATAGTATACAAGTTCATTTTCAGAGGATGTATCAAGTACTCATGATAATTATCTGTAATTAACTCTAGTTTGGCAAGAATTGAACCCTTTTTTTTTTTTTGAGAAACTGGCTACAATTAAACTTAGTAATTTTGCAACGGCTCCATTTATGAATGACTCAGTCGCACGTAATCCTCGCATTAATTAATTACTCAAGATCTCCAAATTATCAGTCAAGAGATTTGGTTTTCTTATTATACGTACAAAAACAGTAGTATACGTAGTCGTTAGTTTTTGTTTATGTAGTAGTGTTTTACAATTACAGGTCATATGACATGCATGGAAATTATTTCGTGAGCCACGTTACATGTTGTGAGCGAACCTACCAACAAAAGATCGTGTAAATCATTTTCGCATCTATATATAATTAATTGTGCATCCCAAATATTCAAGTCTTACTCCAAATCTATTTCTTATTTGCATTTTTATTGTCGTAAATTCCAATTTTGGAGATACAGTCTAATTCATAGAACTTGATTGCTTGAGATGCTAAATTATGTCCAACATGCTTTGTGTTGAAAAAGATTGTCAATTAGGTAAACAAAGACTTTGTTATATATATGTGGTGCTTACAGAGGTACATGTGCCTTAATGTTCCAAGAACGCGGCGTCTGATATATATGAACACAGTTTCCTTATTGAAAATGATTCTTGTACAAGAAGATATATTCTTACAAGGAAAGAAGATCCACGAATTATACTTTCATCATTGGTGTAGATTGGGCTGAAGTATGGATTACCATATATGAAACGAAGATCTACTAAACAAGAAAAGTTCTTATACAAGCCAAGATCTATTTCAACAAGAAAATTATAGCCCGAGCTATAAGAGAATATCTATGGCTTGAAAACTATATAAGAAGATCCACTTTCGTTCAGAAAGGTGTGGGAGTTCATGCTTAATTGGTCTCACACAATTTAGTGTCGAGAATGTTGTGTTCCTGTTAGGTGTCCCCCGAACCAATGTCATGTTTTATGGTACTTGTTCCAAATTTTGTTTTAGCAGTAAAGTGTTTGTGAGATGAACACTTTTGAGCGTTTATTGTAAAAGAGTTGTAATACTCTTATTTATTCATTGTTTATTGAGAGGTTATGTGGTGAGCGAACCATGTTTATGTCTAGATTGTGTGTGGTGCATACATTTCCAGCATTTCATCATGGGTGGAGATTTGGGAAATTTCATAGGCATAGTAAGAAAGAGTCTTATTGAGTAAGTTCTTTTGTAACTTATCTCCAAGTAGTGAAGTATTTCCACTAGATAAGGCCCCCCCAAATGTAGGTGGTTCATGAACTTTGTAAACATATCGTGTGTTGCTTTGTTGCTTTTATTTGTTTATATTCGTGTGAATGTTCTTTCCGCAAGAAACATATTATGTGGCACACATCTCACCACATGTTTTACGGATCAATCATATTTCCACCTTATAAAAAAATTAATCAACTAAAAGTTTGGTTTTTGCGTGCATATGTACTATAGTAGTATGTAGAGCTGACAAAGTAGCAGGCATGGTCGGTTTGGCCCCGGACCCGTCGGGTTTTTATATTTTTTTGGACCGGGTCATGCTCGTCCGAAATTTTTCGGGCCTAAAAATATGAAGGCCAAACCAATCCCGAGCGGGCTTTTTTAGATTATTTTTTATTTTTTTAATATATAAAATTAATTTTAAATTTCAAAAGAACAAATAAAATTAAATGCATAATTAAAATCTCATAACTCCTTAACTTAAATAAATAATCAGTGATAAGAACATATTGAGCTTACGTATTCTTATAATAATATTTCTTGTACATCTTGACTTATTTATGTATTCATACAATGATGTTGTAATGTAGTATAATTTTAATTCTTTAATTTAAGGATAAATAAATTAGTAATTAAAAATCAAAGATAAATGATATTTTAAACGTCAATTCCACTTATACGCCTAAAATACTAGAAAAAAATAAATTAAATATACAATATATATTTAAGATCAATGATTCAAAATGGTTTTTACATATTAAAAGGTCATTAATCATTAGCCTATATATTTTTGGAGATTATTTCTCTTAAGAATTATTTTTGAATGATTTTTTATGAAGTTATTATTTTTTTTTCAGAATTTTGATGTGTTGCAATTTAAAAAAATTATTTTCCTGACCAGTATGTGAATTAGTAAGAAATTTTATTATAAAAAATAAATAATTATATAAAATATAATTAATATTATTAAAAAATTATAGATATATATTAAATAATATTATAAATATGTGTATTTAATAGAATATCGGATAGACTTTTTTAGCCCAAAACCCCAAGCTTTTTTGGCCCGAAGCCCGATTGGTCTGTGGTTTTTCTCAGGCGGGTTTTTTAGGTCTGAGTTCTTTTAGGGCCTTTAATTTTTATGCTCGAACCAACTCAAACCCCAGATACCCTGGGTGAACTTTTCGGACCGATCTCATTTTACCGGCTCTATTAGTATGCAATATCCTAGTGAAAACTGTGAAATTGACAAATAACACCCTCCCACCAAAATCTTTTTCTAAAATCGTAGGGCCCATTTCCCTTGCTCTACTGCACTACATGTAGCTCTGTTCCCGACATAGTCACATCTATTGATGAAGCTCGGATCACAAAAGATGAAATGAAATATTAATTGGGATTTTAATAATGCAACCCAAATAAAAAAAATAAAAAATTGGTCGGACGATCCTTAGGAGTTGCCAAGGTTTGGCTTCGCTTATGTCCACAATTGATGTATGAATCCTCATCTCATACGTGTTTTGAGATTTTGAATAATAAATAGAGAAATTTAATCTCATAAACGCATAGTAAATATTCCAAAGTTTTCAAAATTAGAATAAGACAAGAACTGTGAACCGGAGGATCTCAACTAAAACAATTGTAAGAAAATCATTGGGATGACATGCTTGTCTGAGAGGAAATTTAGTTTTTTTTGTTACACCTATATTATTTGTTGAATATCACTTTACTAATAATACGTGTTGTTATATATATTTATATTGCGATATGATATTTAGTATATATACAAAAAAGAAAAGAAAAAGAAATAAATAGAATATCTCATATACCTTGTGGAGAGTGCAAGTTGCCCTACCTTTTCGTACTTAGATGTGAGTTTAATATCCGAGAAAGAGATTTATTCAGAGAGGTATCTTTTGGCAACTAGATCATGTGATGGCCGTACAGTATTGCATGGTTTTCTCTGTACAATTATAAGATAATTAAATTAAAACCACTTGTTAATTAAATATAATATATTAATTGCCAAATACCATCAACTGGGCCAGTTGTTTATCTGCATTTAGCACCAAGAAACTGATATATAATTAATTAATTATATGTTCTCTGCAACACTTAATTGGCAAAAGAAATTCGTTAGGTATGAAATCACGAGCTTAAGGCGTTATATATACGTAAGACAATAAGTATAAAATACATAATTAAATTCATATTCAACGAAATAAAATGAATAAATGATTTCATGATATAGTTTCTCGCTCGTCCAATTGTGGCTGCTATTTTCTTAGATTCAGCGATAATAGAGTAGATGCATAAATACATATAAAGAATTAGAGAATAAAATCTCTACTTTCTACTGACACCATATAATATTAAATTAATATCATTAGAAATTCAAAATATAATTAAATATTATAGTCTAATTATTCAAACTAATATTGATATATATATATATATATATATTGTTGGTTATCTATGCCCTTGATATTAGGCCATAATTACCCCCATCAAATACTTTTCATATGGGGGCCGTATGATTACCCAAGAAAAGGTTTTCTTTTGTCTAATAATGTGTAAACCCTTTACATAATTTTTGCTATATATATATATATATATATATATATATATATATATATATATGTGTGTGTGAATGTGTTTATTTTTATTTTTTTATTTTCCTCGTCAAAAATTGATGTGGCCTCGGTGGTGTACATGACATGATAACATGGAAGAAGAAGAAAAATAAGCCTTGATTAGGGATGGCAACGGATCCAGGATCCGGTCCAGATCCATGGATCCGATCCATTATTAAGGATCTGGATCCTCAAAATCTGGACCGACGGATCCGGACCGGATCCGGAACATATATCAATATTTCGGATCCGGATCCGGGTTTAAGTTTTAAGACCCGGATCCGGTCCGGATCCGCCCGTGGACCCGCCAATTATATATATATATATATATATATATATATATATATATATATATATATATATATATATATTTTATTTTATTATAATTAAATTAGTTAACCTAAATAATTTCTATTCTCAAGTCTCGCATCATTCCCAATTTCTCATTCCAAAATCCATTTAATTTTTTTTATATATATATATATATATATACATATATATATTATTTTATTATAATTAAATACATAATCCCAACTTAAAACTCTTCAATTTTCTTTTCAAATTATTCCAAAACAAATATGTTCCAAATTTCATTTCAAATACTCAATTATGTATCTATCGGCATTCACTGGTGGTCGGTCACTTACACCAATCGACGATCGAGTTGTTTGTTGCTTCCTACTTTATAGTAAATTTGTAACCAACGCCTTCCAATATAGTGATAATTGTAGAAATTCTAAATAATTATTATAGTATTATTATGTATTTAGATTATTATGGTGTTATTGTGAATTATAGTTGATTAGAATTTATTTTAGAAGCGAAAACATATGGATCCCAGTATAGACCCCGGACCCGTGGATCTTATGGATCCGGATCCGGATCTAATTTTTTGGACCCAATGGATCCTGACCGGATCCCACCAAAAAAAAAAATCGGATCCTGATCCTGACCAGCCGATCCGGTCCAGATCCGGCCCATTGCCATCCCTAGCCTTGATATATCATGTCAGAGTGAAGTGGTCAAACAAAAGAAAATTATACTACGTTTATTTTGTGCCAAAAAAAATTTCATACTAGTTCCCATCTAGTGTGTGTGGACATGCATGATCTGACAAAATTAAATTATGTCTTCTTTTATCTTGTTTCCGAAGCATTAATTTTCTTTAGAAATTTGGTGATTTAGTGGGTTCAATAGCCAAATCGTCCCTATATATATAAGTGTTCCAACTTTTCCTTTAAATTTAAATTTGATGTGTAACGACAAAGATATTATATTAATAGCTGAAAATTGGTCTTACACAATTTTTAAATTTTAAATATATTTTCCAGAGTTTAATTAGAGCTTTGAAGTTTAATTCAGAATTTATTATATTAACATTATATGAGTAGTACCTTGCTGCGAAGGAACCTACGTGGTAAATGAATATATCAATTATAATATTAGCAAGCACATTAAGAAGCACTTCTCCGAATAAAAAATAACAAGGGGTCGATATTATAATTAAAAAATAAAATAGGAGTTGCAAACTCAGCTGCTTCAAACTCCGAAGGTGTCTGAGAAAATCAAGAACATGGGCACGAATCTCGCCGGAAAATACTGCTTCATATCCCCGTCACGTGTGCGCGCACACCCACACACCCCATCATCTCAAGATTCTACCACTTCAACTATATATAATTAATCAATTAATTATTTTAGTGTCACACTGTTTGCCATTACTAGAATTATTCCAATCTAAATATATACTAGTAAAATTATGAAAACATTTTTGGATATCGATTTAGGTATGAGTACCATCTCTGATATGTCGAACAGTCTTCTCCAATGCATAATTTAAATAATCTACAAATTACACTTCAAAAATTAATTATAATAGATTTATCAATAAAATATTAATGAAGTTTGAACTTGAGACCTAATTTTCATTCTTGTGATTACCAACCAATATCAATATTTGAATTTTTTGTGCAGTAAATCTCACTAGATGTTACTTCCTAATTTGGACAAATTTAATTGTCTTATTACAGTCTACTTCATCGACGACCCTTTGTTTTGTCGTTATTGATGCAATTTAAAAAGGGATTAATAGAAAGTAGCGTCATTATTTCAAACTAAAGAATATAATTACTTAAAAAATAAGTTAATACAGTAATTAGACGAGGAACCGAGTCAAATGTAAAGCAGAGTTTACTAGACACCACGTGTTTGATCTGACCCAAAAATCTTGATTAATGTGCATGTAATCTAATGATACCTAGTGGTCAACATTCAACAAAATTTGAAGCTTATTATATAGCACATATATATACGTTTCCATATACATTACATGTAGATGTATGTTTCTACCCCTCTCTCTATATATAGGATTTGGATCAGGTGATAATGTAAATTTTGTTCATAATAAATTAATGATCCAGATTAGACATTTATATGTTATATTAATAATTGGATATGCTAAGTTTTTAATATACAGGAAAAATTAAGATGTTAGATTAGTAATATTATTTTTATGGGATTTGATTGTTTTTTTTTTTTTTGGATTTCATATCTTAGATAGATATTATTCTTTTAAATGTTTATCTTTTTATCGTATTTATTTCGTTGCACTGGTAATATAATTTCGTTGTTTTGCCAATTGATTTCGCTGCACTGGTAATGTGATGTTAATTCATTGTTTAATTTTGTTAGTATCTGCAATAATAAAGTTATGCAAAGACAATATTAAGATTGTGCTACATAGTGTGCTACAAATATATTTCGTAAAATAATACTAAAGTTTTTTGAAACACACTAATGCAATGCTAGTTACTATATGTGCTACATATTACACAATTTGTGCCACAAAAATAAGCATCATATTACGGTAGGTGAAAGATTTGGAGAGATAATTTTGTATCAGATTTACCCTCACCCGATTTTAGACGAATAAAAGGGTGATGATATCATCAATCTTGTTTAAAATGAAACATGAAATCTGGAACGTTGATTACATATTAATTAATGATTGTGATTTATTCTTATTTCTTATACATAATAGCATTCTCACCATAACCATATATATAAGGAATTGATCAAATGAGAATTCTATATGTTTTAAGAACTAAGAATTCATTTTGTGCGTTTATTTTGCATGATCTTACGGTCTAAATTTTAAAGTTATTTTAGATATTTTATTTTTAGATTTTATTATTAAGGTTATTGCTGTAATTTCCTTATATTTTATAACCAATTCTAGGAGTATTTTAAGGGATTCTTTTTTATATTTTTAGAAATTTATTATTGCATATCTATTTTCATTTTAACTGATATGAGATTACAGTTAATGGATTAGATATGCTTATTTTTGAGAGATAATCTTTATATTTTTTTTCTGGTAATTTATCTCTTACTTTGCATTCACCGCTTACTATTTTGTTCATCCGAATTTTTACACGCAAGATAAATGGCATCATATATATATATATATATATATATATATATATATATATATATATATATATAATATTAACAAACAAACGAATAACACGGTATGCACAAATAACACATGCCTATGCACAGTATGCACAAACAAACCTATAATATGCACCGCATACGCAAATGTGAATCGTGAACAAATAAAATGCACAATATGCACAAATGTACAAATAATAAGCACAATATTCACAAATGTAAAACATGAATAACTTACTAACGATGCACAACATGCACAGACTACATGAAATCATGCACAACATTCGTCTTTAGTTTCAATTTGGATAGAGGAAGATCAATTATGTGAGAGAGAGAGAGAGAGAGAGAGAGAGAGAGAGAGAGAGAGAGAGAGAGAGAGAGAGAGAGAGAGAGAGATGAAGATATTAACGTCAAGTCAAGGGTGGGGTTGTTTTGATGGGTTAGGATTAAAATAGAAATTTACATTAATGCCCCCAATTAATTATATGACTTAAATAGGGTTGAAAATGTTTAAAATGGTCAAAATCAATTTTGACCATTCCTAAAATATAGTCCGTTGGATATGATGAAATCTAGGGTGTAGAGTAATTCTTGCTTCTCATCTAAGATGTAGTTCCTTCTATAACCAATCTATATATATATATATATATATATATATATATATATATAACTTAGTTCAAATGGTAACCATTTTATCCTAAAAACTAGAACCAAATGATTTCTATGAAAGTTGATGAATCCGTTGAGAAAGTTATCAATTCAAAAATTGAATGTTTCACCAGGTTCAATCCCATGGAGACGAAAATTCTATTTTTGGATTCAAGAACTTTCTCAGCGGATTCATCAACTTTTACAGTGAATTCATCATTTTTTGGTTCTCACGATAAAAGTGGTTCTCACGTTAACCCTCCCCTATATATATATATATATATATATATATATATGAAGTGAACTGTTTAGATTACTTATGAAATTAATTAATTACACTACCCTAAATAAACATGGTCGGTTACGTTCTTCGTTTGCTTCTATAAATTATGTTTATTTCTAGATTTATTTTTTATTTAATTTCTTGTTCCAAAATAGTGTCGTTAAGATGCAGATGGAATCTCGAATCTGACTAAGTTGGGCTCCATTAAAAGGAAATTAATTAACAGAGAACCCCCAATTAGTTACTCAAATCTTATCCCATATCGAAACTTCCACATCTATGAATAAATCTTAATTTCCTTTTGTGGTGTATAGTTATTCTGCAACTCAATTCAAAATCATCTATGCATATATACATATGTATGTCCATTGATCTATTTGTTAGTGATGTAAATATATTGTGTATGTATTTGTTTTCGTAGACAATGGATATTAATATATTATATAAATAATAATAGTGTATGTTGTTGTGGTTAAATATAAAAATGAGAAGAGATAATAAGATAACATGGGCTTGCGTGCTTAGACTGACACAAAATGGCCCGCAAACTTGTGACAAACAACCAAAATTTGGCTTAACCCTTAACCTCGGTTTGGCACCTTGGGGAACATATGGAGATCGAGTTAATTTTCAAGTTCAAATTGATCTCTATTTAAAAAGAGGCGTAGCCCCTGCTTTCTCCCATGCACTTGTCTTCTTCATTGACCTCCAACACTACTCGTGTCCCCCCGCCTTTCCTATTTCTTCTCATCCTCTCTCTCCACCTTCATTTAACTCTCACACAATCAAGAATCCACCTAGCTAGGGTTCCAAAAAATCTCCCAACACAAATCAACAATCATACACACAATGTCGAGCAGAAGATCGCGTTCGAGACAGTCGGGAGCCTCCCGAATCAGCGACGAGCAGATCGTCGATCTTGTCTCCCGGCTGCAGCAGCTCATCCCCGAGATCCGCAACAGACGCTCCGACAAGGTACAAACTACCTACAACTTTATATCCAAATCTATTTCCCCTTAATGTTATTCCGATCCCAATCTAATTTTCTGTGGCCTTTGCTTTCATTCACAAGGGACAAGCAGTTAGGTCCACATTTCCTCATTTATTGCACAATTTGTCATGTGGGACTCCAGTGTTCCCCAGCTCCACACACACACACACACAAAGATGATTTTCATTTCATTTAACACATAAACTATCTTCGACACGACATAACTTAATATATATAAATAACGGTGACAGAATTGGGTTAATTAATTAAAATTGATTTTTGTGTTAGGTTTCTGCTTCGAAGGTGCTGCAGGAAACGTGCAACTACATAAGAAGCTTGCACAGGAGGTGGACGATCTGAGCGATCGATTATCAGAGCTTCTGGAATCGACGGACAGCGACAGCCCTCAAGCAGCCATAATTAGGAGCTTGTTAATTGATGGGATATAGCCCAACCGAACGTTTCAATGCCCAAGCAAGCTGGGCCTAACATCGATAAGCAGCCCACGCGGTTGAACCCAAGAGAGCCTCTAATCATCGCTCAGCCTCAGCCTCCGTAACCGCCTCCTACCAATGGAGGAGGCGCCTGTAACCAGGTCGCGCCACCTCCACATGGCGCACGAAGACGAACGGTCCCGCCCGCCCAATGGAGAGCGTGCGGAGGAAGAGTCACACCACCACCAATGGGGAGGTCGGCGCCTTCGTGAGCAAGGTCGAATCAGATAAATAGAAGGAAACCGATGTTAGAAGGGTTAGCAATTTCATCAATACAGGTCAGAAACAATACTCTTTAAAAGCTCTAGTGAAAGTATTGAGGAATCATTCCTCCGGACGAGATCTCATTAACGATCGAACCACGAAAAGCCCGGGTGTTCTTTATCGCTTCATATAAATCTCGCATACCACATAGCTAGATTCATCATCGGCGCCGTCTGGGGAACAATTTTCAACAAGAAAAGCTTCATTCCCCACGACTAAATGGCAAGAACACGCACAACCGCCGCCAACGCCGGCAACAACCGCTGGGAGGACGACCAGTGGTCGCCGGCGCACGGAAAGGAGATCGCAGACGCTACGAGCGGTCACACTCGAGGCCACATGGAAAATGTCTCCATACACCCTCAGACCGCCTCCCAACACGGGGAAGATGTCGACCTCAACGAGGACGAGCAAACAGCTCATTCGTCCCACGAGGTCCTCGCCGAGCCGTGAGCGAGTTCCTCCACGCTAATCTCGCCAATTCCAAAGCTTCTCAACCGAGGACTAACGAGGCGGGTCCTCTAGGCCCCTTGATCGAACACCACGGCCTCCCGAGGCCGCCCCCATGAGAAATACCACCACCCTGCGGCGTGATAGCCGAGAGCGCGATCGCGCCCGACGCTGGAGCCGCCACCGCGCCGAGCCGCCGACCTCATTCGCGGAGTCACCACCGCGCCGAGCCGCCACCAACGATCGCCTCGCCATTCGCAAGGCACCGATCTCCACCTCGCCATGCCGACTGCAGAGTCGAGCGAAACAGAGGAAGAAAGGCGAGTCGAACTCCCTGAGGGACGATAGGCGCCGCTATCGATCCCCACCCTCCGTAAAGAGACGGCAACGATCTCCCGGGTTCGACCGCACGGAGAATCATCTCCCTTTCTCCGTGGAGATTCTAGACACGCCCGCCTCAGCCAGACGGCACCCAACATAGCGGCTCACGATGGCCTCGAGACCCTCCGACTTCCTTTTCGCCACACCACCAACACGGCGAATCAAGGATGGAAGATTTTCACATGTGCAAAATCTTCCCGAGGTGCCGATCTCCAACGCACGGCGCTGGTTCACCTCGCCCGCCGTAACAAAGATCCATCGCTTCCGTGACCTCACGGATCGCCTGCGGCGCTTATCGAAGACGCCGCCCAGCAGCCTTCCTCCGACTGCCACAATCCGCCAGGGCGGACGAGACGATGTCAAACTTCGCCTCGAGGTTCATCAAAGAGTCGCCAAAATCGACGACAAGAACGATCTCTACATCATCAACGCTGCTCAAAACGGATCCGCCCGCCTACGAACAAAGAAATCACCAGTGAGAAACCAAAGACGGCGAATAAGCTTGAACTCGGTGGATAACTTCGCCAAGGGAGACGAGTCGGATCGGAAGAAGCGGAGACTGGGACGAGCGTAAGTCCGAGAGAAAAAGCCGACGATCAAGTCGAGGCGCAGACTGCAGAGCGCCTTCGACGTAATCAAAAGAGGGTCACTGAGTCCGCACTCGACCTCGCCCAACCCCGCCGCAGCGCCTCCCCGCCAAATCAAGGGCGGAAATATTCGAGCCCACGCCGAGCTCTTCCTCAAGCTCCGCCCTATGAAAGGGGATCCAAGAAGAGGTCCACGACGAGTATTGCGACTACCACCAAGGGTATGGTCACGATACCGAGGATCGCAGAAACTGGCTCACAGATCGACGAGCTCGCCAGGTGGAGCCCTCAAAAATACCTCTGACGAGCCGGTCCAAGAATGAAGCGCAGAAGGAATGGAGGCGGCAACAATCGCGGGCCGACCCCCAAGGCGACTCCAACCCAAGACGACGAGGACGAAGGTCCCAACGCCATGGAACAGTCTATGTTGTTACCGGATCGCCTCGGACGACGAGGTCGCCCTCAAGAACGACGCCGAGGCCGGCCCCAAGAGCCAAGAACAAGCGACTCGGATGGCGAGAACATAACGTTCTCCAAGGAAGACCCCGTGCCTGTGATCATGCCGCACTGTGACGCCATCACCATACAGTGCGCGCGGGCAACAAAACGCCCACCGGTCTATATCGACATTGAGCCTCCACAAGATCATCTTCCGTAGCTGTCTCGATAAGCTTGAGGTCGGAGGCATTCAGTTCTTCCCGCGCCTCCCGCCCACGGAGCTTCACTCAAGAAGCGATCCACCCGAGGGGTCATTACCCTTCCGGCCACCGTAGGCGGGCTCCTGTGTCGGCCACCAAGGCCATCCGATTCTTCCCGGTCCGGCCCATCTCCGCACAACATTATCCCTGGAGAGATTGGTCAGACGCCACCAAGGCCGCCTGCTCGGCCTACCACCACCAGAAGATTCCCACCCCTGGAGTGCTCAAGATCCGGGGGACCAAACGTCAGAAAAGAATGCCCACGGCTCTCAACTCGTGACGCGGCCTCGCCTGTGCATAGCAATTACCGGCCCCTGAGGCCGACACCCCGGACGACCGACCGAGACCTCCAACTATACGACGACGATCCTCGAGGTCATCCAGTCGGCACCTGTGGCCCGGACGTCCGCGGCACGTCAAACGACTTCAAAGAATATAGGACGTGTTTGCTTGGTCCCCGCCGATATGACCGGGTGTCGCCCGAGCTCATAACTCACCGCTCAACGCCGACCCGCCACCAAGCCATCCGCGAAGAAAAGGATATTCGCGGCGAGCGCAGCCAGTCATTGTGACGAGGTGACTCAACTCAAGGCCAAGATCTTGTTCGAGGTCAACACCCGACCGGATGGCTAATCCAACCGTGGTCGAAGCTCTGCGGAGGGCGGCGATGTGGCCGATTATACCGACCTCAACAAGCACCGCCTAAAGATTGCTACCCTCCCCGATATCGACAAGAAGGTGGAGGCTTTGGTGGGCCACGAGATGTTCAACTCGGATCTATACAAGGGTACCACCAAATCCTAATGAGCCCGAGGACGCACCAAAGACCGCATTCATCACCGACTTCGCGCCTTTGCAGCATCGAAGATGCCATTCGCCTCAAGAACGCCGGGCTACCTACCGTAGGATGGTGGATGCAACATTCAAAGACCACATCGGGAGATCGTCGAGGTTCACGCCGACGACATAGTAGTCAAAGTCGAAACGGAGAGTCACACCGACGACCCCAAGACCATCCTCCAACCGCCAGTCGGCAAACCTCAAACTTAACCCCAAAATGCACGCTCATGGTAAAACGGGAAATTCTTGGGGCTGGGTCTCCCAAGAAGGCTTGAAGGCGAACCCCACCAAGGTAAAGACGGTGCTCGAAATGCAAGTGCCAAAACCATTCATGAGGTCCACAACTTACCGGTGCCTAGCCGCCTCAAGAGGTTCCTCTCCGGCCGCAGAGAAGCAGCCCCATTCTTCAAAATCTTGAGGAGGCCCCTGACTTCGCATGGCGGGAAGAGCATCACCGCCTCACACCCTCAAGGAGACTCACCGACCGCCACCTCGACCGCCCCCAAAAGAGGCGAACCTCTCCTTGACTTGGCAGCCTCTGACGAGGCAATCAAGCATGCATCGCGCGGACGAGGTCGACGGCAGCTTCCTATTTACTTCATCACCGAGCACTCAAAGGGCCGAGACAAGGTACGCCTACTGAAAAGGTAGACTGCACCGTGAATGCTAAGCGACGGCCCGACCCTACTTTCGTGCTCACTCCATCCAGTATCGACCGACCGCCTCGAGGCAAGTCTTATCAAACCCGAGTCATCGGGACGAATAGCCAAGTGGGCCTCGAACTTGGCGAGCACGATATCTCGCACTCCCCTGCACCGCCATAAAAGGGCAAGCTCGCCGATTTCCGGTAGCCAAGTTTATCGAGCTCGGTCGACCGCTAAGATTAGCTCCTCTAACGCCCCACCTCGGTCATCCCACCCCCACGGAGGAACCGGACCTCCTCCACCGGATGGTTGTTGGCGATGTACGTGATCTGAGCTCGCAAAAGACGGGCAATGAGCGGCATCCTTCTCCTCGGCCCAGATATGCGAAGTCACCCACGCACCCGGCCACCTTCCCACCACCAACAACGAGGTGGAGTATGAGGTCCTAATCTCCTGACCGCCGCCAAGGAGTCAAAGGGAGATCCAAATTTTCGCGATTCCTGTGTCGTCGTGAACCGTGTTAGGCAAATACGAGGCCAAGGAGGACCGAATGAAACAATACCGACAAGGCAAAAGAGATGTTGACCTCGCTCAGATACTTCAAGATCCACCGAATCCCCGAGGGGAAAACACCGGCCGACGCCCTCAAGAAGCTAGTCACACATCAACAAGTCCACCAAAGGAGGAGATCCGCTCCAAGCATAGCGGAGTCCCACGCCGGCATCATCACCGAGATAGAGCCGAATCGATGTCTCCTCAAGGCCTACCCGAACACGGCGACTACCTTCAGATCGGCTCAAGCCAAAAAGATGATGGCAAAGTCCCGTAAGTATCTCATGCACGAGGGCGTTTCACCGGAAGTCTTACCTTCAACCCTCCCGAGATGCCTCGGCCGTAAGAAGCCGACTATGTGCTCAACGAATACACCGAGGGTCTTGTGGAAGCCACATCGGGTCGCGAGCACTTTCAAAGAAGACGCCGAGGTCGGGATACCACCGCCCACCGCAAGATTCGCCGAGCTCGTCAAGAAGTGCCCAGTGCCGATCCACTCAGCCAAAAGCCGCCTCGACGGATTTGAGCACCGCAGAGTCCGTGGCCTTCATGCAGGGGGATCGACATTGTCGGCCGCTCGACCGAGCACCGTGTCACCCGATATTTAGTCGTGGCCATAGACTACTTCACAAACGGGTCGGGCCGAGCCACTTTCGAGCATCACGAGCGTATGATTCAAACCTTTGTGTGGAGAAATATAGTCCGCCGCTCGCATACCGCACATCCCGGTCTCGACAACGGCACTCAATTCGTCGACAAAAATTTCAAGGAGTGGTGCGAAGAGCTTCACATCGATCAACGCTCACTTCGTAGCACACCCGCAAGCAAATGGTCGACCGAGGTGACGAACCGCACGATCGCATAAGGATTGAAGAAGAGGCCGGATCTGCTAAGGGCGACCGGGCCGAAAATCTCCTCAAGTCCTCCGGGTCCCACAGACCACACCTGACGGCGACGACGGAGACCCTTTAGCCGGGTCTACGGCATCGAGGCCATCATACCGGCCGAGATCGGAGCGCCAAGCCCTCGCACTCTCCACTTCAACCAGCCGAACGAGGACGACCTGGGGCCAACCTCGACGCCTCGAGGAGAAGCGCGAGCTCGCTTCATAAACGGCTTAAGCACAAGAGCCGTGTCGCGCACTACAACAAAAGAGTAAAGGCCTCCACACCGAGTGGGCGACCTCGCCCCGCGGAGTAATGAAGCAAGCCGAGCCGAGCGCCTTAACAAGCTTGATCCGACATGGGAAGGACCCTACCGCTCACGAGGACCTCGCAAAGGGGCCTATAAGTCGCCCACCGTCCGGCACTTATTCTAACCCGCACATAACTCATCTAAGGAGGTATTTTACATAGCTTTGATTTTAGATCGCGACATGTTAGCCCTCCTATTGTTTTGACCGATGTGCGATGTCGTTTACTTGTTTAATAAAACATCCGCTTTTCTAATGAGTATTTCACTGTTACGCCTTACATTTATGTGAACATCCATTCGGATATACCACATCTAAACCTTCACAAGGGACGCCTTACGAAGATGAAAATCCCACTAAGTAGGGTACGATACGACTACCCATTAAGTTGACGCTCACATGCAAAGCATACAGACACCCATTAAGTTGACGCCTACATGCAAAGCATACAGACACCCATTAAGTTGATCGCCTACATGCAAGCGACATCCAAACCGATCTCGCCACCTCATACCCCTTTATTTGGGAAGATATGCACCCGACAAAGTCTAAAATGCATCAACGACTACAAACAAAGTACCAAGCCATATACCGCATAACCGTGCTTCGTAGCTCGCTTATACCCCTTTATTTGGGAAAATACGTTGTATACAAGATGAATACATTTATGACCAAAACGAAGTCCTAAGCTATGTTTGTACCTCTCAAAGGGAAAACGACACTTCAAACGAGTCTAAATACATTTATACCTACATACAAGGTCCTATACTATACATGGCCTCATTCCGCCCCGGCCCGCCAGACCGGCCAAGTCGCACCAATTTCTACAAAATCCCTGTGCCGACGATGTATGCCTCGAACGAACTCGGTGCCTTCGACCCACCGACGAGGCCGAATCACCACGGCCTCCTCCCGGCACCTGAGCGGCTCTGAGGCAGCCCTGACGGAAGCATCGACCTGTGATCACCTTCACCCGCCCCAGGACACCGGTGGCGGCGCGCAGCACGGGCATCCCGGCAGGGGACGCACCCGAGGTCACACCCCGACCCCGACCGACACCGGGCCGTGTGCGACTCGCCCCGCCTCAAGCTCTCCTCACGACCGAGGACCTCGGTCGCCGCCCGGTCCCGTGCAGGATCCTCGATAATCCGCCCACCGACCCATCAACCTCAAGACTACGGCGTGATCGAGTATCCGCCTCCTCCGGTTCTTCTATGATCGGGTCGGCAGAGCCCGCTGTTGCCTCGCCACCGCCGGGCATGCGACGCTTTGACGATGTCGACATCTCCATAAACTTCACCACGGAGTCGACGCAGCTTTGAACTTCGCCGTTGGGCCCTTCCTCATCCTCAAGACCATGCCCTCCGCCAAGCTCTCGACTCGGCCGTCGGCTTCGATATGGTAGTCCCACCACAAGGATCCGCCTCTCAGACTGTGATGCTCCTCCGACAACCGAGCGAGCCTCTCCGCGGTCGGGCCTGTTGTTCCTCGACCGCATCAAACGTCCGTGGATTGCGCCGGCAGATATGTCCGCCTCGACTCGCCTCGCAACTTCCAACTTCACGCTGCTCGGCCAGAGGCGGGCCACTTCCGGTCACCATTCAACTTCCTCTTCGATCAAGAATGGGCCGAGCCGACCTCCATAGTGGCTAAAACTGGGTCACCGCACACCGGCTTCTCCAGACAAAGACCTCTTCTTCCTTCTCACCAAGGAACCTCGGACCTCTTTTAACTTTGTCAACAAGTCATGGTCAAGTCCGACCCAATCAGGTGTGGAGTACTGAAAATACACAAGACAACACCAACTTTCAAAATATCCGCTTATTACTCAACAAAAGGAGAAATTATTACAGTGCTCGTGGTCCCATCGACCCCGCAGCTCACGCTATTACATCAGTCCATCGACCTCAGTGCCTATGGCCGGTCTCCACGACCTCCGATGCTCCCTCGGCCGCCCACCTCCGGCGGGACCTCCGACCCGCCTCCTCCCCGCCTCCGCCTCCTCCTCCTCCTCCTCAAATGACCAAGAAGGAGCCCCGGCTCGTGATCCTCGCCCACCTGCATTGGGCGACGGCCTCAGCAGCCAAGGGTAGAGCCGATGCCGAGCCTCCACCACCGGAAGCGAGTCACCCCGCCGATCACCCGGGCGTAAGATTTGTCCACCTCTCTCGGGTCGACCTCGGTCCACCCATGCTTCACCTTATCAAAATCAGGCATGGTGGCCGCCAGCTTCCCCAGATAATCCGACACCACCTTCGGCTTCAGCACGGCGGCAAGATCGGCAATGAAAGCCGAGAAGCTCTCCGACTCGATGAGCCGGCTGGCAAAGGCCCTCAACAGGGTCCCCGGTCGGCCACCAGACCTCTCTCGCCGGCGAGTTCCTTCTTCGCCCGGCCAGCCCTCCTTCAGCCTCCTCCACCTCCCCGCGGCCCAGGGCCCAAGGCTCTTCTTCGTGGCGCTTCAAGAAGAACCTCCCGCCTCCGGCCTCGCGGCCTCGGCCTCGCCCGCCGGACGCAGCGGCCTCGGCCTGCCAGCAGCAGCAAGCTCACGCTCAGCGCCACGGGCCGAGCTCTCGCTGCAAACCCGGCGGCGACTGCTAGCTCCCCAAGAAGGCTACCGCAGGCTCCCCATCATCGGGCTCCCACCGCAAAAGGAGATGCACAAGTCAATAATCGATCGCAAGGCAAACAAGCCTAAACACGAAGAAGCTTCACGACTTTGTGGAGGATGCGACCGAGCTTGGGCGGTACCAGACTCAAGGCGGCCCCGAGGTCATGACTCAAGCCGGGCCGACCCCTGCCAGCCCACTCATCACCGCCCACGCTGTCAACCTTCTTCGGCCCCTACTAGCCCAGCCACCCTCGCTTTTCTTCGCGGCCTCGCCCGAGATGGCGAGTCTACCACCCCTCACCTTCACCGCACGGAAGAAAAGACATATTAGCACAAAGAAAATAAAACGAATAAGGATTAAGAAAAGGGATGCCTCACCCCGTCTGCACCTCGTCCCGACGCTCCGACCAAAACACTCACCGCCTTCTTCGGATCGTCCCTGTAACTTATGGACAAGATCTCACCAAGGTCGCTCAACAAATCCTCCATACGGCCCTGTGGGCTTGATTTTCGGGTCCACCAACAGCGCCGACACCCCACTCATACCTCCGCCTCCCTCACCGCAGAAAGAAATACTTGCTCGCCAACGGGACACCTGAGGGACGGCTACCTTAAATTTGAGCCGGGTGACAGATAGTACACCCTCCTATGGTCTTCACGCTAAAAGCGATCAAGACCTCGAAGGTCAACTCCTCGGAATGCCAGAATAAGAGAGCCCCACCCCACCAACGACCTAACTAATTCGGGGTCAATCGACAAACGGGATCCGAAGTACTTTGAAGGCTAAGATAGATGGAGGACAAAGGGTACCTAAGACTCGCCTCAAACCGCTCACGTAGACAAGAATAAACCCTCCGAGGGCCATCGCCTATCTCCCTCATGCGGCAGACACCACCACGCCTCCCTAATCCCAGACTCCTCACAACCTCAAAAGCTCCTCCAAGGTTAAACCGACCGCCGAGCCCACCTTCGCACCATCCCATACAGAGGATACCGCGAACACTAGAACTTAACCCTGCTGCACCTACCCAAACCGTTGTAGCACATATAGTCTCTAACGCCGCAACTCACGCCTAACCCGACGCGAAAGGGAACTTTCAGAGCGAGAAGAAGATGAGGAAAGCATACTTACTTTTCAAAGTAGTATACGGCTACTTCAAATAAAAATCGGGTCAACTCGTAAAATCAACTCGTAAATTCTCTCGTGATTTTTAAGCGTCAAGAAGAAGAAAGTGAATTGCCTCTTTTGCGCCTATTTATAAGGCTAGGGCGCCGCAAATTGCCGTTTAAATTCAACACGTGTCAAGACGTGATTGGGCGCAGCACGCACGCAAGACGCGGTTCGAGTGCCCAACTACCGCTCGCGCGTGATGACGACGCCACGAAAGGACGAGCCGCCACCGACCTAGCAATCATCATGCGGACCCCTGCCCCTCCGGATGGCGGCGCCAGTCGCACCCCGCCCAGACGGACCTCGCTAACCCGCCGCAGAGTCTCGGCGCCCAAGACACACCACGTAATTCCCGAAAAGGGCGGGCGATCGGGTCTGACACCGCCGCCACCACAGAGTAATACCAATTCGCATCGCACTAAGATAACCAACAGCAGAGGCGCTACCTGTGTCGGACTTCGACTTCCTTCGTGCCACATCTTTCTCAAGCGACGGACAATAAACAACCCAACTCGATCGGCACCGTAGACCCTCACATCCAAGAACAACTTCACCAAGCCACACCTCACCCGGCGAAGCGCTATCTTCACTCCACCGGCCTCATTGCTCCTCGGCTATTCGTGGGCTATGATGGGATATAGCCCAACCGAACGGGCCCTCTAACAGCCCAAGCAAGCCGGGCCTAACATTGATAGCAGCCCACGCGGTTGAACCCAAGTAGAGCCCTAATCATCGCTCAAGCCCCAGCCTCCGTAATCGCCGCCTCGGCCAATGGAGAGGCGCCTGTAACCAGGTCGCGCCACCTCCACATGGCGCACGAAGACGAACGGTCCCGGCCCGCCAATGGAGAGCGTGCGGAGGAAGAGTCACACCACGACCAATGGGAGGTCGGGCGCGTCGTGAGCAAGGTCGAATCAGATAAATAGAAGGAAAACCGATGTTAGAAGGGTTAGTACAATTTCAATCAATACAGTGAAAGTATTGAGGAATCATTCCTCCGGGACGAACAATACTGCATTTAAAAGCTCTAGTGAAAGTATTGAGGAAATCATTCCTCCGTTTTTACGATAAGATCTCATTAACGATCGAACCACGTAAAAGTATTTATTTCATCTCTTTTCGTGTTCTTTATTGCTTTTTATTGTCATATAAAGACTCTCGCATTTAAGATTTACTAATAAGTCAAAACTAGATTCATCAATATTTGCTGATCAAGATGATCTTCACGAGGTTGATCATATTGATGATATCAATGGTTTAAAGGTGATATGTATTAGAGCTACTTGTCATGCATATTTATGCTATGCTTGTATTGTCACACAAATGTAACTATCTGTTCATATATAAATCAAATTACTTACATAGCATGATAAGGTTAGTTTAAATATGTATTTCTTGTATATTCTCAATTTTAAGACCTTACACAGCTAGCTGCAGGATACTATATATATATATATATATATATATATATAGAGTGGATCAACGAAAACACATCTTTTTTAACTGCATAACCACGATAAGATGTTGAAGATGATGCACAAACGGATAAATCGTGCATAACGAAAACTTTCTAAAATTATTTTTTGTTCAACAATTTTAGAAAGTTTTCATGCACAACTTTATACCGCTTTGTGCATCATCTTCAACGCCTTATGCATGGTTCTCAAGTTCTCAAAAGATGAGTTCTCACCTGATCCAACCCCTATATATATATATATATATATATATATATATATATATATATATATATATATATATATATATATGGGAGGGTTAATATGAGAATTATTTTTATCATGAGAACGTGAGAATCGAAAATGATGAATTATCATGAAAGTTGATGAATCACAAGAAAAGTTACGAATCCAAAAATGGAATTTTCGTCCTCATGGATTCAAACCCGGTGAAAATATCGAATTTTGGATTCAATAACTTTCTCGTGGATGATCAACTTTATAATAATTCATTTTGTTTATAAGAATTTTTGGTTCTTAGTTCACGTTAAAATGTTTTATTTAAACTTGACTCTATATATAGGGTTGGTAGTAGGAGAAACCATTTCTAAGATGAGAACTAAGAACTAATTAAGATCCTAAATATTGTATTATCTAATGGTCTAAATTAAATTTGTGCATGATAAAGTATTTGACTAAATTAAAGATGATTTGACTATTATTAATGCGTGAAGGGTGGTTTTGTATATTCGAAATTTATCCCACCCCACCGTAATCACCCAAACCCCTTACATTAATGCATCAAATCTGTTCATCTTCTCTCTCTCCTATCACTTTCTCATCTCTCAAATTATAAATCTCACAAAATCTATGTAAAGCGGTAGCAAATATAAAATATTTCTTCAATACTGTATTTGATCCCCGAAATCTCGCAAAAATACCTTGATCATAAGATTGTGAACATATACGTACACGGCTGTTCAAACGGATTACGTAAAAATATTCACTTATTTCGGTGGAGGCGAATTGCGAATCTGCGAATTACACAAGGTTTTGCTGTGAACAAAAATAATTTGGTGCACATGTGAGATAATAATCTTGTCTTACGGTGTTGCGCATAATGTTTGAATTGGCCCTAGCATAATTTGGTTGATGTTAGTATAATTACATATTAAAAATAATATTTTATATCATTATACCCATTTTTTGAATTAAAAGAGAAAAATATGCTAGTTTTGTCCAACGCAAAAAATTATGTAAAATATTCTTCTAAATAAGTTTTTGTGCATATTTTTTATGGTAAGAATAAGCTAATATTTTGCTATGAACATGCAATATACTTGTTATGTATAATGTTGATGTGCATGTGTTGTTGATTGATATGAACATGGTAATATTTGTTATGCATAATAATGTTGTGCATATTTTTTATTTTGTTATGACCATGCATAAATTTTTAATTACCATCCCACCAAAGTATATATTTTTGGTAATAGTTTCAATGCAGAAAATATAAAAAATGATCTGGTAATATTAATAATACTAAAAATGATAAATAAAAACTGAATAAACAGCAAACGAAAAAAAAATCAGAAATGTAAACTTGAAAATAAATAAATAAATAAATAAATGAAAAGGAATAACAGATTGGAAGACAACAATGAATAATTACTGACTTTGTCCGAAAAATAAGTAATGCAGAATTACTATATTTCATAAAATAATTAAAAGATAAACGTAAAGGTAACATAAATCGTTACAAAGAAATACTTACCAAAAATATATGAAAGAATCCCATTTTTTAAGGAAATAGCCGATTACATTAAAAACCAATCTTTGCCGCTGCACAACCGTCTTATATATTACCTATGGTAAAATATATAATTTCAATACTTTCATAAGAATTCAGCTTCAAAAAATAAAATAAAATTATTTAAGAATACTTCTGGTTGATGATTCCCAAATTTTCTTTTCAAACTAATATTTAATATGTACGACTTGATAATAGAAAAATCACCGGTCTTTCTAATTCTGATAGTACAAAACTTGACATTTTATCATTTTTAGGGAGACATTTTATCATTTAAGCAAGCAACAAGCTATTTTTTTTAGTTGTCAACAATATAAAATTCCAAGGACAAGGTTTAAAAATTCAGTTTTTGTCGAATGACCAAAAAAACTAAACATTATTAAGAGGGTGTTTCGCTAAACTTATTTTAAAGAGCTTATAAGCTCAACGAACTTATAAGATGTTTCAAGAGTTTATAAGATATAATGTTTGAAGAACATATAGTTCTTAAAATGTTTGGATGATTGAAACATAATGTTTGCAGAAAAATCGTGGGTTAGAGAGAAATCATAGTTAGAGAGAAAATTGACGAGAGGTGAAATCGATAGTGATATGTAGAAAATAACTAACCATGAAAGATTATTTTGGTAAATTCACTATTACTTATAAGTTTATGAAAAATAAATTGAGGTTGAAATACTTATTTTAAAGGAATTTTATTAATTGTCGGAGCTTATTTTCACATTTATAAAACTGCTTAAGAACTTATTTTGTCAAACACTTTGTGTGTACTTATAAGCTCTTAAACAACTTATAAGCTGTTTTGAAGTGCTTATAAGCTTAGCCAAACTACAATTTTTAAGTTGTTGAACTAAATACCAATTTAACAACTTTGCAAATATAATATTAATTTAAGGTAAATTCTAATTGACATGTCAAAATCACACATCCCATGAACGTAAAAGAAATAACTTACAAGAATCTTTTTGTAAGAAAAAAAAAAAAGCATCGCAAAACTCCTCCCAAAATCAACTTATGTAAATGTAATAGTAACTGTCCATTCTAAGTCTAGGGACCCCAATGAAAAGATTACAAGACCCCTGTATATAATAAGCTAAAAATTAAACAGTCGAGTTCCACTGTTCAACTGTCTTTTTCTTCGCGTAGCGTCATCTTCGATCCACCCGAAGTTCTCGTCTAATTAGGTAATCTGAAAAAAGATGAGGTTACAAAAATTTTTCGAATTCGCTCGAAAATTAGATTTATATTGAATTTTGTTGATTCTTGATCTTGTGCTTTTACCTTTACTGTTTCCGTTTCAAATCAGTGCTTCTTTGTCGGCTTTCTCTAGGTGGAATATTTCTTTCGATTTTCATATCTATGTTCGTAATCCTGATTCCGTGCTCTTAATTTTCTGGCATTTTAAATATAATATGCTTCGTTGTTTGATGGTTCGATTTTAGCTCTTAGTTTCCTCTGCTGCTGTTGAATTGGGATTTTCTTGTTCGCCATTTCGCGAAAAAATAGGGTATGTGTACTGGAAGTTTAAGATATGTGTGATTGACTGACTTTTATCTTCTTTTTAAGACTTAATATCTGGCATCTCATAATATTTAGGCGAAGATTGGGTTTGTTTATTCTGTCATTATTGATTCGTATTGAAATAGTTTTGATGAAATATAGATTGGTGTTATATATGCTTTGGTGGTGGCAATGCATCGCTCAAATTTGTTCGACTGGTTGATCGCATAGGACTGTGTATTCGACTAATCTTTTCTTTGGAAGTAAAATTACTGTCGGGCTATACATCACTTTAGGATAACTTTCTAGTGTTTTGGATTCTGGTATAATCACATTGTCTTGCACGAGCTAATAATTGTTTTGTGTATGAGGAAGCTATTTAATCTCACTGGAGAACAACTAGAAATGCTGATACATACCGCTCTTTATTTCTATATGCGAGATTGTTGCTACTTTGTAATTAGTGGTTAATGCTAACGAGAATGTTATAACCAGTCAGTTTACTCTTTTCAGGGACGCTTATCTGTCTCAAAAATGAGCCCAACTGATTATACTGCAGAAGTTACAAGTTTGTCACCTAAAGCGACCGAGAATGATGTCTTTGATTTTTTCGCTTTCTGTGGTGCAATTGATCATGTTGAGATTGTCAGGTAATCTCATATGGTACCATATCACATGCTTTTCCACATTAATTTTGGAGTTTATGGCCAAATAATTTTTTCATGCTTTTCCTCTGTGTGCATGTATGTGCATGTCTAGATTCCCGGAGTTCCATCCTTATATGCGTTTGATGACATTCAGAATTGATAGCTTGAATAGACTATCATATAATAGGATTCAAAGTTCACGAACCAAGTTAAGAGTATCTTGGAGTTTCAATTTCTTGGGATCATATGTTTACAGATTTACCATGAAAATAACTAGTGGAGTTTTCCCACGATAGACAAATTATGTTGCTCAGCCAACTATATTCTCTACCTGGATATAAAATGATATTGCAAATTATCTATGCACGGAATTATTAGTGGATTAACCTATTTTCTATGCTTAAAACAAACTTTTAACCTCTTGCTAGAAGTTATAAGGTATTACTGATTTAACTTTTTGGCAAGTATTTCTTGTATTCAGAATGTTATTACTTTTGCATATATAGTTCCTGAACCTCTTGGGATTTGCTTCCTGTGGTTGACAAATAAAACAGAGCTGGTGAGAATGCATCCACGGCCTATGTGACATTCAAGAACCCGCATGCTTTGGAAACTGCTGTCCTGCTCAGTGTAAGCTGATTTTAAATATCTTATGTCTTGCTAGGGTAGTTAAATGGTAAACCAATCTAATTTCAGGAATTAAATATCTGATGCCTTTTACTGAACCTAAACCTTTAATATTTTGTTTAATCCTATGTACAACTTATCAACAATTCTTCTTGTTTAATGAAGTGGTATTGAACTCATTACATATTTCTATGAGTTTGCTTGTCACAATCAAAATTGATAACGTCAGGAGCCGTAGACAAATATTTGGAGTAATTGAAAACGACGATTGGTGATGCGACCTTCACATATTATCTCTAATAAGTTTTCCGTGATCAATGCTGACGCTTGTGCAGCTACATTCATCTGATCCTTATAGAAATGTGTTTTCGTGTGAGTTCTGCATTTGTGTAATTGAAGGCTTATATAGGGAGCTACTATTGTGGACCAACCTGTCTGCATAACCCGATGGGGACATTATGAAGATGACTACAATATGTGGAGTCACTCTTCATGGAAAATTGAAGACGAAAGCAGTGCAAGTGTAATTTCCCTTTTCTCCAGTTGATAACATTTATGACTATCAGATGATCTAACACCTCATTGGTTTGTTCACATGAACAGGACTCTCAAGCCCCTGAGCTGTCCCTTCTGCTGGGGAAGCTGTATCTCTAGCTCAAAACGTGGTGAAAACAATGGCGCCAAAGGATACGTGCTGGGAAAGATGCATTCAGCAAGGCAAAAGCCTTGGACGAGTCTCATCAGGTATCAGCAACAGCAGTAGCCAAGGTTGCAGAGCTGAGTGAAAGAATGGGGCTAACCGATAAGATATTTGCTGGGGTTGAAGCAGCCAGATCTGTAGACCAAACGTACCACATCACAGATACTACGAAAACAGCCATCACGGCCACCGGAAGGACTGCAGTTTCTGCTGCGAATGCTGTCATTAATAGTAGTTACTTCGCGAGAGGTGCTCTTTGGGCATCAGGCGCTCTAAGCCGAGCTTCTCAGGCTGCCGCCGACTTAGGTGGTGGTCATGGCGTCAACAAGTGATTAAATTTTCATCTAATAGGAGTTGTTGTTGGTATGTCTCCTTGTTTATATATATATTCATACATGGTGTTGTTAAAATATAGATTCAACAATCATCGAGTTACTACCACGTTTGTGCTCTTGAAATAGTAAAGTTGCACATAAAAGAACCTTAAAGTTTTTTGCATATTGATGAGTACAAACCTAATATTGGAAAAACACTTGATCTAATCGAGAAGATGTGTTTTGGAATAACTCCCAACTCTTGCGACATATTACGTCATGCTCATCATAATTAAATGCAGAAATAATGTTCCATTTCCCTCATTTTTTTCCTAAATATCGGAGTAAATACCAATTCTTCTAGGCGTTTACTCGAATAAATTTATTTCTAAAGGAAGTTCAACGTCCTTCGTTCCTCGTGACCCGTGTCTGTCTATCTCTCGGTGAGCTCACGTCTAACATAAATATTAGTCAAATTGTCAAATGTTACTTACCTTTCAAAGTTGGAAATTTCCTTACAAGATTTGATGACCCTTGTGTTGCAATCATCAACAGACACGTCATCACTGTCGCCGTTAACCCCATGGGTACGGGTACGACCCGCAGATCTCGTTTTTATTTTTTTGAGTTTGCGCTACCAGATATTTGTCTCAGTGGTCAATACAATATAAATGCGTATATTTTAAAATAAGTAATTTTCTATAACTAGCCAAATATGCCTTTTGACTTGATTCGACGGAACAAACAAAACAATTATAAAAATGGGCAAATTTGATTTACTATACATTAATAAAATGGCTGATTGCCTTTCATCACAAACTATTGACATTTTTATAAGTGTAAATTACATATACATTTTTACTATAGCTTTCGCAACACCAAGTTTGATATCTTCTACAATTATAATATTGATTTATTTTTTTGCAAAATTGATCCAAATTATTTGTAAAATTATGTCATTGTAACTAAATCGATAACGATTAAATAACGTCATTTCAACTATGTTTACTGATACAATTTTCAATCGAAGAAAGTTAAAAATACTATCGTAATTGGTACCAGTTAAAAATAGTAATGTAATTGGAAACCGCCTAAATACAATTTACTCTTAAAATAATTTTGTTTCCAAAGAATTCTGTTATAATAATGTAATCTACGGTTTAACTTTTGTAAGGTCGAGTTGAGATGAGTTGAGTCGGTTGACCCAGACCCTCTCCAGATCCAGACCACAAGCTGCACCATCTTCAGCAAGCTTCTGCAAAACAGAACCAACACATCTCAACTCCCACAAACCACAATCACAGGCCAAATTTTTACATACACTTTGCCCACTACCAGTTCAATTTCCAACCAAATCTTCAGTATATACCGTGCATCACATTTGTGGAACTCTCAAAATCAATCAGATCATACTCAAATTTATGTAAATTAAACAACAATTTCAGAAAATAATGGATGCGGTTTCGATCAGAGTGCCGTACAGAAACTTGAAGCAGGAAGTAGAACTAGTAGGCGCCGACGAGTGGGAGAAACGGCAGATCCATAATTCATCTTCGCCGCCGGGAGCATCCGATGCCGGAGAGTCGCCGCAGGATACTGATCAGCATATTCCGCCGCAGAGTAATTGCAGCTTATTGACGCTGATCCTCAGTTGTACGGTCGCTGCCGGTGTACAGTTTGGTTGGGCACTTCAGCTGTCTCTCCTCACTCCTTATGTTCAGGTAATTGCGCTCTGTATTGGATATGTACTTTAATTTTTATTTATTTTTGGATACGTACTTAGTATTTGTTGACTGAGTAGATGCATGGTGCTACTCGCAAAGTGATCAATCCTGAATTTTTTTTGTAGAAATAGTGGAGAGAATTTTGAATTGTTGAGGGTAGACGTTATTGAACTGCGTAAACTTAGGCAAACTCTGGCGATATAAGATGAATAGCTGTCCTCCAACACTTCGATGATTTGTAATTATGTTGGAAGAAATGTTGACGCTTGTTGGAAGAGTCTGTTATTTTGCTGTGGTAGTAAGAACTTCAGACCTTCCCTCTTTCCAGCTAAATCCTTAGTGTATTTGTAAAGTAGGTACTTTTCAATAGTTTTATTTATTCTTGTTTTAATTTAAATGATGGTTATTTGCTTTAGGTAATTCTAGTGGTAACTAATCTTATTGTATAATCATGTGTGGGTGATGTTGCCATACCCTATTCTGAACTGTAACTTTCAGGAGCATCCTGTTCTTACAAAAAACTCAAGCAAGATCTTGTCGATAAGATTGGCAAGAGCTAAATGAGCTAGAATGAGAATACAATCAAAAAGTTTTACATGTTTCACTCTCTGATGCAAATTTACCAGCCATAAAAGCACAATAGCACTTCACAAACTAAAGATATGTATTTGATGTGGAAAATGCACACATTTATTTCTCAGTTTACGGGAAAGTCCTTGTTTGTTGTTTTGTTTTCTTATCTTATTCACTGCATAGCGCTCATTTCTGTTGCATTTTACTTCAAAGGTATATAGAACTAAAAATATAGCATATAGTAATTATATCTGTGATTCTCTTCCCACAGAGACAATATGATTTCTTGTGTAAAATGTGTGACTGTGTATAATAGACATAGTCCCTCTATTTCTTTTTTGTATTCACATATTTCATTTCTACCGTGTCCCACTCATAGTGATCATTTTTCAATGGACTATGGTTAATCTTTTAATCATCTCTTCCTTAAAAGAATTAAGATTGAAGAAGGTATTCTGAAATAAATTGTGTTTACTTTTACTTTACATTTTTCTGCTGTGTGTTATAGAGTTGAAGGTGGTTTATATAAGTATATTCTAATTTCCTTGGTTTTCCTATTTCTTTTTTCATGCAGACGCTTGGTATAGGGCATGAATTTTCTTCTTTTATATGGCTCTGTGGTCCCATAACAGGCCTTGTGGTATGTGACAATGACATCTTTTTCCAAATATTTCCCCCCTTTATTTCGATATGTCTTGATGCAGACAAGAAGCTTAATTGCAAATTGTCCATTGATCTCATTAGTTGAACTAGCAAATGCACCGTTTCAAACTTTCAACTTGTCTGCAATCATCTGACTAGTTGAGTATTGTAGCTTGTTTCCATCAATAATTTTGAAAAATAGTTTGCTGTAGTGTAGTGACATCAGAGGTGTGCTATAGCTTGTTATATTAGTCTTCTGATAGAAAATTAAGCTGCAGTTTTCCTGGACAGGTTCAACCATGTGTTGGCATATGGAGCGATAAATGCACTTCCAAGTATGGTAGACGGAGGCCATTTATTTTAGTTGGATCACTAATGATCTCTGTTGCCGTACGTATCTTGTGAATCCCATTATTTGTTGAGGGTATTTATCATACTGCTAACTACCTTGTCTAATTATAGGTTGTAATAATCGGGTATTCCGCAGACATTGGTTACATGTTGGGGGATACAAAAGAGCATTGCAGGTTTTTGAGTTTTCAACCTAGCCATCTATTTTCTCTTTACCTCAAATCCAAAGAAAAAAGAGGATAAACTTCTTATGCAAAATGCAGCACATTCAAAGGTACTCGTAACAGAGCAGCTTTCATCTTTGTAATTGGGTTTTGGATGCTAGACCTTGCGAACAACACTGTGCAGGTGATTGTCTGAATGTATTGGATATCAGGGACTTCCCACTACCCTTGCGCCAGTAAACCAAAAAATAATTGTTTTTATTTTATGCAGGGTCCTGCTCGAGCTCTCCTGGCTGATTTGTCAGGTAATGGTTCCCTGTGCTGGCATGTCATTAGTAGAAAGGGAGGGCTTGTTTTTTTACCACAAAAATATTAATTGGATAGGTTTGAACCTAGAGTAAGTTATGTCATCTCAGTTAACACAATATATTTGAGAGTGGTTACAGCTTACATCTTCAGTACCATGCACTAAATGGTAATATCTCATGTATGTATCACTGTAACTTCAAATGCGTCGATCATTTTCTGGACTTCCAATTTGGATTTTGAATATAAACATTTGAAGAATTACTAACTACAACTGCAAACTGCACTCTTCTTTTGTTCCCATCAAATCATTATTTGCTCTCTGCCACTTACGCGGTTATAGCTTCTCCTTTTCCTGTCCTCCTCATTAGTGTGCTACATGTTTGGATCAACTTCAATTCCCAAGTACAAAAACCCCAATGATCACATTGAATAGTGAAGCACCAGAAGCTAGAAATTCGCAACAACTGGCAAATATGAGACATCCTTTGACTGCTTTTTATTTGCTTATTAAATTATCACCACCACAAGATTAAACGAGAGTCCTTATAATTTTTATCAAATCATTGAGACCTTCATATATAGTTTCCTGATATCATCCAATGAGTCAATGACATGCTCTCTCTTTTATCCAACCATGAAGTGTCTTCATCCTTTTGTAGGTCCAGATCAGAGAAATTCGGCAAATGCCATATTTTGCTCCTGGATGGCTGTTGGAAACATTCTAGGATTCTCTGCTGGTTCTAGCGGAAACTGGCACAGGTGATGTTTCATAACAGTCTTTCTTATACTTCTTGATGCTACTTACTAGTCTGGATTCATCTTACAATCATGAGATGGTGCAGTCAGAAGATGTGATATGGTATCTGATTAGCAAGTGCCATATTGCAGCATTATGCTTCCATCACTCAAGTCTTTAATCTGTGAGATAGTCTTTTACTGATTGTTAATAATCTTGCGTTTGTGAGCAGATGGTTTCCTTTCTTGACAAGCAGAGCTTGTTGTGAACCGTGTGGGAACCTCAAAGCAGCATTTTTGGTCGCAGTGGTGAGTAGTTGAGGGGGTAGGAATGCAGGCTTTTCTAATGATGTTTTGAATTGACTCACTACAAGGTTTTGTTTTATGAGTTGTGATGGTCCCTGAAAATTTCATGCCCATCTTTTAATCAGTTTCTGATTTCGTCCTATTCGTCCTTTTAAAAATCATTGGGCTATTCAATCAACGCCTGAGTTTTAGATGAGAAATAAAAGATAAATTATGTGCACTTCACCATTTTGAAAATCATTCTATCAGTTTCTGTACTGAAATTAGAATTCTCAGTGTACATCACATTTGAAATTCCAGCATGATTAGCCATATATGAGCAACTTTGACCTATGCTTTTCTTCTTATTAGCTTGTTAAGTACGAGACCAGATGTATAGTAACTGTAAGGAATTTAAAAAGGCCTATGAGCTGTAAATTGAGCTATTCTTTCTTAGCTTTATGCACATCTAAAGTCGGAGTTTCCATACAGGTCTTCCTTAATCTTTGTACGCTTGTGACCCTCTACTTTGCAAAAGAAGTACCATTGACACCTATACAACACCGTTTATCAGATTCTGCTCCTCTCTTGGATGATCATCAGATAAATGGATCTGACCATTCGAAATCAAGAATTGACTCAGAATCTAATTACCATACATTAGAAAATAAGTCTGAGAGGCATTACACGAATGGTAATGGTGGAGAACAAAAAGATCAGAATAACAATGAGGATACTATCAGCGACAGCCCTGGGGCAGTTTTGGTGAATCTGCTAACCAGCTTGCGTCATTTGCCTCCAGCAATGCACTCAGTGCTGGTCGTCATGGCTCTGACTTGGGTATGTGCTCTTTTCAGTTTCTTAAAATCACTTTGTTTAATGTCACCTTTCAAATTTGTTCTAATTTTGCCATTTTCCTGTTCCAATAGTTATCTTGGTTTCCTTTTTCTTTGACACTGATTGGATGGGGAGAGAAGTTTTCCATGGTGACCCAAAAGGAGAGCCTGATGAAATTCAAGCTTATAATCAAGGTGTCAGAGAAGGTGCATTTGGTTTGCTATTGAATTCTGTAAGAACTCAAATCAAGCACCAGTAGACCATTTTTAAGGACTTTGTAGAGATCCTAGCAGCAAGAATTGTACTTAATATCTGGTGGTTGAGGCTCTCTATTTAATTGCTTTCTTTTTTCTTTTGGCACGTCGCAGGTTGTTCTGGGCATCTGCTCTTTCTTTATCGATCCATTGTGTCAGTGGCTTGGAGCTAGACTAGTCTGGGCTAGTAGCAATTTTATTGTGTTTGTGTGCATGGCTGGCACTGCACTTATCAGCTTGGTGTCTGTGAGACAATATTCTGATGGAGTTCAGCATGTCATTGGTGCCAATGCAACTACTAAGATTGCGTCTTTGGTTGTTTTTGCGATTCTTGGTATTCCTCTTGCTGTAAGTGTTCAGATGCTATATGCTTGATCCATAACTTTTAGTCATTTCCTTGCTAGAGAAGATAAAATGTGCTGGAAATAATGGCTCATCTCCATTTAATAAGACATGATAGCACCCCCAGGTTCCAATGACATTTTTAACTTTTGTTGTAGATCACATATAGCGTACCCTTTTCTGTTACGGCTGAGTTGACTGCTGATTCAGGAGGTGGACAAGGTATTTGCACCATATACATTTCCTATCTGTGCTATTTAGGGAGCTACTTGTTTTATTTCAAATGTTATATTTTATGTTACAGGATTGGCAATTGGAGTTCTGAATCTTGCAATCGTGATACCTCAGGTATTTACAACTATGCTTCTCCATGTATCCCTTGCCTAAATTAAATGCCGAATGGTTCTCCTGACAACAACCACATGGCCATTCTAATAACCTAATATTTTGCGCTGCAATTGAATTCTCTCCAGTGACTGCCTTTTCTTCTCTAAATATGGTCAAGCTTGATGAGATTCCTTTTGTTTTCAGATGATCGTATCCCTTGGTGCCGGTCCATGGGATGCTTTATTTGGTGGCGGCAACATACCAGCATTCGTCTTAGCATCAGTTAGCGCCCTGACAGCTGGTGTTATCGCGGTTCACAAGCTTCCAAATCTTTCAAGTAGCTTTAAATCTACTGGGTTCCATTTTGGTTGATCAATTTTCCCAGATGATTCAACTCGCCAATAGCTCCTCGATAGGACAGGGAACTTGTACACGATCACACCCCGAGGCCAAGAATGCACATATTATTCAATGACAGAAATGAGATTCCACATTCATTCAATTTTTCCCCCCTAGGAAGGGGATTATACAGTAATATTATATGATAAAGAGCGTAGGTCAGATATAGATTAAGTGTTACTGTAATTCTTATATGAATCTTTTAACATAATCATTGGGGTATAATAATAGTGCCAATCATGCAAAAAATGCCTCATGGTGAGAGATTCACAGTATTTGGTTGCACAACTTAGTGATATGGTATTTCATAATTCCCCCCCTTCATGTATCAAAATTGCAACACATAACGAACCGAAACTGTGATTGATACTTACAGATGCCTACTATGATCTCTTCTGGGGAATAATACAGAGAAATCACCGAATCTCTATCGTTATAATTGGTGCTTGAACAGGAAACTGAATAGCAGTTTCTGGTCAATAGTAATCGTATTCAGGTACTATTTGAGGCTGCTGCATTATTCAGCATCTTTCTGTTTTTTACTGAATGCATGTTTATGGCTCTGTTTCTGTACCTTGAGAATCTCGTGTAATACACATTCCTGAGTTGAGGCAGATATCTATCAATTCTTGGTTTTCTTGCTTGCACCCAATGTCCATCTCAATTTTTCGTTTCCCATTATTTGAAATTATAACAGTGACTTTTTTTTGCCTTTCAGAAATACTATATTTGTGTGTTGATATAATTAACTATGACCATGATCTCTAGATCCTGTCTGTGGTAATTCGATTGGAAAAATTAACAAAATCATGCACAGATGGATCCCCCAAAGTGTTTAAAGCGGGCCAATCCATTTTTGGGTGTCAGCGATTCAGAAACAATTGCACGTCGATCATCAGTAGGCAAGCTGTCACCGCTCGCAGTACGGCATTCGTGCGTGTCGGGTCGTTATCGTGTCGACACGATAACGATTAACGACACGACCGATAAGCGCCAAACACGAACACGACCATTAAGATCCGTCCGACACGAACACGATACGAAATGCATCGACACCGGACACCCACACCTAACACTAATATGACACGATTTTTTCGTGTTGACACGACAAGATAATGATACAACAAAACACGAAACAATAAATTTAAATCAAAATTAGAAAATAAATAAATAAAATAAAATAAAATATATAAAATATAATTAAATTAATATTAAATATATATAATTATTATCGAATTATACGAAACGACACGATCCGATACGAACACGAACGCAACACTTAAAATTATCGGGTTACACGACACGAAATTATCGATTCTTATCGTGTCGACACGATAAGCGACACGAACACGATACCGAACACTAACCCATTAATTTCGCGCGTGTTGCGTGTCGCTGTTCTCGTCGTCGAAAATTGCCACCCAACTGCCGCCCACAAAGAATTTAACCCTGTTTTGCATCAACAACTTAATTATCTCGATTAAACTGACGAATTAGATTAATCAGAAATTCCTTAAACTACATTTTCAACTTGCTTCAATTGGGCAGTCTCCTACTGCTTAGTGCGCTGATAGTTGGGGCGGAGGTTTAGTCCCACAGCGTCCAGCTACGGATTACCTTACGTGAACTATAAAAAAAAAATTGCTTCAAATTGTCCAACTACAATCAACAAGTATGATATATGAATATTATATAATTTAGAGGATGGAGTGGTTGACTAATCATTTTCAAGAAAGAAGAAAGAGAGAAGACAGTGATGTCAAGCATAGAATGGGCACATGGGCTTGGGTCTTTCTTATAGCAGAATGCACCAGAACGATGGAGGCATGTGGATTAAAAGATCCTAATCTTTTTTATCTTAATAAAATATATAATCGTGTTTGATTTTATGCTCAACTAATATTCTACATATATATATATTTATATTGTTGAGAATGACTGAAAATTAAGATAATAGAGCATACAAAGTCAGACGGTTACGTTAACTGTGAATAGTGTTGTATATAATATATTATGCATGTAAATTGATTTTATACTAATCTATGTTGGTAACTTGTATCGATGAGATTTAAATCGATGATGAAGTATTGGTCTTGATAGAAGAAGAGGTGGGACCCAATGGGAAGCCCTTGGAGCTTCCAACTAAAATAGTCATGTGATACAGCGATCCGACTTTGTCTTTGCCTTCTCCATAGCAAAAGTGGGTCCATTTTAGCCAATAGTCTAATACTACATCCCTTTCTTAATATAAAGATGATTTAACCTTTTGAATTATTTTTAATATAAAATATTATTTTCTATCAAGGTTAATTATATCTTATCTCTTATTAAAATTTCACATTTTCCAACTCTATCATCAAATATTCTATTATTTTCTCTCTTTTCTTTCCAAAAGGGAAAATATCATCAAATATCTATTATTTTCTCTCTTCTCTTAGTAAAATGCCTTTTAAGTGAGAGAAACTAAAAAAAATTATTGAATTAATGTTAATTAATATTTTCTTAATCCTGGTGTAAAAGATGGAAAAGATTTATATTGAAAAACAGAATAAGTATTATATTTCTCTTAGAAGTTTATTTTAGCAATGTATTAAGTAGTTTTACTCAGCCACAACACACACACATATTATATTTATTTGTAAAATATATAATTATGATTAGTGATATCCTCTAATCCACAATGTGTTCTAATTCGTGTCATACTATCAAATTTACATATTTTGAATTCATTTAGATATTATGAATTTGAATTATACTAACATCTTTTAAATCGATCTATCTAGAGAGAACTTATTGCTAATGAATGGTATCACATAATGTTTCTATATTTATGTTGTTTAATGTATTTTTATGTTGCCTCCTTATCCCAATAATAAAAAGGTTGCTATATACACAATACGTATCTACATAGAGGGGATATTTTTGTCATCTGCAATATTATCAAAACTTAAACAATTAATACTTTTTAATTGATTTTTTTTTTTGCCAATTAAACCACTTCAATAACTAAGGATTAAATATATTCAAACCACATCATTTTAGGAAACTTGATAATTAAGGATTATGTATTCTTTCCCAACCTATTTCAATGATTCATATCGATTAATTAATGCCTTCAAATATTGGCCTCTGAAAATATGAATAATTGGTACTAAAAGATAGGCCACCGAATTTTGGTTCCTCGCTTTTGTGTCCCTATTAATATTTAAGTTTCCTGATTTTATTAAAAGGTAAAATATAAATCTTTAAATAGTAATGTAGTTTTCATGGTGGGAATATCTAATCAAATTGTGATAACTGCATTTAGCATGCATGCATACATATATATTTATTATTTAAATATTTTATCGAAAACATATATATGTAAATCTAGAATGTCTAACATCCTTTGAACTAATAAAAGTTGTTTGTGAAAGGCAAAGATTCGTTGGGATTTTTCTTTTTTACTTTTGAGTTATGAAAAGGAATCAAGAATTGAGGATGTAATTACTCACTTCCGTAAATTTTATGAAGATTATTTAGCTAAAGATGTGTGTATAAAAGGAATAACATAATATAAAATAAGAAAAAGATACAAGTTTAAAATTCTTAAAGAATATGAAAAAGGAAACAAATATATAATTATTAATTTAAACCAGTGATCAAGACCGTTCGAATCGCTCTTAGATAAAATAATTAAATAATGTGGTCTCTGGTGACACTATTCTCATAATTATAGTTGTTTATTTCAACTTTCTATTTTTAGCATCAATTTCATTAATATCTTATAAATTTTATTATAGGATATATTTTTATGAAATAATCAAATAATATAATCAACATGTGATACTATTCTCACAAATATAGTTGTTTCTATCAATTTTCTATATTTTAGCATCAATTTCACTAATATCTTATAAATTTTATGCTATAGTATTTGATAGTATAAAATAATTGAACAATATTGTGTGATAATATTTTCAATATTATAGTAATTCATTACATAATTCTTAGTTTTAATTTAGAATAATTGTCAATAATTTATGATTTTATAGTTGAGTATCGTGTGTTGGGCGCCTTGTGCTGAGAATCATACGTTGTACGCCCCTTGCCAGGTGCAGGACGTCAAGCGTCCCTTGTCAGGTGTCATGCGTCCCATGCATGGTGCCAGGTATCGGGTGCTGGGTGTCAGGCGCCCCTTGTTGGGTGTCGTGCGCCCGATGCATGATGTCGGGCGTTGGGCACTGGGTGTCAAGCATCGTATGTCCTTTCTAGGAGTCGAGCATCAGTTGCCCAACGTATGGTGTCCGGTATCAGGCTCATTGTATTTTCTAGATTATATATCCCAATCCTTATCCTTAAGTTTTTATCTTCTTTTTTCCCATCAATTAGGTAGGTTTTTTTTATCCGCATTCGACAAAACACTTTGTTTAACTTGTGACATTTTAAGTGTTAATTTTTAAAATAAGTTTATGTAATTATTAATGTCATGCAGAGATTGGTCTAGTTTTTATGTGGAAGTTGTCCATGATGTGTGTTAATGAAATCCATTATTTATTATATTTACTAATAAATAAGAGAGGTAAATTAATCATGAGATTAAAATATTAATGATAAAAAATTATCCATTTTAATTTATATTCCAGGGGTACTATGTAGACATAGTATAAAAATATATCTTTATCCTAATAAAGAAACGCAAAATACTACTAAATTTCCTATTTTAGGAAATTATGACTAATATTTTTGGAGTATCCTGAAAAATATGAGTTTTGACGTTATTGTTCAATCATGTAAAGAATTGCAGCCAAAATTACTCATTTCTAAATAAGGAAGATTTAAGTATTCGCGATCCAAAGCATATTTATTGTCCGATTCTCTAGTGTAGTAATAAAAATGAATTTAAATTATCTCCAGATAATTGTTGGGACTAGGGGTGTGCACGAACCGAACCGAATCGAACTGAAAAACCGATCGAACCGATCGGTTTCGTCGGTTCGATTCGGTTTTGAAAAGTCGATTTTCGGTTGGTTCAAATTTTCAATTAAAATCGATTTTCGGTTTGATTTTCGGTTTTAAATTTTAGGTTCGGTCGGTAATCGAACCAAAATATTATTTTTATATATTTATATATTTTATATAATAATTAATTAATATTTTAATTAAATAATTAGGATTAAAATATATTTATTTTAAAAATATATATATAATATATGTTTCGGTCGGTTTTTCGGTCCGACCGAAACCGATTGGTTTTTTCGGTTCTGTTTTCGGTCGGTCCGAAACTATAAATCGGTTCGGTTCGGATCGGTTCAAAAAAATATTTTCGGTTCGATTTTCGATTTTAAAAATTTCGGTCGATCGATCGAACCGACCGACCGATGCACACCCCTAGTTGGGACGATCAAACAAACTTTTCGACTAGAGATTTTAAATTCGTGATTTTGGACAAATAAAAAGTGAAGTCAATTAAGTACAGCTCTAATATATGATCAAATTTAGCGTCTCTATGTATAGCTAAGGGTGAGTATTCGGTTATTCGGTTGGTTTCGGATGAAAAAATAACCGAACCGAATTAATCGATTTTTTCAAAAAAATAACCGAACTGAACCGAATTTTATTCGGCAACCGAACCGAAATATATTTCGATTAAACGGATTTTTTAACAAAAAAAAATATATTTGTCAAATAAATAAATAAATATTATTATATATTGATACAATATATATAAAATACATTTTATATGATATATATATATAATATTCTCGCAAAAATAATAATTAATAGTATTATTTATTATATTTTACAAATATTATATATTGATATAATATGGAGAAAAGAGAAATAAATATGATTAAGGATATTGATATATTAAAATTATATTCTAGATAAATAAACAAATAAAATTATATATATATATATATATATATATATATATATATATATATATATTATAAGAGTATGTTCAAATAAAAATCTTATTTAAAGTAAGAACGGGGACCATTTTCGGTCATTAGATCACAAAGATCTACGGTGATGCATCATTTTGCTAGATGAGTGCATTCGCACCACCCGTGTTCGAATCTCATAAGGAGCGAAATTTCAAATATTTTTGCTTAGTGCGAATTTTTATACCGAATGCATTGTTCTTACGTTTGTAGGATAACAAAGATTTTATAATAACTCATCTATATATATATATATATATATATATATATATATATTCAATTTTTCGGTTATTTAGTTAAAAAAATTCTGAATCGATCGAAAACCGAATTAACAAATTTTAATTTGGTTTTAATTGAAATAACCGAACCAAATTTGATTTTTCAGTTTGATTCGGTTCGGTTATTCGATTATCGGATATTTTGCTCATCTCTATATACAACTGCTAAATAGTGAGTAGTGAACATGCGAGATATTATATATATATATATATATATATATATATATATGATAGTGGTTATCGGGTGAACACTCCTTATAGTGTAAATATACTGATAAATATAAATTACTAATAAATTAATATAGACGCTTCAAATTCAATGCTCAAATTATGATGCAGATGCACAAATACACAATTATATGCAGAAATATGCATATAACTAATTCAAATACACACTTAAAAATTACCATTATATTTCTAAATCTAATGAATATGATTTGTTCTCATTTATATATGTTAAGAATTGTATGTATATGAACCAATTTATATATATATATATATATATATATATATATATATATATATATATAGGATTGGGTTCAAATAAAACACATTCAAAATAAAAATAAGAACAAATTTGAACCATTGATTTTGAAGATGTGTGGTTGTGATTAAATCAAATTAGGGTATAATGGTAATTACAGAATATTACAAAATAACCTCCCTTAATTATAGGGAATGTGATAACTTAATCTTTAACCATTGATTAATGGCAAATGGATGATCAAGATGAATTCTTATTTCTTATTTTAAGGGGTTTGTATTATAACCCAACCCTATATATATATATATATATATATATATATATATATATATATATATATATATATATATATATAGTGAGGTTCAAATAAGAACCAATTTTAACGTGAGAACTAAGAACTACGAAAATTCTTTACGAACAAAATGAATATACTATGAAAGTTAATGAATACGCTATTTAATGTTAATGAATCCAAAATTCGAATTTTCACCGGGTTCGAATCCCATGAGGCGAAAATTCTATTTTTTTTATTCATTTACTTTCAAACGTATTCATTTACTTTCATAGCATATTCATTTCTCATGTTCTCACAATAAAAATGGTTCTCACATTAACCCTTCCCTATATATATATATATATATATATATATATGTGTGTGTGTGTGTGTGTACTTCGATTCAAATATAAATTAATTTTATTTTTAAAATGAAGAACCAAACTTTTTATACATTCGTTGTGAAAATTGATGTATCCGTCGAGAAAATTATTACACCTAGAAAATAAATTTTTCACCCCTCATGAAATTCGAACCCAAGTGAAAATTATGTTTTTTGATGCATTAGCTTTTTCCGATGATCATCAACTTTTATAATGAATGTATGAATCAAAATTTTGATTCTTTTTATGATAAAAATAGTTGTATTTGAACCCCCTCTCTCTATATATATATATAACGTAAAAGAAACTTAAAGTGTCATAAAATAGAGAAAATGGGGTAACATTGGCCATTTTGGAAAACAACATATGAAGTTTGAAAAGAAAACTTGTGATAGTGGGACGAGTTAAGATTCTGATTCAAATCCTCATTTTAATGGTATATTCGTAATTATAAATGTGTCAGTAGCTATAAGTTTGCGTTTCAATCTTGACGAGATGATCTCATAGATTAACAAATAATTTTTCTTAAACAATAAAGTTTGGATTGTCGTCCACATCTCCCTACAATTTACATACTGTCGCTTGGTGCGAGCCTTGCACAATTTTATTTTCGGCCTTGCCTAAAATATCTCGTATTAATGTCATTGTCATTGATATGTGATTTTGATTGCCCGGCCAACTCACAATTTAAGAGTTTGATTTACTAAAAACAAAAGAGAGAATTGAATATGAAGCTAGGATGCTATTATCGATATTAATTTCCGTGAAAAATAGCGAAGAAAGACATGCATATACTATATATCCAAGTATTAATATGTAGTGAATTAGGGCAATATAGCCATGCAAAGATACAATAAAGTAATACGTACATATGATTGTCTTCCAATCATATATGTCATGTAAAGAATTTGAATAGACATAAGAAACAGTTGATATATATGCATGAGAGAGAGAAGATTGAGAGGAGAAGGCAACAAGAGGTTTGTAGGGTAAGCGAAAGGGATCATATTTGAGACGACATCGTCCATATTAATTTAATATATAAATAGTGATGAAATCAATTACGATAGAGATAGAGATAGAGAGGAGAGGGATTTGTATGGATAGTGGTTAGGTGGGACAGGGCAGCTCCCTTCCCATACATATCCTTTTACTTTATAAATTGGCATTGGTGTGTTGCAGGGAAGGGAAGAGAAGAGAAGAGATAAAGGGATGGGAGAGAGAAGGCGCACGATAGGTGTTGGTGGGTTAGCTAGCAAACTCTGCCCCCTCCTTCCTAGATTCCTGCCCCCATCTCTCTCGCAATAATTTCAATTTACATTCCTTTTTTTGTCATTAGATCGTGAAGATCTACAGTAAATATATATCAGAAAAAGTTCAAATAAAAATTTTATTTAAAGTGAGAACGTAACAATCATTTTTAGTTCTACGGTAAATATATCACTAACTGTTTAGTCTATAGTAAATTTCTGAGATGCCAAGTCAAATCTAATTTGGCATGAATTTAAAATCGTGATAAAAACGCTAAAGTCGGTAAGTTTGTGTATTTTGTGATAATTTTTAAAGTTCTTGAGAATAATCAAAATTGGCCCAAAGTTAATGTACGTATACACCAATAACCCAAAAAAATAAATCAAAGAAGAAGAATATCGGAGAAGAAGAAGAAGAAGAAGAAGAAGAAGAAGAAGAAGAAGAAGAAGAAGAAGAAGAAGAAGAAGAAGATTATTTTGTTATTTTTTCCATTTTGCCTCTTGCAGAAAAAAGAGAATTGTCATCTATCACATTGTGGTGCATCCACATGTTCACAAAGTATGGTCTAAATTGAATATTACATACTACTTTAGGACAAGTTACTATAGGTCAATACTTATTCTTATGGAATAAATTTGTAAATGACCATTTTAAATTATTTAGTTATAATTTCAATATCATCTATAAAATAGTATTATCTTATTTTGCCAATTGGCATGATCAATTTTATATATTAAAAAAAAGTAAAAAAAAAATTACAAGAACCCGACAATTGTGAATCGTAAATGCTAATTTAAGGTTAATAAATCATAATTTGAAGATTAACAGATTCTAATGGAAAATTAATAAATCATAGTCAAAATAGTTATTGGAGCATAAATACACCAATTTTGTAGGGGTGAGTATTTGATTCGGTTCGGTTAACCGAAACTGAAAATGTATGAAATACCCATACCGAAATCGAACAGATCGGTTAACCGATTTTAATTAAAAAAAATTGCTAATTTTTGTGCCAGGAAGAATTTGAACACACGACCTCTGTAGAGAAATAAAAACGCCTAATCAACTGAGCTACAAGGGAAACTTGAAATTTGTACAGTTTAAATATATTTATTCTAGTCATTTATCAGTAAAAAAAAGTTATTAAATTTCACTCTATACTAGAATCGAATACAGAACCTTTTGGAATATAGAATCCTAAAGCTTCCGTCAAAACCAACTAAGCTACGATAGGATTTGATAAAATAATATTATATATATATATATATATATATTATATTTTTAGTTATTTGGTTATTTGGTAATTCCCAATCGGTTATCGGTTATACCGATAACCGAACCGAATCCAGTAAAATCGATTATTCGGTTTTTCAATAACCGAATTTTCAGTTCGATTAGCGGATTATCCAATTAACCATATCCAAACACTCACCCCTAAATTTTGGGTCAATTTTGATTTTTTCCACGAACTTTAAAAATTGTCACAAAATAGACAAACTTAATGACTTTAGTATTTTTACCACGATATCAAATTTAGGCCAAATTAGATTCAATTTGACGTCTTGAAAATTTACTATACACTAAACGGTTAGTGATATAAACGACACTGTAGAGAGATGACATAAAATATCGTCGTTCCATCAAAATAAATTAGATTTTTTTATTTCGTGAATTCATCGCGTCAACCATCATTACAAAAATTAAGTCTTCTCGTTTATTTAATCATATGATTCTAGTTGGAATCAAAACAATCGATATACTCTCTACGATGTCATTTATAGACTAACCGCTTTATCTATGGTAAGTTTTCGAAATCAAGTCGATTTAATTTGACTTAAATTTGAAATCGTGGTAAAATCACTAAAGTCATTAAGTTTATGTATTTTTTGATAATTTTTAAAGTTTATGGGAATAACTAAAATTTGTCCAAAATTTGTGTATTTACACACCAATAATCCTAGTTAAAATCCTAATTGACTCCACGTATGAGTTCTTTTTTCGTAACTGGGCCGCACTCATGTATGGACATCCACACAATGGACCCTCTACTTATAATTAATATCATTAATTTATACTTAAATCTATAATTATAAATTAATAACTCTAATTAAAAATTTTGGTTAACTTATAATTAAGTATTAAGTAATAATTCACACTAAGTTTTTGTGTACGTATCCGATATTTGGTTCGACTAATAATTTTCTTCGAGTGCTGCATACCGCTAGCATATTTGGACCCTCTAACCTCTATATTTCTTTTATTGATATCATATTTCAGTTTCCTCTTTATCACAAACATTTATGCATATAACTAACTTGCGCCTGTAAAATCAAACATGATATCAAGGCCTTGCCACAAAATGCTTCCTCTTCATATACAGTACTAAATTAAATTAACTCATCCATATATCTAGGATCTGGGATGCAGATTTATTTATTAATCACATCCATATGATTTTTTCTTTTTATTTTTATCCTTTTAATTAAGTCATCCACTTCTACTTTTATACCTCAATGAGTGAAAAGAATCAACCTACGTAAAAAAGTCTTGTCTGCAATTTCAATGACAACTGTATGTAGAAAAAATAAAATGCATCCCACCTCACCCAATATCTTATTTTAAGAAACTTATGATTGGAAGTATATTACTGTTCTGCACATGATACTTTTTTTATCTTTAGCTTGTAGCAAAAGTAAAATATTCAATAATATATACAAATTGAAAAAGAGTCATCCCTAACTACACGCACAAACAATTCCACCTTTTTCTTGATAAGGTATATAAGCTATAGCGATGAATGCATCTCCTTCCAACTGATCACATAAATTAATTTTCTTTTTCCAGCTAGCTTTGATGCCAAATATATAGTGGAAAACTCTACTTTGTTTGTTTTTTAGCCCTCTTTTCACACACACTTTCAATCTCTTTCTCCAAAAGAAAAATGATATGACACACATAATAGTTTTGTGATGACTTGCAGTACTGAAATGGCCTTCTTCCACCCCAATTTCATGCTGCAAACTCCTCATCAAGATCATGATCATAATCACCCATCTACATCTCTACCTCCTTTAATTCCTTCCTCCACTCCTCAAGATCAATTTCATGGTAAATACTTCTATTCCTATTGATTATTATCATTATTTTGCTGTGTGTGTTTACAAGAAAAAACAAAAGAATAACACAACTTTTTGACCATATTGATGAATCTTGAAAATCCCACATCTACTTTTGGAAAACAAGGTCAGAAGAACAAATCTTTTTCTACTTCTTCCTTAAAAAAATGCTTAGTTTGTAACGTAACCCTGCAGGTGCGGCTTCATTGCTAGGGAAGAGATCAAACATGTCTTTCTCCGGAATCGACCTCGGCGGCGAGGATGAATTATCGGATGACGGATCGCAGATGGGGGAGAAGAAGAGGCGGCTCAACTTGGAGCAGGTGAAAACGCTCGAGAAAAATTTCGAGCTGGGCAACAAGCTCGAGCCCGAAAGAAAAATGCAGCTGGCCCGGGCCCTCGGGCTTCAGCCCAGACAGATTGCCATATGGTTTCAGAACAGAAGGGCCCGGTGGAAAACCAAGCAATTGGAGAAAGATTATGATCTTCTCAAGAGGCAGTTTGATGCTGTCAAGGCAGAAAACGATGCCCTTCAAGCTCACAACCACAAACTTCATACTGAGGTAAACTATCTTAATATTGAGAATTTTTTCTTATTGAATTATTTATTTATTTACTATATGAGTATGATTCTACATGGTTTAATTAATTAATTTCTCCATCGATAAGCCCTTAAAGCTGGATGTTAGTTGTTGTAAAATTGTGATCGTCAAATTTTGAAATGGTATGTTATGAAATATATGCAGTTTGCAATGATTTCTGAGCCCATCTTTCTTTTTCTGTTGCATTAGCGATCAAACTGATAAGAATTAATTCACCTAAAAAAGAACTGATTAGAATTTAGACCAATATATAGTTGTTTTTAGTAGAAAATCTTGTTTGATGCTAACAAAAGAAGTAACAACTAGTAAAATTGAAATGTTTTTTGCAGATTATGGCGCTGAAGACAAGGGAGCCAACAGATTTATGCATAAATCTGAACAAAGAAACAGAAGGTTCATGCAGCAACAGAAGCGAGAACAGCTCGGAAATCAAGCTCGACATCTCGAGAGGTCCGGCCATCGACAGCCCTTTTCCAGCGCCGTCGCTCAGCAGGCCTAACGGCCTGGCGCAGCTCTTCCAGCAAAATTCGTCGCGGCCCGACCCGAAATTGGATCAAAGTGTTAAGGAAGAGAGCCTTTGCAACATGTTTTGCGGCATGGATGATCAGACAGGGTTTTGGCCCTGGCTAGATCAACAAAATTTCAACTAGATCAATTATCGATCGGAAAATTCAAAATTTGAAAATATTCTCATGAATTAATTGCATGGGGCGATATTTCAGGATTTGATGATTAAATTCAAATTGCTCGTTTTTTATACTTTTAGGTAAATTTGGTGTACAAAGTAGTATAATGGTAATGATGAAATTCGATGTATTTCGATATGAGGCGAAAAGCTGGTGCACTTCTTGGAGGTAATTTTAATAAAGGAATGTGGTACTCTTCTCTTACTAAAACGTTACCATATACAGTATTTACTGATAACCCATTTAATACACAGAATTCAAGATTCCAATTTTGCATTGATTGATCTCTCTTTAGCCCACACTGTTCATACATACATTGAAGTAATAGATTTTTCTTGAGGCAAACAGCCAAAATAACAATAATACATTCATTATTTCGTAAGCATTTATCATGCTGTTGCTATCACTAGAAACAGTAGAATCAATCAATGAGAAAATTTATCCCAAAAAAAAGAAGAAATTTATGGAAATTGTTTCTTGAGAGGGAGAGAGAGAAGGAATCACACATTTCAAGAGGAGTGATAGGGAAGATGCCAAAGAGATGTAAGAATAGAAGAAAACAAGAAGAGGTGATTGTGGTGAAGGCGACATGGGTTTCTTGCTTGTGGTGACAAGTGACAAGGAAACGGGGCATGGAATCTCAGAAAAATACTAGTAACTACTATGTAACCACCACTTTATCTATTTGGCTTTGAGTTTTTTCCACACTTTCTCTTCTTTTCATCCTGCTTTTTCTTTGAGCAAGCATTCATGTGACCTTTACTGTCACTCCCCACCCAAGATCGGAATTTTAATTTATTATTATTATAAAAAAATTATTATTTTCTACCGTTTGGAAATTTCATTTTGTTAATATAGTAGATACCATATGCATAATTCATACTCATCAAATGAAATATAATAGATTATACAATATATATCTGGTACATACGATTTTTCATTAGGTTTCAATCTTCACTATGTCTATAATTCATTAAGCTCTCCAAATAAACATAGCTCACAGTCACAAATTGTAAAATGTGATTTGTAAAGTTTTCAATCTAACAAGCCCTTAATATAATTTCATGTGAAAAAAATATAGAATAAGTTTTTCTTTATTTTATACTATCATGTACTCCCTCCGTTACCTAATAAGTATCTATGATATTATAGTACACATATCAGGAGGTAGGTAATTTTATTTATTCTATCCCTAATTATTGTGTATAAAATTTAAAAATAAGAATTATAAGGGTAAAATTGGGAGTATTATACTATTTTCCTATAGAAATTCAAAATTAGATACTTATTTAGGGACAAAATTCAGAAATTTATTTGATAACGGAGTGTATTATATCACCAGACCTCTTTTTCTTGTTCTTTTCTGAACTACTTTTTCATGAATTTTGAAGGACAGCAAATATTAAGTAATGTATAGATGGAAAAGGAGAATCAATCTGGGATCATGTGCACAAGCTAATACAAAATTAATGGTATGACAGTTTCAGAGATTAGATGCCATCCCATGAAATATATTATTGAAATATCGAGAGTATATATAAATATATATCTTATGGTGGGAAAAGAATCAGTATTGTTTACTTAAGCAGAGCTCTTTTAAGTGGCCACATGCATTCTGATCTCATGCCAGAAATTAACAGGTGCAACTTTATCTGCATCATCGGTTTAGGAGAAATATCTTCACAAAATTTACCCTAGATTCGTACAGTGAATAAAGAATTCAAGGTGAAAATATATAAAAAAGAATAATTAATTTTTGTGTGTGTAATAAGAATGTACGTGTAACGGCCTCCAAATAAAACGCACATACATGTTGTGGCAACAATTTAGCGATTAAAAAAAGTTTGCGACAAGATTTATGGCATGCCAACATGAGGAAAGGCATGTGGTCGGCATAATCTAAGGTCAACGAATCTCAATAATTATTTAAAGAATCAACTCACTTAATTTCCATGTATTACACTGTTGGAAAAAGATTCTATGATTTAATTATTATATCGCAATAAACTCTTAAATGTGTATCAGATTCAAAGAAGTTTGGTTGATATTGGGCCAAAGTATGCTGTCTTAAAATCAAAACCAGTAAAAGCCCATATTATTCATAGCCGCCAGTGTGGCCCAACTATCAACAGTACATACATTACATAGCTAGGAAAGCAGTATTTTGGGACCTTTTTTTGTTGGATTAGGCCTCTGTAAAAGATTAAATTCAAGCCCAAATTAAAGATATGAGCTTTGACTTCATTGCTTTTTCTTCTTCTTCTTCTTCTTCTTCTTCTTCTTTTTTGAATTTTAAGAGATCTTTTAAACTGGATCAATTGATATAATAAAACTACTTTTACTTTTTTTTTGTTCGTAACGTGATTTTAAATTATGACTCCAAAATCATGACCTTGACAAAAAAAGAAGAAGTTATAATATTGATCGAAATCAAAATTGATGTGGTGCTAGAAATAGAAAAGTACAGGTTAGCCACTAAAAAGACTTCGTTGCAACTTTTGTAACTTCTCTATATGTATGGCAAGTCCAAGTGTATTTTTTCAATAGTCACATAGCTGTAAATTAATTGAAAATAGATTAATATTGTAAATCAATATATATTGTAAATGTCATGTTTTTTTGTATCAAGATTTAAAAGTCCTATTATAAATCTTGAAAATGGGTGAAAGTGATGTTATTATATGTAATTATCCATTTAAAATAAAGAAATTATTTAAAACATTTAAAACAAATATTCAATTTTTGAGCTATTCCAAACAAATATTAACAATCTAAAATTCGAAAGATAGATGGCAAAAAAAAAACATCTAAATTGAAATTTATTTTGTGAGGGTGAGAATCTTTCTAAGAATTCTACCCAATCACAAGCCAAAATATGCCACGTCAGCTCAAGTCACAACCACTGAAAATTCCAAAAACCAAATCCCCATCCTCTTCAACTGCCCATCATCTCGAACGGATAATTACCCAAGGCCATGGCCGCCACCTCCACCTCCGCCGCCACCGCCTGCCTATCGTTGTCCGCCACCACCGGTGCAACCCACCACCAGTCCCCAAACTCTACATCAGTCGGCCCACCTCCAAATCCCTCGCTCCTCGCCAAACTCCACGTGTCATCCTCCAAGCCCATCGCCGCTACCGAGCGAAAGGAAGAGACCATATTCTTCGACGGCGGAGCCCACTACGGCGACCTCGTGGCGAACCTGGTGCTGGGATTCACCCTCCTCTGGCTTCCGCTGACCCTGGCCGCCGTATTCCGGGCATTCTTCCTGCGGTACAGATTCACGGACGTAAGGGTGACCGTGATTTCCGGGCTGACCGGGCAGGACCGGAGCGACTTCTCGTACGAGGTCGTCAAGGATGTTCAGGTTGTGCCCAGGTTTATTGGTGAGTGGGGTGACGTTATTATTACCCTTAAAGATGGAACTAAGGTTGATCTGAGGAGTGTGCCCAAGTTTAGGGAGATTGCAAACTACTGTTTGGCTATGGCTGATAAGCCTCTTGTTGCCTCTAAAGGATTTTGAATTTTCACTTGCTTTTGTTGTGTGTAATCAAAATTCTGATATTTTGTGATTATGAATCCAGATTGTTGTCTCGTATTGGTATCTTTGATTCTTGAACTTCGTTTTTTTTTATGTTTTCGTCTGTGTGTACTGTATAAATTGATGCGCATGACACTCAAAACTCAAATCAATATTTGCTGTTTGGTTTGGTTTCATTCTAATACTTTATTGAATAACGGCTTTTTTTAAATTTATGCTTGTAATCTTAAATTCCTAGTGTATTAGTTTGGTTAGGTATTTTGAAGAAAAAATTGGATTATATTTCAAGTATATATATGTATGAGCATTGTTTAGTGTTTGGTTAGACGGGAATTAGTCCCATGATATGTTGTTCGATAGATGGACATGGTCCGAAATTTAGTTTTGGAACTGTGTCACATATAGGGGTGAGATTCGGTTCGGTTAATTGAAACCGAAATCAACAAAAATAGCTAATCGAAGCTGATACCAATCGCTTAATCGAAAAATAGTTAATCGAAGCCGATACCAATCGGTTAATCGATTAACCGATTCGGTTAGTCGGTTCGGTTAGCAATTAACCGAAATTAAAATTAATTTTTTAAAAAAATATATAAAAAATAAAAAATATAAAAATTAACCGAAAATAATCGAGATTATTTTAATTATTACAGAAATTATAATATTAAATTAAATAATTTTTACTCAATAATTAATTAATTAATTATATATTAATTTCAGTTAATCGGTTATACCCGATAACCGAAATTCACTTGAAGGGGGTAATCGATACCCAAACCGAAACCGAAAAAATCGGTTATCGGTTAACCATAAACCGATATCCGTTTAATCACCCTTAGTCACATATGAGTAATCTTGACTTATGATTTATGGTCTCCCCTATTACCGAATTAATGAAGTATGGCATGTTGCCTTCCTTCAACATTAATGGATCAAAACTTGGAGAAAATAATATTATTAGTTATGTTTGATGTGGAATGGGAGTCAATTCAGGTATGAAAATGTACACTTAAAAATATGTTCTTCTAAATTTTTGTTACACCATAGAATACAATCGTACAGTCATTATACGAGCACACACATACATAACATACTAAAAAGTAACGAATAGTGAAATTTTATGAGGTTCTTATTGTATGATAAAAATAAATAAAATTCAAATTGAACCGTTACCATAACCCATGAGACAAGATGAACGTATTCATTTGTTGGTCGATTGTGTCTGGACCAATGCAAAATAACAAAATGCACCAGGATCCAAAATAATGATTAATGAATAGCAAATGAAATTTCTCTAGTACGGTTCGGATCTTAATCGGGTGACCCGGACTGCATAGTTAGAGATTGGGCCATGAAGATTAGTTAAGTTGGGAAATGGACCACCCGTTCAAAGATCCACAACTTGGCCTAGATCCGTTTCTTTTTTCATACAATTTGTTGAGAAACAAAGAGGGAAAGGCACTCGGAATTTTGGACAAACAAATGCGGTGTTACTTCTGATTTTACGACTGCGTACCTTTATTCAAACATCTACCCAACTATACATGTGATGTACCTTCGTTTTAAATAATTGCATCAAATCAAATCATAGCCCAAACTCTTTCCTATTCTCAACTAAAATAAAAATGTTATATTGAATTTTATTCTCTTATAGTTGAGAATCTTTTAAAAAACATATATTTGTTTTGCTTGTCGCCAGTACCACTTATTCTACTTTAGACTATAATGATTCAATAGGCATGTATTCACATGTACACAACTAAGTTATTTCGGTTACATAATTCGTACTATAAAAGATCATGTCATTATACCGAATTTAAACCTCCAAATTCTGAAAGTACATTATTATTATTACTATTATTATTATTGTTATTATTATTATTATTATTATTATTATTATTATTATTATGGTTTTGGTGGTTGAATTGTTCCACCAAAGTCTAGAATCAAGTGCGGATTTGCGCGGGAAATGATCAGAATAGTGAGGATTTGCCCCTACACTGATATGTTATTTATGAATTAGGCCCTGCAAGTTTGACTATTAATATGTAATTATGGAGTCTACGCGCCTTAATAAGGGATTTTTATTAATTTTTAAATGTAAGCTGCTTAGATATCATTATATGCTACCATCGTTGATAGAGAAACCCTTCTTATATCTCATTCCATATTCTCCAATTACTTTACTAGTAACTAATCTATTACTCCCTCCGTCCACTCAAGACGGTCCATTTTTTTCGGCACGGTTATTTTAGAGAAATGTATAAAGTGATTAAAATGATAAAAAGTAGGTAGTCATAACTTTTTAAGAGATAATTATTTTCTAAAAATGAACATGTCATCTTGGATGGAACAGCTTAAAAATGAATATAGGCTATCTTGGATGGGACGTAGGAAGTAATCCTTAGAAAAGAAAGGGAGAAAAGTGGCAATCTACACTGTAGAATAATTTGTTACAATATACTCTGATATAATTGCAAACTCTGTATATGTAAGAAGGTATAATTTGAATAGTTTTTTAGAGTTTTGTATATTGACTACATGTATCTCTATAATGAAGCAAATTCCAAAATTACGAACCATCTCACGATTATCAACACCCTTTATAAAATATAATTCAACAAATTTCAAAGGTTTTTTTCAGAAACCTTCTAACTATTATAAATATTATACTTTACGTTTGAAAATAAAAAATGAAATAAATCATAATTAGAAAAAGGATATCATGATAAATTACGAAAATGGTAGGGATATGTGAAGGGGCCAAGACGAAATAAAGGAAGTATGAATGGAGGCATAGGATTCCCAGAAAAATAAGCTTTTAGGAGAGCGTTATTTGCAGGAAAAAGGTTACGAGTAGAAAGCGAGGTGATGAAGTGAAAATCTATACGTCGTGAATCTTGATATTAATTTATAACCTTACAAAAGGTTTAACTCTAATGTCACAATTAATGGTGGCCCACACCATGACTATGGTAGGAATCCCAAGCACACAATACAATTCACAAAAGCTAAATAATTGTGTGTGTGTTACTTTAGTGGTAGAGTGGTTAATGTCCGGCGCCAGTGCCCCCTTGCTCGAAATTCACCGTGACGCAGTCTTTAAAAATTTCTGTATTAAATTGACAAAAAAAGAAGAAGCTAAATAATAGGAATTTCGATTGCCACAAAAAAACTAAATAAGCAGCCGATTTGTCTTTCCCCACACGTGGGGTCTTAGTTTCTTTACTTTGCTTCGTGTCTTTAATGTGGGATTAGAGTTTCTTTTCCCCTCCTTTCAACGAGCATTGCATGTTGTAAATATAAAGGCATGCAAACCAAAATAAATCAAAGGAGTAAAGGGGTATAATGAAATTTACCTTTTCTTTATACGATATAAGCTTGTTTGTGTCATATTGTGAGATAAGACTTGATATATTTGATTGATTTGTAACAAACGATCCTATATATATATATATATATATATATATATATATATATATTTTTAAATGCATGCAGTACTATATGTTTTGAAATTTACCTTTTCTTTATACGATATAAGCTTGTTTGTTTGATATTGTGAGATAAGACTTGATATATTTGACTGATTCGTAAAAAACGATCCCTATATATATACATCTATGTTTGTAAATGCATGCAGTATTTTAAAAACATATGGTGAAATAATTTTATTATATATTGAAGACATGAAATGTATATATGGACTCGAAAACTTATCAATAGTCGAGTTATAAGACAATTAGTATATATATTTCTGTGCTTGTATAGTTATATGTATGAAACGGTTAATGAATAGACGGCGACAATGAAATAGTAATTTGATAAAGAAGAAAACATAATAATATAGAAAGTGGAATTGTACTCTTGTCTACTTTTATGTATATTTGTTTTGGTAGCTACTAGGATTTTATATGTATATAAATTTGTAGGACAAAACTCTCTCAACTTTCTTTCATTTTAATCATGGTTTGGCCCAATCTTTGTGCAAGGTCCAACTTAATTTAGTGTAAAGTCGAAGAGGAGCGTAACTCGGGGATTTATTTTCATGGGACCCTTTTTATTTATTAAATGGGATGAAAAGCGTTTTTGCACTTTAGTGATATATGTTGTTTTGACAAAATAATGCACAAACAACAAAGAAGTAATAACGCGCACCTACTACACATATTTAACAAACATTTATGCTTTGCTTTTCCGAAAGTGTGTTTTTCTGCTTAGGATTAAACTCCTCCTAATCACCTAATTTCTTGCGTCATGTCCCATTGCTTATTAAAGTTATTACTTAATTATACTTAATTCAGTTTTTTAAGTGTTTTTAACTTGACTGAAAATGGTATTGACAATGACTAGATTAAAACTGAAAAATGTCAAAAATTAATTAAATACTTTTTGTCATATAATTTTGTACTGCGTAATCAAAAAAATTGATGCAAAGCTTGAGCTTATTGCAATAATTAATGGTTTCACTATGTTAAGTATTAGATGAATTTCCTCTCAAAAAAAGTATTAGGTTAATTTTATTGTCATTGTAGTACTTTTTTTTTCATTTAGTAGAGGTTAAGAATCGTTTTTTATCATTCTCAACTGCTCATACGATGCATTTCACGGGTGGCGTAATAGTAAAATCACAAATTCAATATTAATGATAATATGTAAAACTAATGTGGAGAGTTAATAACACTAGTGTGGAGCGTTATTAACTTCTTATGATAATACAGATTGGGATACTGGTTTTCAAAAAAATTATGGTGATTACCCTCAATTCAAAACTCTCTAAAGCCAAACTGTATATTAGGAAAACAGATAAAAGTTACATAACTTTCCAGAACTATCTATCCTTTCTATCTTCTGTTTTTGTCGACCACTTATACACACTTCCCTTTCTTACTTTATGTTTATTTTGGTATATACCTTCTTAATCTCACTTACTCTTTTTGAAATTGAGGTCATAAACGGTAGGAATAAACTCCTAGTACGGCTGTAAATGAGTCGATCCGAGCCGAATACTAGTTTGTCCGAGCTAGGCTTGTTATAGTATTCGGTTGTGCGAGCTTGGTTCGAACTTGTTTCGAGCTTCTATCTTCTTGATCGAGCTCGGTACGCCACCTAATTAGTATGCTCGATTTGAGCTCATCTCATTCCACACTCAGTAATGTCGAGATTAGGCTCGGCTAGTCTAATATTGTATAATTGATTTTTGAGCTTGAACTCGTTAAAGGCTCGAAAAATATTCAAAATGTGATCTTAATCAACCTGTTACTCGACCTTCAGTTCAACTTGTTTTGGTGCTCAAGCTCGAGCTCATATAATCGTAGAGTTCAAATATCTTTTTCAGCATATTTTCGTATGTTTGAATGTCCAAGACTCGCGAATAAGCTCTTTCAACAAGCTCGTGAACATGTTCGCGATCTGCCTTAGTTAACAAACTCGGGAACAAATTCCCTAACAGACTCAAATGATAGGCTCATGAGCATGTTGGTGAATATGCTCGATTATCAACAAATTCAAATGTGTCCGGGAGCTCAACGAGTTGAGCATGCTCAAGCTCGACTCATTTATTGTCGAATCGAGCTATGAACGAGCTATTTTCTAATCGAGTTTCAAATAGCTCGCGAGTAGCTCTATCCATTTATGCTCCTAACTATTAGTACGGACAAATACCAGGATAATAAAAATTGCCAACGAGCACCATCTTGGACCCATTTTACAAATTTAGAGCACCACTAAATGTTTAAAGACTTGGGCTGTCGAAGTTATACCAAAAAAAAATGTGGAGTCCTTATTTAAATCTTTCAAGAATAGTATTGAAATTACAAAATATATCACAAATTGTGATTTATTTGACAGTTAATCCCAAATACAAAGTGAGAGGATAATATATATTCACATAATTAAGTGTAGTCGAACTTTTCTTTCCAACTTTAAAGATGGGATTAATTTATTAATGATTGAGCTCCAAACGCTCCAAGATCGTAATCGAATAGAAAGAGCTAGAGGTAGGTTTGAATATTTTAGTTTAAACAAATGATCGTTAGCAATCCTTTTGAGTTATTAAAGATGAATATTGAGGGAGAGAAAAAGGTTCACGTGGTCTAATCCCAAGATTATGGACACGTGGGAGACTCTATTTGCTGAAAGGACGCGCTAATTGCCATGATGATGTATTGAATTTTAGAAAAAGAAGGCAATAGTATATAATAATATAGCATAGTAGCCTGAAGCCCCCACCTCGCACCTTATAATTATATCAATCTAATCTTGGGAACTTGGGCCTCACCAAGCTCCACTCTTGCACTAACCTTTCGTCCACCATAATTATGCTGCACCTTGCGCTTATCCAACAGTACTTTCAAATGCCAAAAGGCTAGATGCAATCCATCCAAATTATAAATTAAATACAAATATTTTATTTCCTCAATATATCCCATCAATTATATATTATATTTTTAATCAAGATTAATATGTGTGTATTGCATGGAATACGCTAAGATGTTCGAGACCGATCGATAAATATAAAAACTTATAACGAAATAAAGGATTAGGACAATGGACGAGGTGAGCCTCCAATGGAGCTATCTAGTCCAATATCATTACTTTTTTCTCCCCATAATATAGCTAAGAATTGATACAAAATGATAGCATATGTATACCACTTTAATGGTTTGCCCTACCATCCATGAACCTGAAATAATGATTTAAATACAATCTCTTGTGCTTTTCCTTTTGTAACCTAGGGCAGTTTGAGGGAGAGGCTCCTCCTAAAATCATTATCATTCTCATGGATCAAATCGATATTCAATTTCATCATGAATTTACATATATATTCTCCTGCCTTTTCCTTTTTGCTCTTATTCTAAATTAATACATATTTATATATATATATATATGTGAAATAATTAGTGTACCCCATTCAAACATAGAAAGACTATATATGCAAGTACATTGATAATCTTTTATGTTTCTTCAATATTGTTTTGCACCGCTATCGAAACCGTGAAAACGAGCTGCAAATAACTGCATTCGGATTTATGATTAGGGTTTTCGGCTCCTATAAACAAGACTACTTTAAAAAAGTAGATGTTGGCAATCTTTAAGTATGGACAATTGACCCTAAATGATGTAGTAAATTAAAGTTAAATGTACTTAGACGATTAATATCATCGTCACATGTTTCGCTGTTAGCCAAATCTTTGAACTAAAAGTTATTATGATTACCCATATTACATGCAATCTTTGACAAATGCTTAAGGATAATTAGTCACAATTATGAAAGAAAAGCAACGCGCGGGTTATTTTCATGAGAGAATAAATTTGGCGTTTAGTCTGACCTAGCAAGTTAAATTAAAGTAGATATTTGTTGAAAAAGTGTAATAAATGAGATGTAGAAAATAGCAAAGTTTTACATAGGGTTCCATTGAAAATGGAGTATATGCTCATATTTACAGTCTTTAAATTCGAAGGCTGGCTTTGTGGGACAAGCCACAACCGACCTTTCACTCAATAAATCTTACACACTTACCTTTTGATGTGTTTACTGATAAAATTCCTCTTTCAAAATCACAGCATATATATATATATATATATATATATATATATATATATATATATAAATAGATATATATATAGAGGATGAATCGGTATGAAATTATAATTTGGCGATGAAATGAGAATGAATCGGCTTTGATTTGTTGGATCAATGGTTGAGATTTAATTTCGGTTGTCTTACTGATTTGTGTGCTACTGCCGATTTACGTAGCATTAGAACCCCTTTAGTGCTACGTTTGCAATGAAAGATGTGTTAAACTAATATATTCAGCATATGTGCTACGAATGAATGAAATATATTATAAACTAACATGTGCAACATAGTAATTCTGATTGTGCTACACAAATATGAAAAATGTGTTAGACTTACATATCTATTCCTATTTCCTACACTAAGGAGCTTTCTCACCATAACTCACCCCTATATAGAGGATGGATCAGGTAGGGAACTAAAAAAATAGTCAAACATGTACTCTTAATGCCAACTAAAAAAATTCCTTAATGTTTAGTCAAGATAAATCTTTTAAATATCTTAAGTAATAAGGATTATATAATATTACTACCCATACTCGTACATCCTGATTAATATGATGAGTTTCATAGATCCAACCTGAATATATGTGGAACAAATCTTTTTTAACCATATATATACTCATACATACGAGTATGCAAATTTAGACTGTACCCAAAACATAATTCCTACCCTTACATGAACTTGTTTATCAAATATCACAAATTTTGTTGGCAAGAAAAAATGATTTCTAAATAAAAAAATAAAAACAGCAACAAAGAATAAATATTTCACCAACACTTATTAATCACTAAAAGCATATTTGCCTTTGAATATATCCGACCCCAATAATAATTATATATTCACAAATTATTATAAATACTAGAAAACACATGCAATACTCTCAACATCTCTCTCCTGGCTGGAGTGATAGCTGTCCAGAAATAGACGAGTGAGACGTGCAATATATATATATATATATATATATATATATATATATATATATATATATATATATATATATATATGGTTCAAATAAAACTATTCTTATCCTAAAACTAAGAACCAAATGAATTTTTATGAAAGTTGATGAATCCGTTAAGAAAGTTAATGAATTCAAAATTCAGTTTTTTCACCCGGTTCGAATCCCATGAGGCGAAAATTTATTTTTTGGATTCGATAATTTTCTCACGATTCATCAACTTTCACCGTGAATTCATCGCTTTTGGTTCTCACGCTCACAATAAAAATGGTTCTCACGTTAACCTCCCATATATATATATATATATATATATATATATATATATATATATATATATATGTGTGAAATAAGTGTAGAAAATATGAATAGATATGTAAGTCAAGATATCTTTCATATGTGTAAGACAATCGTAATTATTATGTTGCATATATTAGTTTAGCACATATTTCATCTTTTCAGTAGCACATATGTTAAATATATTAGTTTAAGACATCTTTCATTACAACAGAAGACAAGAAGGGTTTTAGTCTTTGACAATAATCCGTGTAGCACACACAACACAAAATCAGAGCACAATCGAAATTAAATCTCAACCATTGATCCAAATGAATCAAAGGCTCGATTCATTCCTATTTCCTACCAAATTATTCATTCCTACCTGATCCATTATATATATATATATAGGAGGGATCAAATAGTACCCGAGTCTGAGGTAGTATGTAGTACTCAATCTCATACATTCATCTCATAGATCCTATGGTTGAGATTTTTTCGGATTTTTTAAGTCATTTGGCCCTGATTTCGTTACAGTAAGGTTAGATTAGTAATTTGATTTTTTATGTGATATAAAAAAAATCATGCATGTTTTAAAACTGAAAACTGCATATATTTGAACACAAAACTGCATATGTTTGAACATAAAACTGCATACATGTTAACAAAAAAATGTATGAGATTTATTTCTTCAAAAACTACATGCATATTGTTATACATAAAACTGCATACGATTGAATATAAAACTGCATAATGTTTAACATAAAATTCATATGAGATTGATTTCTCCAAAATTTATTCTCAAGTTTAGATCTATTACTTCTAACTTCATAATTCAAAAGAAAACATATGATCAACAATAAAGATAACAAATGATCAACAAGATAAGTGTTTATGTATATTGGAGGAGATATAAAGAGAGATATCGTGAATGAGAAACCTATGATTTTTTTTTTAAAGTATGCATGTTTGTGTTTCGTGGCATGCAGGTTTGTGTTTAGTCGTATGCATGTTATTATTTTGTAATATGCATATTTTTGTTAGAAAATATACATGCTTATATTTTTTAGTATGCATGTCTACGTTTTATGGAATGCATGTTGACGTTTTGTGGTATGCATTTTTACGTTTGGCAACATGCATACTTCATTTTCGACAGCAAAACTCTATATTATCCTTCTCCATCGTTTTCCCGCTTTTTTCTCCGATTACCGGCGACTTCGCCGTAAACTACTATCATAAACACCATGTCTCTCAATCCTTCAAAATCCACATCTCATTTTTTCACAAAATCTCTCAAATTTCTTCTCAAAATCTTATTTTTCTCTCTTTATCTTTCAAAATCATTGTCTTATGCTTCACACCGATGTCGCATCGTCATCGCCGCTATTGTCACACCGCATCGCCGCCGCCCGTCGTCACCATCGCCGTAAAGAAATTCGAAGAAGATGAAGAAAATCGAAGAAGAAGAAGACTACGTTTTTATTTTTGTCCAATATACCCTTACGAAAAAAAAAATGAAAAGAGATTGCCACGTGTCGGCTTGTGGTGCGGCCACATATTCAAAATGTGTGCTCTAGATTGGATACTACATACTATCTGGGGACCGGATACTACGAAAACTCAACCATATATATATATATATATATATATATATATATATATATATATATGCGGATTAACGTGAGAACTATTTTTATCTTGAGAACATGAGAACCAAAAATTGATGAATTCAGTGTGAAACTTTGATGAATCCGTTGGGAAAGTTACTGAATAAAAAGAGTAGAATTTTCGCATCTCATGGGATTCGAAACCTGGTGAAAATTCCGAATTTTTAAATTCAATAACTTTTACACCGGATTCATTAACTTTCATAGCAAATTCATTTTGTTCGTAAAGAATTTTCGTAGTTCTTAGTTCTCACGTTTAAATTGATTATTATTTGAACCTCACTACATATATATATATATATATATATAAGGGAGAGAGAGAGAGTTAACGTAAAAACTATTTTTATCGTGACAACGTGAGAATCAGATAATTATGAATTCGTTGTAAAAATTAATAAATTTATTGAAAAAGTTAATAAATCCAAAAAAAATAAAATTTTCGCTCTTCACATGATTTGAATCCGAATGAATTTTTAAAAAATTTTGGATTAACTTTTTCGATGGATTTATCAATTTTCATAACAAATTTATTTGGTTCTTATAAAAATATTATAGTCTGAAAAAAAAAATTATACATATATTATAATACACATGTTTGATTTGACATATAGCCTTCGCCATGGTTCCCACCATTCCAACAGACTTTAAAAGATGGATATGATATGACACGAGCAAACGAGAACTTTCCTTTTCCACACCCTTTTCCACTCCACGTGTCATCCATCTGGGATGCCATGTCATCCACTCAACTAATATTCACTGCTTAAGTTTATTCTTGCATCTATTTCCCACAGTAATTATTACATATATAAAGCTGCTACCTTCTTCTCCACCGCTTCATCATTCCTCAATATTATCCTTACCTTTTTATATTGCGTTTTTAATTTGATTGCGAACTATAATCATTTCTATTACATTTCGAACATACATAGTTATAATTGATAAAACAAGGTTTTGACATTGTACAATATATCCAACAACTTTGATGAAACTGGAAAAATAAAATTTAGTGGGATGGAAAGTTCAACTATAAGAATGAGATGTTATAGACTATAGAGTGGAGGGGCTGCCTAATTGTTGAAATGTCTAAGTCCATACCAGTGTACAACTTTACCTTTTATTATTCGTCTTTGAATCATATACCTTATTGGCCGGCTATGCCATACCCCACATTCATACTATTTAGTTTTAAATTGAAATAGGCCTCATGATTTTGAGCTATATATGGACAGTGACATAGAGGGGGTTAGGTTTTGTGTCACTTTTTATTTTTATTTTCTAGCTGGATTTTTGATTTTATAGTGTCACTCGGTGACAAATGCCATTGTACTATTGTACTAAGAGGTGGTCTCCTGTGCGCTCCCGTGCACAGTGAAACCAACTTATTTAATTAATTAGTTAATTAATTTTAATTAAGTAATTAATTAATCTTAATTAATAAATAAACGTTAATTGTAAATTAATAAATATAATTTTAAATTAATATATCTTAATTTTGAATTAATAAATTCTAATTTTGAATAATAAAGCCTAATTATAAATTAATAAATCCTAATTTTGAATTAATGAACCCTAATTTGAATTAATAAACCCTATTTGGAATTAATAAACCCTAATTTTGAATTAATAAACCCTAATTTTGAAATAATAAACCCTAATTTTGAATAATAATCCCTAATTATGAATTAATAAACCCTAACTTTGAATTAATAAGCCCTAATTGTTAATTAATAAATCCTAATTATGAATTAATAAACCCTAATAGGAAATAATAAACCCTAATTTTGAATTAATAAACTCTAATTATGAATTAATAAACAAAATATAAAATAATAAAATAAATAACAAAACTAAAATAAATAACAAAACTTGTGTAATGTTGCAGTGTGCACAAGATACAAGTGTTTGTCCTGTACTAATGGATATAGAGGGTCTGGCTATTGGTGAATGATTTGAAAATATGGCTTCACAAAAAACTTAATTACCGATTTTTCTTTTAGATTTCTTAAACTAATGATCGATGCCGTATGTGTGACAATCCAGGTGATCGATTGAGTCTAAAGACGTTGTAGTATTGTTGTACCGTGATGAGTCTATAAATCTAATACTTCATCCATCCGTCAAAGCTTTACATTGTTTTTGGTGGCATCATTTTAATAAATTATAATGAATGTAAAGTAAGTGAAAATAATAAATGAATAATGAGAGCAAAATATGAGTCATGTGTGATATTTTTGTAAATAAATAAGTAGATTGAGGGTAGTTGATGTTTTCAAAAACAGAAAATATAAGTTTTTAGTGGACGAATCGAAAATAAATTAAATATAATTTTTAATGGATGTAGAGGGTAATTTGTATGAAAAATGTCAACAATTGATATAAAGAGTTTCATTATATCATCATAGTGGGTATAGACGATTGTAAGTACATGGAAAGTATAATACGAGTATAAAGATCTCAGTATTTTTTCTTCTTCTAATAACGAGGGTAACTAAAATCCATTATTTGAGATGCACATGGACTATATATACAAAATCATCCAAAATAATAAAATAAATTTTCAAATTAGTGTTCTTAAGCTTTGCTATACAGTAGAAACTACATGCATTCATAGTGCTAGAGCGGAAAAAATATTATTTTAAAAAGGTTATTTCTAAATAGAGTTTTAGATAAAAAATAATTTCTCTTAGAAAGAATAATATTCAATAAAATACATGCTACTTTATAAATTCGTTTAACAAATTCACTTAATTAATATTAATTTGACTAAAACAAACATATGCACTTTGATAGTACATAAAATATATGTATGTACTGATCATCTACTTAGGAATTTAAAAAATAATTATTTATTGTATGTGCATATATGTTAGTTCAATACATGTATATTTTTTATAAAACTATACTTTTTTTCTATTCCAAGTAAATGACACTCAAAGTTGATAAGTAAGAGGTGTCATCTTAAACTTATTTTTCATATATATAATGATATTTATATATTTTTATATGGAGGCATAAATCCTTAAGACGAGATTGAAAAAAATTATATGACTTATTATAATATGAAATTTATTTCTAAATATAACGAGACCGGAGTCGAGATCGTGATTGTTTTTAACTATATACTTCCTCCATTTTTTATTGTCATACTCTCACTTTTTACTTGTTTTTAAATAAGTATAAAATTATGACATCCTCCATTTTTTTTTATTGTCATGGTAATAAATAAGGTTATAAAAATAAATTTATCTATTTAGTACGTATAATTTAACAGTTGAGAATACATAATTTTTTTTTATTTCTTCACAGAGTATTCCTATAGAAAATTTCTACTATATTAAGAAACTTTTAGCATTTAATAGTACATGGATAAGATCGTGACATCGGATCAACGCTCATGCTTAAGATCCGGAATATTTTCCTTACGCGGCACGGCGGCAGACACAAATGTTGACTTCAACCCGATCTTTTAAAATCCGATTAAAATTGGTAAATGCGTTTTAAACACATCAAGTTCTTCATTTACAAAATTAATGTGGCTTTTGTCCTCGGATTATGGTCGACATTGTTTTATTAACTTGATCGAGTTAAGAATATCATAAGCTTGTTATTCAATTAATAAAAGTTTAAAAATTAATTTTGGAAACTCATGAAAAGTATTTCTACGTTCTTAGCGGTGCAATTGTGTTGATTTTATTTGAGAAAATCGTGTTTGAAATGAATTTGTGCGTAAGTTTCACTATCTTTTAGAATTTGATATTGGTTTGTATGTATGAGCGAAATTTTAGAAAAATGTGATCATAGTTAAGGAGATTGAGTTTAATAAGATTAAAATACAGCTCAATAGAAATTTGTAGATGAAAACGGTGTGCAAAGCAGAGTTCAAACGAGGAAGAACGAGCCCAACAACACAGACCCACATGTTGTCGACTGAATTTTCTCAAAAGCGCGAAGGTATAAAATCAGCACACATTGCGACCAACCAGAGCACGAGCCATGGACGACGCCGTGAATGCATCGGAGCTGTGTTTTCATACCCAAGCGTCGCAGACGGGCCTTGCATGCCGTGGGCGGGGCATTTTTACGGGATTTTCGTATTTTAAGCTTTTTTTTTATTATTTTTGGTAGTTTTTTTACTCCTACTTTGTACCAATTTCCTTCTTCACCTATATGAATATCTTCTAAACACATTATTAGGTTCCCATCTTACTTTTCATATTTTATATTTTTGAATTTTTGGAGAAGAGAATAAGAACGGGAAGATTAAAAGATTCAAGTTGAAGATTTTGAAGATCTTAGGATTATTTCTATGATTTTTACTATTTCAATTATATTTATATTTGACTTTGGACTATTTGTTGTCACGAATATATGTGACTAATTTTTCTATTATTCTAAGGTCAAGAAGTAGATGGATAATTGGATTTAAATTTTATTTAGAATGTTCTTGAATTTATTATTTGCATAGTATTTAGCTACAAATTCAGCATAATTTATTGTGTTGATTTGAGATCGAAATGAGATGATTAATACGTGAACTTAGAACATAGGACATGCTAGTCAATAAAGCTGATATGACTTAAGATTAGTGTGAAGATATTGAATCTTATCGATCTACTTGTAGTTGCATTAGTAATTAGTTGGACACTATGATTATTACATGTTAATCAAGGATTTAGGCACCACGAACAATAGGTTTAAACTAACTGTGTCATTGTCCTACGAAATATTAAATCTTTTATGTGCTTGATTGATTGAAGTAAGTTTGAAAATAGTTATCTATTGAAATCGAATTCCTAGAATAACTTTCTCCCAATCGTTTTATCCCTAAGCTTTTATTAGTTAGCTTTAATTTAAGTTTTAATATTGCTTTAGAATTAATTAAAATCCTAATTTCATAGTCAAGATAGTAAAAAGCAGTTTAATAGCAGTAATTCGTTGTCTAATTTCTCAGTGTATATGGATACGAACTTTCTTACTACTATACATAATTGCACTCGTGCACTTGACATGTGCTAATATTTTAGCTAACAAGTTTTTGATGTTGGTGCTCACTACTACACAAATAAAATCGATTTTTTTCGTAAAACTATGAACCTCTATGCATTGAATGTATAAAGGTAATGCATTACTAGGTTTTGGTAAAACCAACACTGATTATCAATTTTATCGTAATGTATTAATTTTATATATTCAATACATAAATTTATAATTTTACAAAAATTAAATTTTTATTTGATCACAATCGACCAATTTATGCATCAAATTTATAATTAACGTTAAAAGAAAATATATATCATTCATGCGATCATTAAATAGCTGACTCTTAAAGAGTATATTCTTATCCATGTATATGCCTATTGTATTTTTCATTTTAAATAATATTAGATTAGATATTATCTTTTTTTCTCATGACTCAAGCATATATACATTAACTTTTTAAGGTGACTTGAACCCTCAATTTACTAGTTGCAACTATGTTTTAGATTATATATTTTCTTTAATGCAGTATTTTTTAATATTGTGAGAAAGGTAATTGTAGATGCAATTCTAGGAGCAACTGTTATATTATATTATCATCATCGTCTATGTTTAGGTTAAACAATATATTCTTCTTTTGTAAAACAAGTCCAGCAGTGTCTCTGACTTTGGCATAAAGCTAAAATGACTTGGCCTTGATTGATTCAGTAAGAAATATATGTTGATATGAATATTTTGGTGTTTACATCCATTTCGTTGTCCATCTCTCTCTCAACCTTTCTGATATTCGATAATTTGTTAAATGGTTTGTTACATAAGGAAATCAACACTAATCTATAATAATTTAAATGATAATAATATTAGTGTTGAGGTAATTAGCTCTTGAATTTGCAAAGATCAGCTTGATAGAGGTAAATATTTGATTTTTTTTAAACACTGATGGATTTTTCTGTTGGTAAATCTGTCGGTCAATTTGGTGATGTCGACGAAGTAAGTGGCACAAATGATTGATTCACCATCGGCAAGTCCGCCTATGAACTTCGACGGACATTAAAACCGATATGTTTAATGCCGTCAGATTTTGTCCATCGACGATTCGTCATTGATCTCAATCACCGACGAAATTTTGAGATTTAATGACGGATTTTCAGCTGTTGTTCGGTTGAGTTTTTGTGATGCATCGAGTATTATAGGTATAGATGGTATTGGAGATTAGGAAACGACAAGAAAAACATAAGATACATTCATCAAAATTTTCATAGTAAGACAACTTTTTAAAACCAATGATAAATACTTTGGAATATTTCAGAATATCTTTTTTCTTTTTCAGTTGTATTCGACTTTATCATAAATCATTAGATTGGCCGAAGAGAGACGCCTAGTCAACATTCTGTCACGAAATTTTGATGGATATTAGATTTGACTAAACATTTGATGATTTAGGCATTGATGGACAATTATCGACAATATAGTGTTTAGATAACTGAGGTATGTAATTTGTGATATTACAAAATGTTTTTCCACTCCTTTTATTATTTGTGTTGGACAACTCTTTATCATTTCTTATATGTTTGAGTTTACAGTATCATGTCTGGAGAAGATTCAAATATAAACCTTATTTAAAGTGAGAATCATTTTTAGTCATTAGATCGTGAAGATCTATGGTAATGCATTACTTTGATGGATGAGTGCATTGTGCACCACCCGGATTCGAATTTCATGATGAGCGGAAATTCAAATATATTTTTTTTGGTGCAATAATTTTCACGAAAAATATATTATTCTCACGTTTGTTGGATAACAAATATTTTTATAATAATCCACCCCTATGGTGCCATCATCTTATCATATTTCATTTATCAAGTCAAAATGCAACAAGAGTATACAAATTGATACTTTTATTTTCACGTCCGGAAACGTGGCTAATTAATTTTATTTCGTGAATAAAAGCATAATAACATTAAAATAAACACACACACGCACACAACAGCATCAGCTTTCCTTCTTATTAATCACAAGACACCACGATTAGTGGACGAAAAAGCCCTTATTTTTTTGACTTTGATCCTTTTAATTTGAAACTCAACGTTCAAAGGTAATGTAAAATGGAAATAGATAAAGAAATCCAATCTTGAGAATAAACAAGTAAAAGGAAAAGAATAAATTTTTTCACATTTACTGATATCGGATCGGTTAACGGTCGGAACCAGGCTGTCCAGTAACCAGAATTTGGGAGATCATACCTTATATCACGTGGCTTGTACCTCTTAACGCCATAATCCTATTAATTTCAATTCTTTTTTCCAGTTGGCTATTTTTTTAAAATTTATTTATATATCCTATCTTCAGTTTTTCTTTCCTAATCACGTACACTTCATTGGGCCAAAGTACCGAAATGCCCTCAACCAAAAATTTAGGGACGGATTAAGGTTCATTGTGATATATTATAAGGTATAATAGGATGTAAATTATTAAACTTTGGCTAAATTCTGATTCTGCATATCATGAACACATTATGTTGGTAAATTATTATACTTCTAATTGATTATGATTTTTCAGTTAAAATTTGTTTTTCCCCAAATTATTGCTCAAATGGTTGCCTAAATTTTGACCACTTCGTATTTTCAGGTGCCCTAAACTAACATCAATTGTAAAATCATCAATTAAACTATAGTAATTTACAAGTAGAATTATTTTATAATATTCAAAATTAGAATTTAACCAAATTTTGATAATTTACAAATTAATATCCTTATTTGTAATTTTATTAGGCTCGTTTGGTAGGCTCTCGATTAGAACGATTAATATGTTAAAAGATCATACGTTTTGTTTCAGAACTCACGGTTGAGCCCGATTTATATCCTATCTGCAAGACAAGAATGAGGTTAGCGACCGCTGATCTTAGTCATCTTGGAGCGCTAAAGCCTCGCCTTCGCTGTTACTTTTTCTTAGGATAACGACCATTGAGTGATCTAATGGTCATTAGCCTCAATGACCGCCGCTAGTGATTTCTTTTGCGCTAGCGATCACTGCGCTGAAATTGATCACTAATTTTTTTTTTTAATCTATATTTCTAACTTATCTACCAAACAGTTATCTATGGCTTTATATCTATACCACTATCAAAACTACCAAAGATGGTCTTAGTGTTTGAAATAGATAAGCTCGTTGGACGATCCGACTCAAAAGTCAAAACTCCCAATAATATTGAAATAGAAAATGACTACACTATTTATTTCAAATGATCGTCAGAATGGCGCGCGTGAGGTGAGAGTAATAGTTGAGTCACGAAGATTGTCGAGTAGGCAGCGTTCAGATATCAAGAAATCACCAATCTACGAAATCTGTAAACGATGATGGCTGCAAAAACACACAGCACACACAGACACTGTGACAGTGAGCGTGGAGTGTGGGGTTAGTTAGTCTATGCGCCTTTCATTCATTATAGTTTCATGGATTTCAGCGTTATTTTATTTACTTCTTTCTTTTATTTCCCCTTTTTCAAACTTCACCCTCACACCCGCGCTCAAAAGCAAGAATCAGTTGATTATTTTTTGAAATTTATTACAGAAACGAACAATAAAAATAAAAATTGAACAGCACCCCACATTTCATCTTTCTCTGTGAGAGAGAGCCTCCCACTTTTGGACAGCGAGAAAGCAACCCTCATCTTTTCCAACCCCATAAAAAAGCACTATCCCATGTTTTTGTTTTTCCTTTAGTTATTGATTTCATGTATGTATGTATTATAATCTTGTGGATTGCAAATTCTATACGCTTCTTTTTCAAATCTCGAGGCAGGTATTCAGTGGCATTTTTACATTTTTTTACGATTTTTAATATGGATAATTTTAGTTTACAGACACATACTTATGTAGTAATAGGTCACCTTGTGTAATCAAGAATCGATTTTTATTTTTCTAATTCAAATCAAGAAAGGAACCCTGATTAGAAAGGGGTGAGCTTTTGCATTAAGTGTTTGTTGTTTTGTTTCAGACAGCAAAGGGGGTGAGGGAAAAGGCCAGAATCCTAGGCAAAAATTTTGGTTTGAGGTAAAAGACCAATTTTTGTTGATGCTGTTCTGTTCCGTTTCGTTTTGGGAGGTGAACAGTTGCTGTAAAGAGAAAAAGGGGTTAAAAAACTTGATCTTTTTTATAGGGTATTATTCCAATTGTTGTTTTTTATATAACAATCCACAAAAAGAGAGTTGCCCTTGAGCATGCAAGAAAGGGGAGAAATTTACAAGTTACAGAGAATATGAAGAAGAAGGTAAATAGATGCAGTGATGCAAGTAATAGTGAGGTATCAAAGCAGAAAGAGAGGCATATTGTATCATGGTCTCAAGAGGTGATGCAGATTCTACCACTTTTGATTCTTTTTCCAGTTATTTTTTCCTTATTATTATTTGCTTATTGGTCTGCTGCAAATATTGATGAGTGTTTGATTTAGGAGGATGATATTCTGAGGGAGCAAATCCGGCTACATGGGACTGAAAAGTAAAATCTCGATTCCTTGTCTTTAATAATAGTGCGATTCTTGTGTGTGTTTGAAGTTGTTAATTTCATTGGTAATGGACTACTGAAACTTGTGGTCTGGTTTTGTGATAGTTGGGCAATTATTGCATCGAAATTCAAGGATAAAACGACTAGGCAATGTAGAAGAAGGTTGGTTCATAGGCATCTTCTACCTCTGTTTTGTCTATTCAATCATTATTTTGTACATTTTTCTGATTGGAATGTATATTTTGTCTGAATGTGTTTATGTATAGATGGTTCACTTATTTGAATTCCGATTTCAAGAAAGGAGGGTGGTCGCCTGAGGAAGACATGCTCTTATGCGAGGTAACAATCTTTGTCCACATCTTCTAAGTTACAATATGTAGTTTCTATTGCTAATGTTTTCAAAAGAGCATTTTGTTTATCATCTGGTTGATTTGTTCTTTACTATGTCACTTGATGATCTTTTTGGGGAACTTTGTTGAAAAATTAGTTCTTTTCAAATTAATATTTTTTTAAGTAGGTTTGTTTGTTGATGATTTCATCATAATGCACTTATTATTGGATGGCTTCATTCTAGTGGATAAGATTGATAGACCATGTTTGTAAACTCATATTGCTAGTGAATTTGGTCTAATCATCTAGTCGGCTTTCAGGCACAGAAGATATTTGGAAACAGATGGACTGAGATTGCAAAGGTAGTATCCGGCAGGTACTTATTCGAAATATGAAGGATAGATCTTTCATTTTGGTAGGCGTTTTTTACTTCTTCCAAAACAACAGTTTTATAAGCGATATCCTTGATCTCACAGAACTGATAATGCTGTGAAGAATCGGTTCACCACTCTGTGCAAGAAGAGAGCAAAGCACGAAGCCCTAGCGAAAGAAAGTAGCACTACTACTTATATCAACTTGAACAACAAAAGAGTTATATTCCCTAATGGGCTCAATGCAGGAGGATCTGAGAGTTCTGCACCTCTTAAAAAGATGAGGTACATTAAATTTCGATTTCCATTGTCTTGAAAGATGTTAATGGGATCAATATTCTTACAAATCCGTGTTTTGTTCGTGATCTAGGGCCTCTGTCCTAAATATTGCTGAAAGCCACGAAAAAAAATTAGCCGGTGAATGTGGTGATGCCAATCATCTACTTAGACCTCCATTTGCTGTACTAGCTCAAAATGTTCATAGTTGTGAGTTTAACTTCCCTTCTCAGTTGCATTTTCGCCACATCAAGGATGCATCAATTGATTTACACAAGTTCGAGAGATCAAAATTCTCTTTTAGACTGGTTAAGAATACGATAAAGTCATATAAGAAGGAAATTGATATATAAAAAAGAGAAAGTCTAATCACTTGAATAAACATGATTGTTTATTCTGCTCTAAGTTCAAACAGAAGGATAATAAATGTTAGTTTCCTTTTCGCAGCTGGAAGTAACAAAAGTCAAGGTACATTTCTTAAGAAGGACGATCCAAAGGTGCTTGCTCTGATGCAACAAGCAGAGTTGCTCAGCTCGCTTGCAATCAAAGTCAACTCAGAGAAGACAGATCAGAGTCTTGAAAGTGCTTGGATGGTAAGTACAAAGAGTTTGATCGCTCGAGACTTGTTGCAATAGATCTTACCCTGTTAAAATGATTCATACAATGGTCCATCCTACCTCCTTCCACCAATCAATTCTTGAAGCCGCAGTTATTCTCAAAATGATTTAAAAGACATCCAAATTTCATCATGATGGCTAAAGACAATATCCTCCTCAGGTGAAAAGAAATGGGTATAAGAAATTTATGATCCACCAGAAAATCCTCCATTCTCCAGTTTACCCTATCCTTTAACATTTTTTATGCAACTCTAACCTCCGGTTTATCCTACCCTTAACATTTTCAATACAATTGCTGCAATTTTTCTTTGTATACAACTCTTAAGTTAGTGAGGTGATTATGGTCCAGGCTCTTCAAAACTTCTTGAAACAAAACAAAGAGAGTGATCTGCTCACATTCACAAATCCTGATGTTGATTTTCAACTAGAAAAGTTCAAAGACTTGGTGGAGGATTTAACAAACGACGATGAAGGCAATAGACTTTCTTGGAGGTAAAACTTACAAGACAGTCTGGTTTGACTTGAGATTATTATTCACCTCCACATTTGTTAACTTATAATTTTTCAGGGAACCTGATTTATATGAATCGTCCACGGCCAGCTCTGAGTACAGTGCTGGATCAACTCTTCTGCCAAGCATGCCGAGTGATAAAACCAAGAAAGTCGAGCTGAGACCTGCTTGCTGCATCAGGAAAATGGACATCAAATGCAGCATCAGCCAAATCAATTAGATCATCAGCATTGCCATGCTGAAGAAAGTCGAATATGCCATACTGCAAGCACAACTGAAGGTATATTATTATTATATATATATACAAGTATATGCATCATATTTAACACCATCTCAACTTGAAGATTCGTTGGCTAGATGATGGTAGAATACAGAATTGTTTGTGAAGCTCATACTAAATCTATTTTATTGCAGTGAACATGTTAACTTGTAACAACACAAACAATAATGATGAAGCAATATGTGAGTATTCTAGCACGGAGTTTGGTTCTCCCCTTCAAGTGACTCCCTTGTTTGGAGCATTGGCAGCGACAGTTCCCAGCCCAAAATTCTCAGAAAGCGTAAGAATCCTAAACTTTTCCGTTTACTTCAATTTATAAGAAGTAAAGTTTTGATGCTCCATGCTGATCTTTATTGGTAGTGTCATCAGAAACCAAAATGTTTGTTGCTTACTCTCTATTTATGACGAATGATTCTGTCTTTTCAATTGAACAAGCATTCAAAATATCATGCATACAGCACAGGTTATGAGATACACAGTTCACAAATCTGAAAAATATATATTTCAAATTCTGATATTTATTTTTTGAAACAGCTCATGATTCCATATAGACACTAATTTCCTCACATCTTTGACATTTGTTGTCTCTCTCTCAGCCCTCATACAGGTTATGATACCGTAACAAATAATCTTAAAATTGGAAACTAGTTATCTTTTCTCCGTCATGCAATTTATGAGTTTGTTTTCGAAAACAGCCTCAGTAATTTTGTTTTCCCACTATACTAGAGCACAAGATCATGCCTAGAAGTGTTTGGTTCATTTTCTTCCAGATTTAGAGAATGGTAAAGGCCTAAAGAGTCCTATTGTTTTTGAGGTGGAAGTGTTTTTAGACTAACCATTTTTACCATTTGATTTTGCAGGAAAAGCACTTCCTAATGAAGACACTAGGAATGGAGTCTACTTCTCCTAGTCATGTCACCAATGCTTCCCAACCTCCACCCTGCAAGAGGTCACTTCTCCATTGTCTATGACCAAATCACCACTACTAGCCGTTGGAAGGTTTTCAGTTAAGAGTAGAGCTTTTGATTATTTTTTGGAGTTCTTTATCCTTGGATTGCAGCTACCTCGACCTTTGTTTTTCCGAGTGGGCCTGGGAGGATCTGATCTTCTTTGGAATCTAGGATGCTACGGAGCATCCTACATTTTCCTCTGAACATCAATTGCTGTGATCTGCATCCTCGAGTTTCTAATTCCTAATACTCACCGTGGTTCTTGTGTGTGTTTTCTCTGGTGTGTCAATTTGTTCGTTTGTCTCATGGAACGTGGATATGGCCATCCACTATTCCGAAAGGTTTCTTTTTTAGGCTAGATAAGCCTACTGTACAGACAGATTCAACACTAAAAACTCTATAGATAAGTGTAGCTATACAGCGGCAACGGAGATTGCCTTTTATAGAGATTAGAAATAGGTATAGATATTGGCAAAAAGAAAAAAAAAAGAGAGAGAGCAAAAGCTGATCAGCTCGAAACATCTTTTGCTGTGTTAAAGTGTGCAGAGTACTACTATGCAATAAGTTTCCATGGCATTGGGAAACTTTTTGGCTCATATAATGTAATCCATAGTTATTTGAGTGTGCAGACATGTTTCTCTTCTTGTCTACTCTTCGACATTGTTTTTCGCAGATGTTTCTTGAAATCTTGAAGCAGAAATGAATGTAAAATGCAAATACGAAGGGATGAAAAACCGAACCAAGACAAACCATGAGCAGTGAACTGAATGCTGCAGAGAGTATGATTGTAAATACTTACCGATAGTTTTCTTCCGAGTTACTCAGGTTTCGACTTCTCTCTGTGTTCAAGTCTGCAAGTTGTTTGGAGTTTGATTCTTGTGGCGAAGAAGGGGGTGTTTATTCAAGTTTGGTCAGCCGAGGGTGGTGGAGAGACAAGTGTGATGATAATCACCAAAGCAAAAGTTTATTGGTTAAAAGAATGGAGGGAAGTTTGTACAAAATAAAGTTTGCTTTCACTAGCAGCCACTCTTCCTTTGAATTTACTGAAAACACCCTGTGCAGATTGTCAACGTAGAGCTTCAGCTTGCTGCATGCTAAGGGTAAATAAGTAATTTGAGGCTTGCTATTTTCATAAACTGGAGGTCCTACTAATTTGAGGCCCCAATTTACTCAGACAAACTTTAACCAGTTGGTTAGGATTATTGTGTTGCTGGTCCACCTCATCGAAACTACAGTGCTACTTCGATTTGCTAAACAAGATTTGAAATTACAAAATTTTGTTAATTTGTAAAAGTTGACTTTAGGTGGCGATTTAGATTACAATTAAACCCTCAACTTTGTATGTGTAAGAATCCATACAATTTTCGGCTTTCCTAAACTGACAATGTCTAATCAGATGGAAAGAACAATGCTACATATCTCACTATTCAAAAAGGGAGAAAAATTGAATCATGTCTTGGTATCACTGCACGAAAAGAGATACGTTCTTTTATGGTTCATCCCTTCATGATCAGGACGTCGTTTCCTTTTAGGTGTTCAGCGATTTTGTTCTATTCCATCAGTCATCAAATTGCCTGTCATTTTAGTCATTTGTGACTTGATGCATTTGCTTGTCATTTTAGCAACACTCTTACAAAGTCATCGATGTTTATGTTGGCCAGTTTGATTCATTTTGTTTTTCATAAGTTTGCTAATCTTAAGAATGGAGACACATTATATGATAATTGTGAGCTCACTGACCACAAGCCATTTTGTCAGATAACAGTAAACTTTATCATGCTTGAAATTAGTACTAGACAGATTCAGATAAACCAAAATATTTATAATTGATCATCTTGTACCAAGCCAGTTTAAAAGGAAGTTCAAAGCCATATTAAATATTTTTTCGTTGATAAAGTTTAAAGGACTGTTAGTTTTTTTGAGCAATCTGGTGGCCTACTTTTGTGAATGATAAAAGACCAAATTAAGAAAAAACATAACGATATGGAATTAATTGGTTTCAGTGTAAACATTAGGGGTATATTTGTCACTTAGTCCTAATAATAATAATATCTTTAAGGTCAAGATAATTAAAAATCTGGAAGCTGTAGCATTCATCCTGTACAGTTGTATACTTCAATTTCATTAAGACTTTACCTATGAAATTTAATGGTCGACTTTCCTGTCACTACTGACGTCTAGCTAGGAAAGCCTACGTGGACAGCTGATGCACTACTACTGTCGTATTTCACTTTGATACGTGAACAATTAATATCATTCTTGAAAAACTATACCTTACTACATATAGATTGTACAACCTAATTACAATCTTAGTAACATATCACATTATAAAATAATCATTTTTTTATTTTCTTTGATTATTGTGATACTAATTAATTACTAGATATTGAGTGATAGTTTATATAAATCAAACTTTTAAGTGAAACATTGTTAATTACAAAATAAAATCCGTGAGAGGAGAATATTCAAGAAATAAATTCGAATACAAATAGTAGTACTTATGAACATTAAGATAAAATTATATATACAAATTATAGAAATTTTTTTCATCTCATAATACTCCTACTACTTCACTCAATGTTAATATCGTATTAAGAAAAGCAAGTGTCACTTAGAAGTCCACGTAATTCAAATAGATCGACATTATTATCCATAAACAGTCCAGGTAGTTGGATTTTGCTCTAAATAATAATCTCATTTTCAAATATTAAACGCATTAAATATAAATTATTATTATAATGTGAAACATTGAGGTTATATATAAGCCGAATATCTTTGCCGAAATGATTAAAGAAGATACATTAAATACGTATAGATGATTTGATGAGAGATTTTACTCTGGGGCCAATTTTTAAATAAAATTAGAAGTTAAATTACATCACAATGTTAGAAAATAAAAGTTAAACAAATCACCATCATAAGTTTATCTTATATTCTTCATTTTCTGAAATCGTGCATAATAATTTCATTAGTAGCATTAACAAACACATCATTTTCCATATACGAAATTAAGTTCATTTAATAGTTTGGTTCAACACTTATATTTCTAAAATAGTCATCATATATTCAATTGATCTATATTTTGATTGTTTTATTATCATCAACAAATTTTTAGATGCTTAAAATAAGAATTTAAATAATTTAGATGTCTTCATTAGTTGTTGTTAGAATAATTTATCATAAAATTTTAAAATTAGATTGATCATATTAGTTCATATATAAAAGCTATATTTCTTGCATACATTTTTATTTTATCAACATAATACAAATAATAGAAAAAGAAAAGAAAAGAAAAGAAAGAAAGAGTAAAATAGAGAGAGAAGAGAATATAACTAAATTATAGGGAAAAAATGAAACACAAAAAAGGAAAAACGAAAAGGATACAACTAAATTATAGGAAAAAAAATGAAACACAAAAAAAGGAAAAACGAAAAAACAAAAAAGAAAAAGAGAAGAGAGAGAGAGAATGAAAGCTGCAGAATGATATAAAGGATGGAGCTGGGTTTCGAACCCAACTCCTTCACAATGAAGGAAAACAACTAATCCATCTGAACTACAAAGAATACTTTGTTTGAATACTACATATATACTAATAATACTCAAAAATTCTGGGGGACCAGGCCCCAACGTGGCTCCGCCACTGCGTATAGATGTTGATAGGTATCTCATTTATGTGTCTAATTTACTTGAGAAAAGTAAAAACAAATACTTGAAAATTCGAAAGAATAAAAAAAATGGAATTAGACCAAGTCAACGACGGAATTTCCCAAGTGTGAATGCGATCACGCATGCTGAGAAATTAGGTCTACGCGTTTTACGCTTTTTCTCTTAAACTATTCTTGGGAGTTGGGACTTTGTCCATTTGCTATGGTATCAACTATCAAATATCATTTCTTTCTTTAAACAAGCAAACAAGGATTAAACTAAGCCTGTGCAAAGACTAAAAGATCCCTCAATTTTTGTTTTTCCATTAAATTTGCAATTAATATAAAGAGTTTTTAATAGAGTAGCTCATGCTTAGCTTTATTTTCTATTTCTTTAACAAAACCGTCTGTTTGGATTCATGATTTTTTGCTTTGGCTAGGGAATCTTGTAACTCTTGATACCGAGTATTTTTACCTTTTTCCCTTAAAAAAAAGAAGATATATTAGGCGTGTATAGAAACTTATAATGAATTTGAGAATGAAATAAATATATTTTGAGTGAAAGTATTGACTTAATAACTATACGATATAAAGTGTAATGAAAAATTTAATTTTGTATCAAATGTTATTTTTTAAGAAACTCGACCCAGACGCAACTCAAGTATATAACAGTTATTAAAAGAAATAATCGAAGGAAAAAGTTAGTAATAGAAACATCTTTTTGTATCACACTTCTTATTGTTGTCAAACTACACAAAATAAAATGTATGTGTATGTTGATCTAGTGGTAGAATGGTTAATGTCCAAAACCAAATGTCTCGAGTTCGAGTTCATCGTGACGCCGTCTTTAAATTTTTTTTTAATTGACAAAAAAAAAGTTTCCACAAATATGTGAAAGCTAAAATCTGGAGAAATGGAATTGACTTTTGTGAGAATTAGTTCTTCTTGACCCCTCTTAAACCCAAACTTCTACCACTAAACTTGACATCATTTATTTCAACCACCATTTCTAATGTCAACCACTTTAAATTTTTTTAAAAGATAGATATCTAGAACCTAAATAAACCAACAAATAAGTAATAAACATAAGATATATTTATACATTTAACATGTTATAGAGTCATAGACTATATATATAATACAGGTAAGTGATGACAAAGCATGATGTAATGCGTTGTCATTTGTCAACTAAATTGTGACCAGTATACAATATTAATATATGTTGGCTAGCATGGATTAAATTTATTAAGGTGCAAATATACCAATCAAAACGGAATAAGTCAACTTCTTTGTACAAAATAAGAATCGATTTTACGGCAAGAAAACAACCAGCAAACCTTGTCCAAGAACGAGATGGGCCCTTCCTTTTGTCACAAGCACAAAAGGTTCTAAATTAAAAGGTAAAAGTTATAATTTAAATATTTTGCGCGTGATTTTGACATTGAAGGCATATATATATATATATATATATATATATATATATATATATATATATATATATATATATATATATGAGATTGGTTATAGAAAACTATCTCTTAAATAAGAATCAAGAACCAATAACTACCATTAGATTGAATAAGATCGGACAACTTATAATTATCTAATGAAAAAAATAGTTAAATCCCTAAATTTTCGCTATTTAAATATTTTATTTTTAATTCTTCGTTGTTCTTATAATTCATGTTGTTGTTCATGTAATTGTAGTTCTTGTGCATTCTATCACATTCCAATTAATTGTTATGTTCATGTAATTCATGTTGTTGTGCATGTAGTTGTAATGATTGTGCATATGAGAATAATTACGTAAATGAATATATAAAATCCCTTAATTATAGGGTTAAACGGTTACCATTAAAATATGAGGATAATAAACGATTTATAATTAATCATGACCGTTAGATTATAAAAAATAGATGGACCACATTAGTTTTTAGTTCTAAAAAAATTAGAGTTCTCAATTGATTCACTCCATATATATATATATATATATGGAATGTCTATTGTAAAAACCATCATTAACCTATAAACTACGAATTCTTGAAATTGTCTGAATTCACCGTGAAAACGTCTGAATTCGCCGTGTAAGTGTTTGAATTCAGAAAAATAAAAATTCGCCCCTCATGGGATTCGAACCCAAGCGTTTGAATCCATCAAGTAAGTTGATGAATTCACCGTAGATCTTCACGAATCAATGACCGAAAATAGTTCTTATTTTATACTTTAAAATTGATTTGTATTTGATCTCATTCTCACACACACACACACACACACACACACACACACACACACACACACACACATATATATATATATATATATATATATATATATATATATATATATATATATATAGAGAGATCATATGAGAATAGATATTTATGAGAATTAAGAATGAATTTAAGCCATTTAAGATGATAGATCTAGGGTGCGATTTAATTAGTAAAATGCAACGATAAATCATAATGTGTGCTACATATCACCGATTTTCTTTGTCATAAGGGTATGATGGTATTTTACCTTTTTTAGTTATGGTAATTCCTATTTTCATGGCATTTTAAAAGATGCATGTTTTGGATATGGTAAGTTATTGTTTGACACAGTTATTCTTTTTCATTAGTTGTAGTTATCGTTATCTTCTAAACCTAATTAGCAGTAAAATTTTGTTTACCAACAATGGAAGATGCAGGTTTTTTTTTTCATTAGTTGTTGTTATCGTTATCGTCTAATTCATTGCATATGATACACAGTTCATAGCTTTGCGTTTGATATAATGTTGCATTTGGTATTTATTTTGAGTATTACATATTAATTTATGTTTTTTATTATGTTTGTTTTCATTTTTTTAGATTGTTGTTTTATATCTTTGTTCAGATGACACATATAATCAACAAGATATTGATGAAGTTCATCCTCCTATTGAACTTCATAATGGTATGTTTGTAAATCATTAATAGAATGTTATTTTTTATAAATTTTCGTGAATTTGATACGCTTTTAATTTTGCAATGAGTGTTGATATTGTTTGCATTTATTAGATTAATGCATAGCTTATAGAGTTGTATAATGTTGCATTTATATAGTTATTTTTGATCTACGATATACTGTATGAGAATGAATATTTATATTGTTTGTTAATTCAATAAGTTATGATAAACGAATTTCATATTCTAAATTATTGTAATGATTATAATGATCATTATGTATCATCTTAAACGATTAAAAACTAACACATTTAAAAATTTAGAACATGAGAAAATAGAAGTTGCAGGTTTGTATATAATATTATCGTTAAAATTGTTTTTAAGTGTTTTGTTGTAATCGAATGTCATTATTAGTTGCACATATTACACAATTCATAGCTTTTAGTTGTTTATATTCTTGCATTTGAAATTTATTTTCAGTATTACATCTTCAGTCATGTTTTAAATTGTTGTATGTTAAACTATCTTTAATATTGAATTCATTATTTTTTTGTTCATATAACATATGCTACATTATTATTGATCATGAGCTATATATATTCAGGCAAAATGCAACAATCAGTACCGATAGTTGGATTAATTCATTTTTAATTTGTACAACAGTTATACCAAGTTTTGGCAATATATTTGACTATTATATGTTACATTACAACTACTCAAGAGCTACATATTTTACAAAAGTGCAACAATCAATACAGATAGTATGTTACATTCATTTATAATTATGTGCAAAAAAATAACATTATGTGCAAAACATTATACTATTATTACATGCTAAATTACACCTGCTTAATAACTAAATATCGGTTGACCAAGTGCAACAATCATTACCGATGGTATTCTACATTATTATAAACTTGTTCGACAGTTAACCATAAATGTGCAACATAATGATTTACTATATGCTACATTAATATTGATAAAGAGCTACATTATATGAAACATTTGTTTTTACTAGATGAAAGCAACAATCAATACCGATTTGCAAAAGATACAATAATAATATGCTAAATTATATGATACATTTGTTTTTACTGGATGAAAGCCACAATCAAGTTATTTATTGTTGCACTTTTGTGCAAAACATTATACTATTATATGCTAAATTACAACTGCTTAATAACTAAATATCCGTTGACCAAGTGCAACAATCATTACCGATGGTATTATACATCATTATAAACTTGTTCAACAGTTAACCATAAATGTGCAACATAATGATAACTATATGCTACATTAATATTGATAAAGAGCTACATTATATGATAAATTTGTTTTTACTGGATGAAAGCAACAATCAAGTTATTTATTGTTGCACTTTTGTGCAAAACATTCATGTGCAAAACATTATACTATTATATGCTAAATTAAAACTGCTTAATAACCAAATATCCGTTGACCAAGTGCAACAATCATTTACCGATGGTATTATACATCATTATAAACTTGTTCAACAGTTAACCATAAATGTGCAACATAATGATAACTATATGCTACATTAATATTGATAAAGAGCTACATTATATGATACATTTGTTTAGACGGCTATTCACTGTTATTTGTATTCAATGTTGTAAAGATTTACTCCAGTTCTCAATGCCGAATAGATTACATAATATTGAAGAAGATTTAATTGTACCTTGAAAATAGGAAACAAAATCTGTCAGTTTTTTTATGCGTTTTGCTAATTACCGATTTTAACATTTGGTTCGATTTTTGCAATATAAGAAACAAATGCGAATGAAAAATTAGTTTAATCTGGATCATTCATTTTTATAAATTAGTGGTTGAGATATATTCTTATTTCTTACATATATATCTATTCTCACCATAACCCTCCCTATATATATATATATATATATATATATATATATATATATATATATATATATATATATATCGCATTTTGCTTTTCCACAATGCTTTTGGGACCCCATTTTAGATTCATAAGTCAATATGTGGTGCGCATGGATTCTTTTTCTAGTGGAAATTCTATGGACCTATTTATTCTTTTCATTTTTTAGTTTTTTGCATTTCATATCATCGTGAGAATTTAATAATAAAAGAAATGACAGCGATATGATTCTTTTTATTTTTCCCCATCACTGGTTTATAGTTCAGGGATTATATTAGATATGTCAAGTAGTCACGGACGTAAGGGAAGAGGTTATTTCTCTTTACTAGGATCATCAAATTGGTTTTGGGAAATATAAGCGATTCCATTTTTTTATCAAGCACAAGAGAACAGATTCCATTTTCTAGAACAAATAGGGATGGGTAGGTAAAATGCATTTATTTGTTTGTTTGTTTTTATTAGGCTCATTGTAATGCTTGAAAAAACTTGAATTATTAAATATGTGACCCATTTTATTAAAGGGTGATCTAATTCGTGAATAAGGCAAATCTCATGATTATCACGGTAATAATTTAGATAGTATTTCTTGATCGAACTACTCAATCTATTCAATAAACAAAAATGGTAAGAAGCATGGAAACTAACTCAAAAAATCAGGAGAGGCACCTAAATACGAGTATGCATGCCTTCTCTAAGATAAGTTGAGCATAAATACAAGTAAAATAGAAAAGCAGAACAAAGGAATGAGAGATCCTAAAAAAATTGAAGTAGATGAATGTGGAATCACAAAAACTCCTGTACATCTTTTCGTACAGTACGAACAAAACAAAAATATCATTTATTATTAAAAAAGTATTATTTATATTAATAAAAAATATCATTTATTTTTTATCTTATAATTTAAAAATATCATTTACTTGAAAAAAGATCAAATTTGATTTACGGACAAAGTAAGAAGACTATCTTATATGGAATAGGGTAAAATAGGTCCGGGAAGTGGCAAACACGTTAACAATAAATAGACAAGGGGCGTTTGTCGTTTAGTTAGGTGGGACACGACGCCAATACTATTTGATATCGCCAAACAAATTCAGGAAATGAATGCGGAGCAAGCGAATTGAACCAACCTTGAAAGAGAGAGAGAGTAGAAAGAAGAAGGAAGGCAGCCTCCCTTCATTTCTACGCATTTTCCATCTCGTTTCCTTTGAGTCCAGCCCTTTTCACACACCCCGTCCCGTTCTCTGCGCTAGGGTGAGAGAGAGAGATAGCTACTTTCTTCTTCTGTTGCGCAAACATATTGTACTTTTTATCCTTATTGTTATCTACTTTCCTTGGTTCCACCTACATACACCAAAAGGCTTGCTCATTTTTAGGAATATAGTTGGGGAGTTACTGCGCCATTCCTCATTCTATTATTAGCCCTTTGTGTCCGATTGTTTGGCTGCATATCAAGTTTTCTCGTTTTCTTTTTGAGGAGGATTTTTTATGATCCTTTTCCTTTTGCTCTCTTTTAGTTATGGGAAATTGCTTTGGTTCCTCTGCAAGAGTTGACGCCACTCTCAGCAACACTTCTGGTATTTTCCTTCTCCTTCAATTTTTTCTTCTTCTTTATTTGATAATTAGATAGTGGGTTTTGTGACTGCAGGTTTTAATTCTGACAGTCCTGATTTCTTTTCAATTTTAATTGCTAGAGAACTGTTTGGATCTTGTTTGAGCTGGATTGGCAAAACAAATTCCCCAAATAAAAGGCAAAATTGATGGTTTTAGGTTAATGTTCTTCGTGAAATTTGGCTCTGATTCGTGCTAGCTAAAAGAATAAGGGCTTTTGTTCCTTTTTCCCATTTAGTGGTAATTACTATCAGTAGAAGGAGCATTAACTATTAATAATTCTTCAATTTAGAAATATTCTGTTTCGTTTGTACAGTTGTATAACAGGGATATTAGGGCTAGTAAAAATAAAAAAACTGATTGGTTTTTATTCCTTTTTCCCCCCTTCCTATTTTTGGTTATTCTTATCAGCAGTAATTATTAGCAGTCTATTCTACTTAGGAAGATGCCTTTTCTTTTGCTGGTTCAAGCCTAGAATTTCTGGTTATTTTCATATCCAACTGATTTTTTTTGTAAGCCTTTTTATTTACTATTGTTTATCAAGTATACTAGACTCCTGCATGCTGACACAGAGCTTAAAGATTTGATCTTTTTGTAGGTTCTGTTTCATTTCAACTTGCTCAAATCTACTAGATCCTAACCAAATCTACTAGATCCTAACCAACTGTTAGGCCCTGGGGGCTATTTCATTTCAACTTCTTTGAGTCATTGAGTTGCCACAGTTTTCACAGTTCCATTAGAATATTTTAAGAGGAGAAATACAATGGCATGCTTGAAGATGTTCTTTTTACTCTTAATTATGGAGATTTATGTTGACATACATGAATGCATTGATAGCAACTTTGAATCAGGTAGACTGTAATTGACTCTGTATATAAAGGACCCAATTATCTTGAATATCTAGTTAATCCAGATTGTGAATTCGTAAATTGAATAAGTCATTGCAATCCTGTTTTTGTTGTTAATTTGAGAATCTATGAGATATTTATTTACTTTGTGTTTCTAGAAGATTTCTGCTTAATGAGTTGACGGGGGATTCGACAAGCCCTTAATGATCTCACCTATGTTCTCTTTCCATTGAGCTACAGAAGCATCAAGATTTGCCTGCAAAAATAGCAATTCATCAGCTCCATCCAACATAAGCATTCCCTCGTACAGTGCTAAAAGTAGCGCTGATAGCCTCCCGACTCCACGATCAGAAGCTGAGATTCTGTCGTCCCCTCATGTGAAGGCCTTCTCATTCAATGAGTTAAAGAATGCAACCCGAAACTTCCGACCTGACAGTCTTCTCGGGGAGGGAGGATTCGGCTACGTCTTCAAAGGATGGATCGATGAGCATACTCTTACTGCTGCAAAGCCTGGATCAGGATTGGTCATTGCTGTCAAGAAGTTGAAGCCCGAAGGATTCCAAGGCCACAAAGAGTGGTTGGTAAGTGTCTTCTACTTCCCTACTATACACGGCTTCGTAAAATTATCTTTTCGAGTTTCTGAGAGGCCGGCTGTGGTTTGCAGACGGAAGTTAATTACCTGGGTCAACTTCGCCATCCAAACCTTGTAAAACTTATTGGCTACTGCTCGGATGGTGACAATCGTCTATTGGTCTATGAGTTTATGCCAAAAGGAAGCCTAGAGAATCATTTGTTCAGAAGTAAGCATTATCTTTGTTCAGCCTATCTTATAAATCTTATTCCATAACTTCAACCCTATAGTTTATTTTGGGAGTGGAATCTTTCGATCTTTTCAGTTCTAATTGTTTTCGTTTACATTTTGTCAGGAGGGCCTCAACCTCTATCATGGGCTACTAGAATCAAAGTGGCTATAGGTGCTGCCAGAGGCCTTTCTTTCTTGCACGAAGCCGAACAGCAAGTCATATACAGAGATTTCAAAGCATCGAACATTCTTCTAGATGGGGTATGAAGGCAACTTGTCACTCACATTACACTGTTAACCAAAATGATAACTTGTTAATGAGCCATCCATATTTTTTTCATTTTGGGATGCAGGAATTCAATTCAAAGCTGTCCGACTTCGGTTTGGCTAAAGCCGGCCCAACTGGCGATAGGACCCATGTGTCGACTCAAGTTATGGGTACGCATGGATATGCTGCACCGGAGTATGTTGCCACAGGTGAATCAACTCAAACAAATCATTCTCTATTTTCTTTGAAAACTCGCCTTATGTATATATCTAGGTTCTAACACAACCCTTGTCGTTCTTGGTCTATGAACAGGCCGGTTGACAGCAAAGAGCGACGTATACAGCTTTGGCGTAGTTCTGCTCGAACTGCTATCCGGGCGTCGTGCTGTTGACAAAACAAAGGTAGGTGTTGAGCAAAACTTGGTCGATTGGGCGAAACCATACATGGGTGACAAGAGAAAACTGTTCCGCATAATGGACATCAAGCTGGAGGGGCGGTACCCTCAGAAAGCCGCCTTCACTGCCGCCACCATCGCCGTGCAGTGCTTGAGCCACGAGGCAAAGCAGAGGCCACGCATGGCGGAGGTCTTGGCCAAACTCGAAGAGCTGCAAGCGCCCAAGAGCACGGCCAGGCACTCGAAGGCGGATAATCAGCAAGGCGAGCACATACCCACGTTGCAGTCGAAACACCACTCGCCTATGAATATGACACCTCTGGCATCTCCAGTGCCGGCACATCGGAGATCGCCTCGTGTAAGATGAGGCGGCCGACTGCTAGTTGTATGCTTGATCTGTGATATATTAGCTTGATATTCATCTGTAAATTTCCCACTTAGGATCACTTTTTGTGTTTGTATTGTTGGTGGATTGTTGCTTATGGGTGAAAAGGTTACCTGCATTTTTTTCCGGGAGTCGGAGGAGGGAAAGGCAGTTTGAATTTTACATATACGAGGTCCATTACTTAGGTCCACTGAGGTATAATTCTCGGTGTAAATAAATAATACTAATGCTTTACATGTTAAATTTTAATTTAGTCAATCATTATTTAGAATTAATAGCCAAAAAGTAATTATAAATCCTGATTAATAAATAACTAATCATAATAATCAATTAACGAGTAACTGAGCGCAATCAATATTTGTGAACTAAAAACTAAAAACAATTAATGGCCGTAATCTGAACATCAAAGTTTTGGGTAATTTGTTTTTTGGTTTGGTCCAAAACGATCACTTGGACACTCCAAATAAAGTATCATACTCGATAAGTGGGGGAAGCTGGTGGCGAAGAGCTAGAGCAACTTTGCTAGTCTCAACTTTATTGATTTATGCATCACATTTTTCATTCATCAAGTTTTTTATTTATATTGGATTTACTGCCATTGTCAAGTTTTAGACCAATCTTCTTTTTCCTAGATTGTCAATTGCAGCTGTGACTAATTGACGTAAAATTTCTGAAATATTTTATGATTATGCGGGGCAACTTTTTAATGTTCTAATTTAAAAAAGGCTGGAAAGAATTATGTTTAGCCGTAGATTTATAGGCTGGCTTGTTTATAGAGGAAGAAATTTAAAAAGGTGAAGTTGCATAAGTGAGTTGATATGATGTAGATCAAATCGGTGTCATATGAGAAATGATGTAGTACACCTACATGTTCTATCGAAGTTCTCTAATTCGGTGTGTGGGGATGCTTTAATTGTAATTAGTTATGGCCTTAATGACTTCTATTAGCAATAATTCATGACGAGGAAATTCTACACGTGATCCCAATAGTTTTCACCTCACAACACTACTACTAAAAAAAGCAAAGCGCCCCAAATTAATTTTGATAAAGATCCGTGCATATATATTGTAATTTAAATGCGTAGCAATAATCAAAATACAGATATAATCTCGTTATCGAAAAGAAAAAAGAACCAAGCTACTTCTGTTTTAGATTTCCTCGATGAATCCAAAAAAGCCTCTTCGTGTGTAGTCTTTTATGGGTTTACTTATCAAAGATACACGTATTCTTTAATGTGTTTTAATTAGTGCTTGTGGGTTACAAAAAATCCCAAGAGGTCAAATTTGTTCGAAGATTTTGATTCTCACAAAACAAAAAAAGAGCAAAACACTTGAATCGTTTTGACCCAAAAAGAAAAAACAAAATCCACATAGTCGACAAATTGAGAGTTGATAAATCTAGTATGCGAGATTTATGAAAACAGTAAAGAACACAAGAGACTTTTACGTGGTTCGATCAAGAATAAGATCTACGTCCACGGAGGAGATGATCCTCAAGATGTTTACTATAATTCGATTACGATGAAGTATCTCAAAGGGCTATAGTATTCAATAATTTGCTAACCCTTTACCTTCAATCTAACTCCTATTTATACACAAACGTAAACCTTGCCACGAATCCCTTGATTGGCGGGTCATCATCCTCCTATAATGACCATGATCTCCACCATTATTACCCATGATTACTACAGTTACCTCATTACCGTTACCCATAATTGGGGTTTGGGGATCGTCATTTAGGCGAACCGGTAGGCAACATTAGGTTGGGCCCACTGGTTTGGGGCTGTTGTTGGGCACGAGAGGTTGGGCCATATCCTATCATAGCCCCAAAAGTCGAGGAATAGCCTTGCCGGGGTGAAGCGGAGAATGTGCTTTGCCGGGGCGGATATTGCTTGGTCAAGTTTTCGTTGAAGGTTTGTCACTCATTGTATGACCTAAAATACTCTGGGTCCGAGATGGATATGTCCGACCAAATATCACTGCGATCCGAAGTGGATATGTCCGGCCGAAATATCTGGCGATCCGAGGTGGACATGTCCGACCTGAAAGTACTTCTGCTGGTCCGAGGTGGACATGGGGGCACAGCCCGATGTCCGAACTTGTAGTAATCATCACGTGATCAGACTGGCGGTCTGTTTTCCAGAGAGTACGTCATACGCGCCAGGCGGTAGTTGGGCACTTCGAAAAGCGTGCGCGCGTCGGTCACACATCCAACCGTAAATAGGCACGTGTGATAAACGAAACGGCAGATTTTAGGCGCCATTTATCCTATAAATAGGTCTAAAAAAGGCAACTGTTCACTTTCTCCTTCGACGTTTGAATCCAGAGAGCATAACCTTAGAAATTCCCAATTCCTCTTTCACACTTTGTTGAAGAAATCGGAAATTCCGCTCCAGAAAAAGTAAGTATGTATTCTTCACCTTCTCATTCCTCTTCTCGCTCTGATAACTCGGTTCGACGGGTTACGGCCACAAGATCCCAATGTAAGGGATTATATATGCCATGTCGCCTAGGTAAATCAATAGGACTTAGTTCTAGGGTTTCACGGTGTCCTCGGTATGGGATGGCATCGAGGATTGGTGGGCGAGATCAACTTTGACGATGGAGGAGCTTTTGGTGGTTCTTGAGAAATACCACCTCCCGGAGGATGCATGGTGGTGCCTTAGAAGCCCAATGATAGGCGATGGCCCTCCTAGGGTTTATTACCATGTATGTAGATAGTTTAATAGTGGGCTTAGATTTCCTTTTGCCTTATTTTCCTTAGTTTACAAGAGTACTTTCAATCCCCATATGCCAAGTGACCTCCAACTCGATTAGTCGGTTGGGCTAGGGGCGGCTGTTACTGACATAGGCGAGGTGTTTTCTTCAAGTCTTGATCGTTTTTAGCATCAAGTCTATAGGAGGAGTGTATTATCTTTCACCTCGCCTAAAGTTTAAAATAGCTTCCCCATCGAAGGTATCCCACTGGCAGAATAGATACTTCTTTCTGCGGGCTGAGGGGTACCCGAGGTATGAGTGGGGTCTCGGAGCCATAAAGGACGTGAAAATTAATCCCCTGGGCCCTATGGAGAAGCTGTTGAACGATATGGGTGAGATCCTATCGATCAATTATACCGAGGATGACCTGAACGATGCTGGGCTGAGTGTCTATAGGTCAGACGCTCCAGTACCAGGGTCTGATTTGGGTGAGGGCAACCTTCTTCTTTTTATTTATTCCGTCTGATTTCATTGTGCTAACGAGATTCTCATTCTGTTTGCAGTGAAGATTGACCCCACCAGAGAAGTCAATGTATCGAGCTCGCCGCGCCCCGCACCATCTGAGCGAAGGGAGCCTGCGAGGAAGAAGGCGAGGCGAAGCGAATCCACCCAGCAGCCCATGGTGGTGGACGCCCTGAGGGACTTAATGACCGATCCTCAGGCAACCTCGGGTCCGACGCTGGAAATAGAGGTCCACGGCCAGCCTCTGCCCGAGGTGCCCGCTTCCAACACTCCGTTATCCTTCCCAAAGGTATAAGTTACTACTTTTCTCCTTGTGAGTTTGTTGTTACGTGTTGCTAACTGTTCCATATTCAGGATGCGGCCTCAATGGCGGGTGAGATGCACCGCATGGCCGGGCTTGTTGTTGAGGGCGCCTCGCGATACGAGGCCATGGAGAAGGCGGCCGTTGCGGACAAGGCGAGGGCATTTCTTGAATCCGCTACCTTTGCCGCCAGCGGACGCCCGAACTTGCAAAGGCGAAAGCAGAAGGAGCCGAAGTGGCAAAGGTGGCCGCTGAGAGCGCCCTCAAGAAGAAGGACCGGATCTTGCGAGTGGCTCGTGCCGGAGCGGAGAGTGCTCAAGAGGAGGCTGCCGAGGCTGAGAGGAAGGCGGCACAGAGACAAGCGCCCTGGCAAGGCGAGGACCTATCTTGAGGGCCTCGCCAAGAGCTGTCGAGTCGGAGAGTTTTTCCTCCTTCATCTCCGACCTTGCGGTGTGATGAGGCCGGTGATATGTGCCCACCTCGAAGTTGGCGGCGAGAGACGATTTTGACAAGGCCCAACACGGTTGGGTTGAGGTCGAACCCGGAGGTATACATGAATTATGCTCGCATAATCGCTGGGCGACCTCTTTTCCGTGGTGGATGCCTTGGCATCTTCTCGCCTCACTCGACGGCGGAGGCGTAACTCGATCTGAGGAAGATGAAGACGTGGAGCTTGAGCCTTCCTTGCCGAGTTGAGACCAGCGGGGCGGCGGTCCAAGCTCGGACGTCCTTCCGAGATCGGCAACCAGCGGAGGAGCGGCGGAGCAGCCAGTAGGAGGTCGGAGGGGCCGTGAATGAGCACGAGGTCGGTGGACCCAATGTAATAGGATGATTTGCGGGGTCGATAGGACCACATGTTGTACAAACTTCCATTTTGAATAATAATAGACATATCTTGTTAAAATGCCTTGTCAGTTGTCTTATTTCTAGCGTTCTTCATCTCAATACTGCGGACTCGATCATGAATTGCTAACAAAGCTGAAAGAAGTCCGAGGTGCTCTGGTTGAGAAGGATGAAGAGGTGATGCACTGGAGGAGTCGATCTGCCGGGCTGACTCAGGTATTGGCGAGATGGAAGTCGGCCGGCATCGTCGGCCGAACCGAAATGAAGTTGCATGAAGTCGATCAAGCGGTGGCCCGCCTCCTTGCTGAAAATGAGGCATTAAAGTTAAGGATTACACATCTCGAAGTCCAGGGGGCTGATTTATCTGCAGATGTGATCCACGGACGATCGATGCCTCATGCGAGCGACTGAGCCGACAATGAAGGTTCGCCCGGATCTCGGAAGAGCATGTAGAGTACAAAAGGTAATCCGCGGACCGGGGAACTACTATATCTGGGCCGACGATCGAGTTCGAGCTTGTTGGCGGAGGGCATGGTATTGAGGATGAGGAGGTCCAATAGCAAGAATTTTAAAGACGCCTCGACTCGTCACGAAATACATGCGGATGTATGAGATCGTTCAGAACGACGCATGCCCCGCCCGCCACAAGCATCTACATGGGCAACGCCGACCCCATAATTGAAGAGCACGAGAGAGGCGGCTACGACCACGCCAAGTGCTCCGTCAAATGGGTCCATCGGCGATGGGCGTATAGAGGGCGGCCTTCGGCGATTCGGAGGAGAGGGCAGCGGCGGCAAATCGGCGTGGAAGGGCTAGAGCTCGGGGACAAGGGCATAGTCACGGTCCGACGTCAGTTCATGGGTCGAGGTGTGGCCTCGGATCTTGGATTGAATTCCTCGGCCGGAATCCACCCGTCGAGTCGACTACTCCTGAGCGGGCCGAGGTGGTCTTGTCCTCGTAGATTGGGTGGAAGGCACGAGTTCATTACGGTATCCATCACCGACACAGGGATTTCGTTCAAAATTATCTCGACCGGTGAGTCTCGGAGGCGGGCCCGAAAACCGAATGAGCGTACATAGTGTAGGACTTTGTATGTAGGTATAAATGTATTTAGACTCGTTTGAAGTGTCGTTTTTCCTCTTGAGAGGTATAAACATAGCTTAGGACTTCGTTTGGTCGTAAATGTATTTATCTTGTATACTTTGCCATAATTTGGTGAGATCCATTTTGGATGTCTTATACATGTAGATTTTTCAACTTAATGAGTAATCAGATGCATGCATGTAGACTTTCAAACTAGTGAGTAGTGCAGATGCGTTGCAATCGAGATGTTCAATTCAATGAGTAATCTACGAGTGCGGCGCGCTTAGTGAGTACCCTACTTAGTGGGTTTTTATCTTCGTGAGGCGTTCCCTCGTGAAGGTTAAATGCGGTATATCCAAATAGATGTTCGCATACGAATAAAATAAAGCGAAATGAAATATTCATTAGAAAAATAAATATTTTATTCAACAAATATATGATATCGCACTTCGACAAGGCAAGTAAGGAGGCTAACATAAGACTGATTTGAAATCAAAACTATGTAAAGTACCTCCTTAAATGGGAAATATGCCAGGTTCGGGGGATAAGCGCACCGGATAAGTGAGATAGCTTGTAAGCCCCCTTACCAAGGTTCTCGTGAACACGGTATGGGCCTTCCCATGTTGATCCACTTTTTAAGACGCCACGACTCTCTTGCTTCATTATTTCGTAGAGCGAGGTCGCCTACTTGGAGCGGAGGTTTTGACCCTTTGTTGTAGTACCGTGCGACTGGGCTTTATACTTGGCCGTTTATGAAGGCTAGCTCATGCTTCTCTTGGCGCCGAGGTTTGCCATGATTCTTCCTCGTTCCGGCCGATCGAAGTGAAGAGTGCGCGGGCTTATGCCGATCTCAACCGGTATGACGACCTCGGCACCGTAGACCAGGTGAAAGGAGTTTCCGTGCGACGTCAGGGTGTGGTCTGTGGGACCGAGGAATTGAGGAGATTTTCAGCCCGATCGCCTTTAGCTCGGTCCAACCTCTTCTTTAATCCTTGTGCGATCGTGCGGTTGGTGACCTCGATGCGGCCATTCGCTTGTGGGTGTGCGACCGGGTGAAGCGTTGAACGATCGAAGTTCTTCGCACCACTCCTTGAAGTTTTGTCTGAATTGGGTGCCGTTGTCCGAGACCGAGCGTGCGGTATGCGAGCGGCGGACTATATTTTCCACACGAAGTCGAATTCTCCCGCCGTGAGGCTCGATAGTGGTTCGGCCTCGACCCATTTTGTGAAGTAGTCTACGGCCACGACTAAGTATCGGCCGACACGGTGCTCGGTCGAACGGACCAACAATGTCGATCCCCACCGCATGAAAGGCCGTGGACTCTGCGGTGCCTTAGATCGATCGAGGCGCTTTTGACCGTGGAGTGAATCGCGCACTGGGCACTTTTGACCCAGCTCGGCGAATCTTGCGGTGGGCGGTAATATCCGACCTCGGCGTCTTCTTTGAGAGCTCGCGACCGATGTAGCTTCCACAAGACCCTCGGTGAATTTCATTGAGCACGTAGTCGAACTTTCCGCCCGGGCACCTCGGGAGGGTTGAAGGTAAGACTTCCCAGAAAGCGCCCTCATGCATGAGATATTTACGATTTAGCCATCATCTTTTGGCCTCGATCGGTCCACGAGGTAGTGTGCCAACTTCGGATATGCTTTTAGGCGTCGTCCGTTCGGTTCGACACGAGATAACGCTGATATGAGGCGCCTCAATGCTTCTGGAATGAACTTCCTCTACTGGCGGATTTGCCGATGACGAAGCCAATTTACTAAGGATGTCAGCTCGGCTGTTTTCCCCTCGTGGGATTTGATTAATACTGAAGTATTTGAATGAGGCCAGCATCTCTTTTGCTTTCTCAAGTCTTCGCTTCATTCGATCCTCCTTAGCCTCGTATGTACCTAATACCTGGTTTACCACGACCTGGGAATCTCCAAATATCTGGACTTTGTCCACTTTCAATTCCTTCGCTAGGCGGAGTCCAGAGATCAATGCTTCGTATTCCACCGTTGTTGGTGGTCGGGAAGGTAAACCGTAGGCGTATGTCACTTTTGCTTATCTCGGGCGAGGAGGAGGATACCGCTCCATTGCCGCCTTGCATGCAAGCTCCATCCATGTACATCTCGCCAACATCCGGGGTGGTGCAAAGTCGTTCTTCTGCGTGAGGGTGGGAGTGACCTCACTGGTGAGAGACCTCGATGAATTTGACCTCCACCAGAAATGCAGGGCTTGCCTTTTATAGCCGACACAGGGGGAGTATGAAATGTCGTGCTCATTTGAGTTCCAGTGCCACTTAGCTATTCGCCCGGATGATTCCGATTTTGATAAGACTTGTCTTAGAGGCAAGTCCGTTAACACTGGATAGAATGAGCTTGAAAGTAAGGCCGGGGCGTCGCTTGCGTTCACTAAGGTCGGGGCTACCTTCTCGAGGTTGGTGTACCTCGTTTTCGGTCCTTTGAGAGCTCGGCTAATGAAGTAGATGGGGAGTTGTCGTCCCACCTCATCTCGCACCAGTACAACACTAATCGCCTCGTCCGGGGTGGCGGATATAATGATAGAGTTTCACCTTGCTTTGGGGCGGATAGTGTCGGCGGTCGGCGAGATATTCCTTCAATGTGGGCGCGGCGACTGATGTTCTTCCCGGTGAAGTCCGGAGCCTCCTCGGGATCTTGAAGAGGAAGCCGCTTCTCGGCATCGAGATAGAATCTGAGGAGACGCGGCGGCATCCGGTGAGTTTGTGTATTTCACGGATGGTTTTGGGATCGCATGTCGAGCACCGTTTTCACCTTGGTAGGATTGGCTGGGCCTTCTTGAGAAACCCAGACCCCGTGAATTTACCGTCCTCACCCCAAATGTTACACTGGGATTGAGCTTGAGGTTGGCCGACTGAGGAGTGAAGAATAGTTTCGAGGTCAATGGCGCACTCTCGACTTTGCTTTTGACTACTATATCATCGACATAGACCTCAACAATTTCTCCTATGTGATCCTTGAAGATCGCGTCCACCATTCTTTGGTAGGTAGCTCCAGCGTTTTCGAGACCGAAGGCATCTTTCGGTGGCAAAGACACCAAGTCGATAATGAACTGCTTTTTTTGGCGTCTTAGGGCTCATCAAGACTTGGTGGTATCCTCAGATAAATCCAGAAACCAAGACCTCATGTCCGACCAATGCTTCCACCTTCTCTTGTCAATGTCGGGAGGGGTATGATCCTTTAGGCGGTGTTTATTGAGGTCGGTATAGTCGACACATCGCCATACCCTCCAGCTTTAACTACAACGGGATTAGCCATCCAAGTTGGGTATTTAACCTCGTCAGATTTTAGCCTCCTGAGTTGGGTTACCTCGTCTCTTATGACCAGCCGCTCATGGCAAAACTTCTCTTCTTACGCGAACTCGGTTTAGTGGCGGATCAATGTTAAGACGATGAGTTATGAGCTCGGGCGAGACCCCACCATATCCAATGGAGACCATGCAAATACATCTCTATATTCCTTAGAAGTGCATGACCGTTGTGACGAATATTGACTGAACCTTGGGTACCAACCTTGACAACTTTGGAAGGGTCGTCGTCGTATAGCTGAAGATTCTCAGTCAGATCATCCCGAGGTGGCAACTTCGGAGGGTTCTGTAATTGCTAGGCCTGAGGTAAGGCCGCATCTTAGGTTGAGACTCGTAGGCATTCTTTAGCTGCCGTTTGGTCACCCTGAATGCTTAACACTCCCACGGGGGTGGGTATCTTAATGGTGAGGTGGTACACGTGAGCGACGGCTCTGCTGCATCTGACCAATCTCTTCCCAGGATAATGTTGTATGGAGAGGGAGCTCGGACCAGGAAAAATTGAATGGCTTTGGTGACCGACCTGGGAGCGCGCCCTACGGTGACCGGAAGGGTAATGACACCTTCGGGTTGAACCGCCTCTTGAGTAAAGCTCCGCAACTGGGAAGGTGCGGAGTGTATCTGAATTCCTCCGACATCAAGTTTATCCAGGCAGCTCTGGAATATGATGCTAACGGAGGCTCCGATGTCAATGTAGACCCGATGTACATTTTTATTACCCACCACGGCTTGTATTGTAATGGCATCCTGGTGGGGCATGATCTTGGGTACTGGGTCGTCTTTGGAGAACACGATATTTTCTCCATCTCGGAGCCGCTTGTTTTTCGGCTCTTCGGGGGTCGGCCTCCGAGCTTCATTTCTAAGGACGACCTCGTTGTACCAACCGGCAGCCCGGTTATAAGCGTAAACTGCTCCATTGCATTGGGACCTTCGTCTCGTCATCTTCGTGTCGGGTTGCCATTGAGGTCGGTCCTTGATTGTTACCACCTCCATTTTCCCTCTGCGCTTTTTATTACCGGCCCGGTCGGTGGTGTACTTCTTGATGCTCCTTCCTTCACGAGCTCGTCAATCTGTGAGCCCAAGGACTTGCAATCTTACAGATCGTGACCGTACCGCGGTGGTAGTCACAATACTTTCCCGTTGACTTTTTTTCGATCCTCGCTTTCATGGAGGAGGTTTTGAAAGAGCTCGGTGTGAAGCTCAAATATTTTCGCCGGATTTGAATAGAGGCGATCGTTATTACTGAGGTTTTGCCGAGGTCCCACCTTGATTCTCTGGCCCTTCTTTATTCTTTCGAGCGCACTCGCGCTCAAAGACCGACCCCGATCCTCGGTTTCCTCCTCTCGATCCATTGCTCATCCCGATCTCTCTCTTCCGATCCGACTCGTCCCTTCGACAAAGTTGTCAACCGGGGTCCAAAGGCGACTAGCGGTCTTTGGTACATTCACGGGTGATCTCTTTATTCGAGCTCTGGTCGGATCCCGTTCTTGAATCGTTGATGATGTAGAGATCGTTACTCATCTATTTTAAGGATTCCATGATGAATCTGGAGACGAAATTCGACATTGTTTCGTCCCGTCCTTGACGGATTGTGAGCAGATCGGACGAAGGTTGTTGAGGCGGCATCTTCTGGTAGAAACGTCATTTGAACCGATCCATGAGGTCTTTGAAGCAATGGATCTTTGTTACGGCGAGCGAGGTGAACCAACGTCGGCGTTGGAGATTAGCACCTCGGGAAAGACCTTACACATATAGAAATCTTCCATCCTCGGTTTGCCATATTGGTGGTATAGGCAAATAGGAAGTCGGAAGGGATCTCGAGGCCATCGTATGCGGCAATATTCGGAGCCCGGTATCGCTGTGGCGGGTGTATCCGAATCTCCTTGAAAAGGAGAGATAATTCGTCCGTGTCGGTCGAATCCGGGAGTTCTATTACGTCCTCTCCGGGAGTGGGAGATCGATAACGACGTCGTAATCTCTTCGTGGGGGAGTTCGACTTTGTCTTTCCTCCCTTCTTTCCCGTCCATTTTCATGGGTATCATATCGAGGTGGAGAACGACTCCGCGGAGGGTATGAGGACGAATGAACCCTGGTATTGGGGCGATCATTATGTCGTGATGAACGTTGATTGTTTCGGAGAGGTGAGCGACCTCGATTGCCTGTAACCACCACTTCGGGCACTCTTGAGGGGCCCGCTCCGCTTGTCCTCCCGGTGAAACTACGGAATTGATTGAGGTTGGCGTTGAGGAACTCGGACCTTTGCGACCGAGGACCTCGTGGGGCGGTGAACCTCGCATTCACCGATCTTGAGGTCGGTGTCTTCATCTTCATTAGGCGGCGATCCCGAGGGTGTATGGAAGCATTTTCCATGTGACCCTCAGGTGTGTGACCGCTGGTGGCATCCGCATAATTCCCTTTCCCGGCGTTGTGTGACCACCCGATCGTCCTCTGCACGATTGTTACCGACATCGCCAAGAAGATTAAGCGTTTGCGTGTCCTTGCCATTAGATTGTAGAAAACACGACTTTTGTTCAAGATTTCCCACGACGGCGCCAATGATAAATCTAGTATGCGAGATTTATGAAAACGATAAAAACACAAGAGACTTTTACGTGGTTCGATCAAGAATAAGATCTACGTCCACGGAGGATATGATCCTCAAGATGTTTACTATAATTCGATTCTGACAAGTATCTCAAAGGGCTATAGTATTCGATGAATTTGCTAACCCTTTACCTTCAATCTAACTCCTATTTATACACAAACGTAAACCTTGCCACGAATCCCTTGATTGGCGGGTCATCATCCTCCTATAATCGACTGATCTCCACCATTATTACCCATGATTACTACATTACCTCATTACCGTTACCCATAATTAGGGTTTGGGGATCGTCGTTTAAGCGTGTAACCGTAGAGAGCGGCGTTAGGTTGGGCCCAACTCGTTTGGAAGCTCTTGTTGGGCGCGAGAGGTTGGTATATCCTATCAAGAGTTCCACTTGATTAACTGTGTGTAGGCTATTCATCTATCCGTGAGGCAATTAGCTAATGTTGTAAAGCTGTCCGAGTGATCAACGCATCGTACTAGATTTCTTTCTATTTTAGGAATTCATTTAAGATATAAATGAAGATAGGTCATTGTCGAGAAAAATATCTTCCTAATATTTTCTAATGTCATTTTCTTTTCTTCTATTCTTTCTTCTCTGAGAAAACATGTATCTTGCTAATTATATAATTTGTAGATTTTTAATTAGTAAGTTCGCCTTTTATTAATAGCATCGAAAACTCCAACTAAAAAAAACAAAGTGTACTTTTTTATATTTGATTTATTTATTTTTATGTGTGAAAATATCCTAATTTATCTAATTTTGGAATTTACTGTTTATGTTTACAGCACTTCAAAAAAAACATATGTTCTATGAGATTGTCTTCTGTACACCCGTATGTACATATGAATATTGATATTTTTTTTCAGTGTAAATGATATTTGATATTTTTCTTCAATGTAAATGGTATTTAAGCAAATGTTATTTTTCTTTAATGTAAATAATACTTTTCCTTATAATAAATTGTATTTTTATCCGTCCACACGGTGCAGACGGATATATAAGAGTTTTTGTGATGTTCTATTTCGGCTAATTTTTACCACTTGGATAATTTATTTTAAAAGGAAGAAAGAAAGAAATCAAGAAACTCTCTAATTTCGAAGCAAACTGAACTCTTATTTTTTTGGGCGTAATTCCAGACCACTTGGATAGATTTGTATTCCTTGAGGATTAAGAAGAAAGAAGTCAGAAAAGTCTGTCAATTTTTGAACCTCAACGGCACGGCAGCCATCACCACGACCGCCGTGATGCGGCACCTCCAGCATTCAAGTGGTACGACTTGAATTTGATATATCTTCAGTCGGAACCTGGTCGGAATAGAATGGCCGTTTCTGAACCTGGTCCGAAATGTGGGTTAAATTAAATGATGGAACATGAATCTTGGAATCAGTCGCCAACATATCTTCAGTCTTTCACTTTTCCAGCTCTGTCTCCGACTCCAACTATATATCTTCATATGTTCATCAAATTCATCATATCCTTCACACTTTACTGAAGAATTAACGAGCGTTATAACTAGTCCCCGGTTTCTTTATAAAATCGATCGAATGAGGTCAAATTAATTAATCCCTACATTAAACAAAAGGCATCAGACATCCAATTCTTCACCAAATAAATAAGGTCAAATCTATTAATATACGGAAATAATAACCGAAAGCCTCAGCTATAACAACGCAAAGTCACTACTCCTTCCAAGTCCACGAATACATATAGGGTGAGTTCTCTTTGATGGAAAATAGTAGAATACATATATTTTTACCTATTTTCTAGTACTCTTTTCACATCTTCTGTAGCTAGGATGAATAATTTTTCTCGGATAGGATGAAAAAAAATATATTGGATAGCCCATTTTCCCTCAATTTTCACTCCAATTCATGATAAAATTAATATTTTGAGTGTTAATGTAATAGTAATTTTCCATCTTTGCCACCCTAAAGAACATCATTCAAAAAAGGTGGGAACAACTAAAATATGATAAAAAAAATATTCCACAATCTTTTTTTATCCCTTATTTTGTTATGATAAATTTGCAACCAAACTGAATGCACTAATAATTTAATGTGATTTTATGTGGAGTTAAATATGCTTAATTTTCCTGAACAGCCAGAAAACTAATGGCATTTTTTTTGTCAATTAAGGGGGTGTTTACTTGCCATGATTAGGTTGGATAGATAAAATTAATCCAACTTAATCAAGTGTTTACATTTAAGGATTAACATTTGAGGATATCCGAAAGCCCGGGATTATTTTAATCCTTTGAATTGATCTCTATTAATTATAATCCAACCAATATAGGTAGGATTGAAATAATCCTACAAATAAATGGAGAATTACTTATCCCAATTTTAATCCTTCACTAATCATTTGCAGTAAACAAATGATTGATAGATAAAAATTATCTTATCATATATTTAATCAATCTAATAATCAATCCTTCAAAATGCTAATCATGTAAAGTAAACACCCCATAAATATAGAAATTTAAGGTCACGTCACGATGGACTCGAACCTGAGACCTTTGGATTCGAACATTAACCACTTTACCACTATGCCACACATGCATACAACTAATGGCCTTAATTTCTATAGAGGCGGCACCACGGCAGTCGACGTATCTTGAAATATTCCAACTAAAAGTGGCGGATGCAAGAAATAGTTAGGGAGAGATAAAATAGAAAATTTCCAACAATGAGAGGTGCTAAAAATAAAAATTATGGTATTACTAATAATAAGTATAAAAAGTTGGGGGTGCTGAAGCTCTCCAAATTGAAACCGCCTTCTAATGGTGAATCCTTATAGAGGACCACTTTCTCATCCAAGAAAAACAAGGTAAATGCATGGGAGGGATGGAATCTGGTAATTTTGAGCATATACCATCATCTTCTTCATCTTTTGGTCCCGTCACATTTTTTTTACTGCTATTCGTTAATCATGAAATTATGGCAGAATTTGGTGGGAATCAATATATTCTTACACCTTTTGTGATCCCAGATATTTTGGTTATGCACTTTCCCGTGGTTGCGGCCAGGTACAATTCAGGTATCACTATATATAGTTGGCCTTACAAATTAATTCAGTCATCAAACAAACAAGAATGAGTAGTCATCATCAGGTCTCCCCTAGAGTTCCCTTCAACGCTTCATTGTGTATTTCACACTGAAGTGTTTGGGGGAACACTAATTATCTGCAAATTAACACAAAGGCACTAATTCAAAGAGGAAAAAAAAATGGGTTCAGAGTTATTAGGGTTTCCATGAGAGTCCTCCCAATCGCTTCATCGGGTATTTTCTACAATGAGGATTGAATACCCGTTGAAGTGTTTGGGGGAACTCCTATGGCAACCTGATATGAATTTGCATTAACCTCAAAATGCACCAGAAATTAATCAGGTTTTGTGCTCATGGCTATTTTTGTGAATGTCTCTCTACTTGTGATTCAAAGTGTAAATAGCATTGCAGAACGCTACTCTGGCAAGATAGGCTTCAAAACACGAGGAAGGAAACACATGCACGGAGAAGTTGATCGATTAGCAAACAAGAATCAGTTCGTATCTTCTGTCATCTATCATATATAGTTGATGATCGTTGTGTATTATGTGCATATTGTACTCATTAATTACCATTAGACATATATTACTTCACGTGATTAAGTTGTATATATATACTACCAAGCGGCCACGTGTTTACTTTGGAAAATGATGACGATATGAGAATTACATGTAGCTTAACGTAGTATGATGACATCATAAATGTAAACATATTTATGGTGTATTATATAAAGAAAACAGAAGATCTAAAATCAAAACTAACAAAGAAATTAAAGCAGAATTATTTCAAATCATCCCATTTTCGGTGTGATAACTAATCCAATCATCCGTTCCCAACTTATTAAATGTGTAATAAAACACATAACTGCTAATTTTTTATTTTAGAAGCAAAATTTTTGACGGGGAGGAGTCCATAAATATAATTTATTAGTGTTATTCAGTATAATATAATGTAAAAAATAGTAACGTTTTAGTATACAAACTCTGGTGTACAAAGAAATTAATTAATCGGATTATTAGTTCAATCGGGGCTTGTAATTTCTAAAAATTCGTGCTAGTCTTAATATTAGCAATTAACCTTTATTATAATAATACCATTTAAGAGTGCATGGGTACTCAATACCTGTAAAGAGATAGAGAGTGGGGTAGATAAGGAATGAAACATCAAAGTTAATCTTCGTAGCATAAACGAGTCTTAGAAGTCGACATATGTGTGTGTTGGCCTAGTGATAGAGTGGTTAATGTCCGAGGTCAAAGGTCTCGGGTTCGAGTCCTCCGTGACACTGCCTTTAAAAATTTCTGCATTAAATTAACCAAAAAGAAATCGACATATGTATAAAAGTAGTTTCTGCTAGTTATTGTCAATCAATGTAGTTAGAGCTTATATGTAGAAAATTTAAGCTTGCTTAACGCGCACAGCATTTAATAGGTTCTGTTCTAATTAATCTCAGATATCTGAAGATACATGCGATACTCTGAACCTGGTCGAGAAAGTAGGCCAAATAACGAAAGGGTATCACATTTTTCCATCTTCCCATCATGCCAGCTGGAATCAAAGGATATATTCTTCAAAGAGTTGTACACATTGGTTGATTTCTCCAATCTGTGCTCTCTCAAAGTTTGCACATTAATTCACCTGAAAAAAAGTCTATATGAGCTTTTTTTCTTCAATTGATTAAGAACTAATAGATTATAAGCAAATACCAATGATGAGAGTCCTAACAGTTCTATTGTGGGAATTACATCCTCATAAGATGACTTCTATGGACACTAGGTACTCGTCCTCCTACTTCTTAATCATTGAGTTACTGTGATTTATTTATTTACATTCTCATAACCTGGGGTGTTGGGGCTCGGGGGATATTCTCCTTTTGGAGAAAAAAAATTCCTCATTTATTTCTTCCATTAATGATAGCTGCTTCCGGTGGATGTACACTTCAGACACACACACACACAAGACTGCTACTGAAATCTTTGATAAAGAATATAATGATATCTGTACATAAAAATATCTAACTAAATTCATCACCATTTGACCCTCAAGGTTAGTGAAAGTGTTGCTTAAACACACAACTGTTGTTATGTGAGACAGCTATCCACACACGAGTAAAACAATGAATTAAAACTTGAAGAACATCAAGAAACTTTTCTCTGATTATAATTATAATCAGAGATGCCAATATGGCGAAATGATTCACTATAAGATTTACAATGACGTTACAAAACTCACTACTTTACCACAAGATAAAGTCGGAAAGTTGAGTACTAAAACTATCTATCGAGATCTATGAAAAGCTAAGAAGCTATCTCTCAAGATATATGAAAATACTAAAGATTTCCTCACAACACTCGTGTACTAAAAGGACAACCTTCTAACACCATTAGAAGTTAAAACACTTCGTGTAATATTGGAAATGTTACAAAAGACTCAACAACATAAACAGATCTCCGTTTTTCTTCAATGAATGCGTATCTTTCTTTGTCGCTTTGCCTCCGCTTTTATAGATGTTAAGAGGCCTCGATCGCAAGTAGTGATCCACGATTTGGCCCACTAGGTAGTGACTAAGTCATGTCGGTTGGTTGAAAGACTTGCTCCGGAAAGTAGGAACCAAGCAGACTTAGTCCTCCGATATGTAGCGATCTGCTTCGTGTTCCCGATGTGTTACCATCGCATCCCGAAACATGTCGTAACACGCACACTAGAGAGAAGAAACGGCAAAACAATATACAATAACTAACTCCTTGAAATCGGGAGAGTTAGTGCGAGTTAACCAACTCTAACAAACTCACTTTTGCCTTTCTTCACAAAACACAGATATACAACACATCGTATAATATATATATACAGATCTTCAATCCCAAATATACATAGAATACACTCAGAAACAATCTCCCCATTTCTATCGCAATATCATCATAACAGTTCCTGTCACACATTCATCAACAAGCATCCAAACAATGACACCATCACAACATTTCAACCATTAAAGTAGCAGGCATCATATATAAAAACATGCATTCCATAAACAGAAACCATCAGATGTTCATCAAAAACAATAAGATGTCCGCGCATCATCAACCAACCAAAAAACATGTTCACGGAGTTCATAAAAACCAAATAACCAAATCCGAATTCAGTCACTCTTCAACCATATCATCATTCCTAGATGTTAGATGTTGCTGCTCCCCCTGTCTCTACTCCCCCTTTTTGGGAAGAAAGAAGGTCCAGTAATTCGATCTTCAAATCATTCATGTCAATACGCCTCACCAGGCTTTCTAAGAGGGTTTGCTCCGCTTTGTAATGCGCTCAAGCATGGAGTGAACCGTAGACTTTGAGAGTGTCACCATTTCTTTGGGAGCCGCGTCAAAAACCTTCATCAATTCCTTTAGAAGGATTAGTCCATGGAAGATTTGGGAGCTTGTTACACATAAATAAGGTATTGCTTATGGTGAAGTTACGAAAATCTTGAAGAGGCATCTCGTGCTCCATCGAAAAGGCCTTGTTGCTTCAACAGTTGATATATCGATGAAGGAAGCGGCGGAATCCGAGATTCGGCCTTGCAGCAATCGATCCAATTTGTTCCACAATCAATTTCCCGAGGTTAAATCGAATCCCTTTTCCAAGCTTATATAACAGAACACCGTGGGGCATTGTAACGACTGTGTTATTGGAGGACACAATCGATTCGAAGTCATGATTTTATAGAGAATGAAATGAAGATATGTCAGGTTACCACTTGACATTGGATTCTTCTACCTTCTGACTCTACCACCTGTTATCTCGGCAGCTACCATATCAAAATCCTCAACAGCCACATCGTTAGTCAGCTCATCAATCCCATAAAAAGCGTTGATATCACAGGCAGTAATGTGAAAAACACGACGCCTAAAGTACACCTTACAATAATTGTTTGATGTACACTCAGCAAAGGATTTATCCATGTTTGCATACATGTCTTATCACATTCTTAGGATAGGGATAAATAGCCGAGACAGATTCGAAATAGGCGCTCTTTCAAGAATTGAATAAGATTATCTTTGGGCAAAGGTTACCTCGTCAATCCTTCGTTCATTCAAACACTTTAGATGCTTTAATTGTTCCCATCTCTTTTCAGCCTCCTCGAGTAGAATTTGAAGGAGATTGCTCTCTCAACTTCGACATCGAATCTGCAGATTGAGGGATTCTTCGAGTCGATCCCAATCTTCCTCATCGGAAAACAGGATATGAGGTGTTTGAGGCATCGCTATTCCCACTTTATCTCGAGAACAACCGTGGGATAGCCGACTTGGACCTAGGTTCTGGTACACTTTCCTTTTGCTTTCATTTCTTTATCATTGTCCGCTTGACCTTTTTAAAAATCACCAAGTGAAATGTCATCATCACTAGAGTGTGAATCGATTGGCCATGCTCTTTTGATTTGAACCATCATCTTCTTCCGAGTGTCTCAAGAGTCACCGCGGGATATCAATGTTTCGATTCGATTCGAGGATGTCTCCGTGGTCGTTTGGCCGTCACGCGGGTCACCAACTTCGGAGAAGGTTCTGCAGGCGTGGCGTCCTTTTCTTTTAGATTTTGAAATCACCGGTGTGTTACCAAGAATATCAATATGAATTGGTGGACTGGACCTCCTACCCGTGGTTGGCGGGTATCCGTTCCGATCTCCTCGTTGGAACACTCGACCTTTTCTCTTCTTCCTGCCTCTTGAGGTTAGAAGGCTCGCCTTCCGGGATACACGACTTGAAGAGCGTTGGCTTCAACGGTTCCAATGGAAACGCTAGAGTCCTCTCGGTGCTATTTTTGGCGTCGCGTTTGGGCTTGGCTCGTGGACGACTTTGGTGTCGATGTTAACGCTGTTGGAATTCGGGAATTTTCCGAAATTTGGCAAGGCCATGTGAGGAGAGCGAGGTCGTTGAATCCATTTCTTTTTCGGAGAGAAATGTGAGGCGCACCAAGCAAGATGAAGGAGATAAAATGAAACGCTTCCACAAGATTTGCAATGAATAAAGCCTCGGTGATTTGATCGTGTGTCGGTCGGGCGATTTAAAGCGCGGTGCGAAGGCAGAGTGGGCGGGTATGCGGTTTGATGTGATTTAAATAATAAATATCTCTTGTAACAAACCCTAAATTAAAGGAACTAACACCACATAATACGGTACCAGTTAAATAGGAGATAACTATGGGGATTTGTTGAGACTAAAATCAGATCAAATAAATGTGACACCACTTAACCAACTTTATGCTGATATCTCCAAAAAATAGGGGATTTAAGGAACATAAATTCCAAAAATTCTGAGATTACTCACGGATTTTTAGGGGTATTGCACATAGAATGTCATCGCAACATCTCCATAAACATAAGCTCGTTTTTAATCAGAATAAAACATATAAATACAAACCCATGTAAAATTCGATTGACCTATTTTTGGCTTTCGAAAGCAATCATGGTTGCAATGTTTTGTAAGGTAGCATCGTCGTTCGAACGCCGTGCCCCCAAACTACTTTGGTGTTTTTCGTATTACTAGATATTCTTCATCATATTGAGTCATCTGCTCGAGAACATGTTAGATAACAAACAACAACACGAAGAAGTGTTATCAAAACAGTTGTATCACCTTCGGATATTACATTTTGTGATACAAACAAATATATTCAAGCTTTATTGGCGAGAGCAAAGACCAAGAGATCTACGAAGACTCATAAATCTCTCGTGATCTAGGGGCTTAGTGAAAATATCGTGATTTGGTTTCGGTTTTCACATAATCTAACCTCGATTACCTCATCCTCCACCAAATCTCTTATAAAATGGTGTCGTATATCTATGTGTTTTGTCCTAGAGTGTTGAACAGGGTTTTAGAGATATTGATTGCACTTATGTTATCACAATATACCAACACTCGGTCTCACAATACCATAGTCGTTAAGCATTTGTTTCAACCAAAGGAGTTGTGTACAACAACTTCCAACATACGTATTCTCGCCTCGGCGATGAATAAGACACACAATTTTGCTTACGACTATGCCACGACACCAAATTATTTCCAAGGTAAAACATCCCCACTGCATTCTTCCTATCATCCGTATCCCACCAATCCGAATCACTAAATCCAACCAAATTCGTGTTCGTGTCTTTTGAAAAGAAAATGCCAAGGTCCGGTGTTCCAAACATACCGATAACACGTTTGATGACCTTTAAGTGTGACATTTTAGCTTAGCTTGGTACACGTGCACACACACACGAACATCAAATGCGGTCGTGTGGTCGTGAGATATGGAGACTTCCTATCATTGATGAAGGAAAACGTATGTTAACCCTCGCCCCGAGGATCCATCTTGGATATTTAATTCACCATACATTGATTATAAACCTAGCATGCGTCTATATAATTAAATCGCAACACGTTGGGGTTTTCACGTGTTTACCTTTGGATCTGAAGAGGTCGATGGAACGAGATGAAAGGATCGGACTCGTGCTTTGACCTTCTGGACTGTATCCCGGTTGCCCAATCTCCAACGTCGAGTGAGGACGATCTATGGAGAATGCTTCGAAAAATCACCCTTTGCTCTCTTGCATAATTTTCGAAAACTCTCTCAACGATACTATGAGGGGGCCGAAAATCTTGTGTTAATTATGTGAGCATTAACCTAGACTTTATCTCATACCTTATATTTATAATGCACTACCTTAATCCCATATGAAAATTACCATAATCCTATATGGAAATTACCATAATCCTATGGAATATTACCATAATCTTAGGATTATTTCCATACTCTCAGGATTATTTCCATACTCTCAGGATTATTACCATAATCTTATATGGAAAGGATCTATGCATATACCATAAATATAATAATATCCTTGTGGGATAAAGAGAATAAAATCTTGCCATAGGAGCAATAGGGGCGCGATTTTCCTCTTGCTACGGGCTGGACGGGCCAAACCAGAGGATCAAATGCAAGGAATAAAGATGGGCCTCAAATAAATTAATTATCTTATGTTCACCCGAACATAAATTAATTTATAAACATTTATTCATGCCACTAGAGAATAAATTCGACTTACCCCTTTATTACCGAAGTTGAGTCGGGCTTGCACTTAGACATTACGAATCCCGTATTTAAGATATCGAACGTCCATTAATCATTTATAGCAATCATTGCTTAAACGATTAATAACTTCATTTCCTTAAGTAGTACCACTCAACCTTATTATTGTACTTGAGCTAACTCAACCCGCAGGGTTTAGTACAATAAACCTTTGAGCTCCTTATGGGGCGTCATCATCCTAAACGGATCTGGTGACTCGTCTGAGATAACTAGCGTGACATAAAAGATCGCCACCACCCAAGATCACGGAGAATCTTGGGTTAGAACATATAACCTCACTCATAACAAGTCAAAGTGATGGTCGACAACTCATACTCACCTAATACCTTATCGAGGTTTAGATCATCGTAAGTCACCGAGATCTTGGTTCTTCACGACGGTCGAAAAGAAGAACACATCTCATCGTGATCCTTCAATACGTCGAGACGCATACGGCATAGACAAGCAACTAAGTCAAGTCACTTATCTATCTATCAGCGGCTAAACCGACAACTCGTCCTTAAGTCGTCTCACCGTGAAACTTTTATATCTCATTAAGCTCGACCAATCATACGGACTTACGTGATCTTCTACACAATCGTATGATCTAACTTATATATGAGATAAGGGGACAGATATATGCAATCAAGTATTCAAACGAGATAGGAGATTGTAATAGTGGTAACGAAACATTGTATACAAGCTCAACCAAACCGCTTTCGAAGATACAACCAACAATTGATCCGTAGAGTGTTGGGTCAACATCTTCTCCAAGATCATCTCTCGTCACTTGTCACTTGACCCATTTGCTTTTCATATGCTTTGCTCCTTCCAAATCAAAATTCCGTCATCCATTTGCTTGACTTGGAGACCTAAGAAATACGTTAGTTCTCCCACCATACTTGCTTTGGGACACAAAAATTCCGTCATCCATTTGCTTGACTTGGAGACCTAAGAAATACGTTAGTTCTCCTACCATGCTCATCTCAAATTTAGACGACATAGCACCGCAAACTCATCAAACATTTTTGTGAGGTAGATCCAACAATCATATCATCCACATAAATTTGTGTGATAAGAATGTTATCTTGACTTCGCTTTATAAACAATGTTCATCAAGATTCCTCGAACAAACCCGAAATCAATTAAGAACTTTGTTAAATGACCATACCATGCTCTCGGTGCTTGTTTAAGACCGTATAATGCTTTCTTTAACTCGAAAACATGGTTAGCTTATGTGGATCTTCAAATCCTGGGTCATTCAACATATACCTCTTCTTTAAGTTCACCATTTAGGAACGCCCTTTGACATCCATTTGATATAGCTTGATGTTCAAATAACATGCAATGGCTAGGAGCAACCTTATGAACTCAATGCGTGCAACCGGTGCAAATGTATCGTCAAAGTCTATGCCTTACACTTGAGTGTATCCTTGTGCGACAAGTCTGGCTTTGTTGCGGATTATGACACCAAATTCGTCCGATTTATTCTTGAAAATCCACTTTGTTCGATAACATTCACAATGTGTCTCAAACAAGATACCACACATCATTTCGAACAAATTGGTTAAGTTCATCGTGCATAGCAACTACCTAGAACTCATCACCCAAGGCTTCTTTTATATTCTTAGGCTCAATTTTAGAGAAGAAGCATATAAAACCTGGCGTTGAAGCGCATATGGATGAAAAACATACCATCTCTCTGTAGTTCAATGGCGCTGTACCTCGTGTTCGAATACCATCTTGAACGTCACCTATGACTTGAGAGATTGGATGGTTCTTACGTATTCTTCCTGGAGGATCTCGTCTTTCTTGTTGTTGGATGTCAGTTTCAGCTTCATCCTCCGTGTCACTGGAACCTTCAGATGTTTGCGTCAATGTTCCAGTGGCTGTGGCCTCAGCAGTTGGGACATCACTGCCGCTAGCATCCTGTTGGACAGGATCTTCTATTAATTCAGCCACATTTTCATCTTGCCTTTTCCCTGCGAGATTAGCAAGATCATCAAAAACAACATTTACGGACTCTTGAATGGTCCGTAATCTCAGATTATATATACGGTATGCTTGACTATTTAGAGAGTACCTACGAAAATTCCTTTATCGCTCTTCTCATCAAACTTGGTGAGATACTCTATCATTCAAGATGTAACAAACACACCCAAACACGTGAAGACATTTGAGATTGGTTTCCTTCCTTCGAATTTCATATGGTGTTTTGAAGGAACACAGTCGAATGTTCACGCGATTGTTGATATGACATGCGGTGTTAATGACCTACGCCCAAAAACGTTTGGATGACCTTCGAGCTTAACATAACTCGTGCCATTTCTATTAGAGTTCGATTCTTGCGCTCGGCACACCATTTTGTTGAGGTGTTTTGGCGCGGAGAATTCTTGGAAAATTCCTTTTCTCACAAAATTTGTGAAAGAGATATTCTCGAACTCTCTTCCATGATCGATCGAATTCTTGACACTTGAACACCAAACATGTTAGAAATTCTAGCAAAGAGGATTTTAAACGTTTCAAACGTGTACGATTTTCTCGTGAAAGAATGTCCATGTGTACCTTGAAAATCATCCACAATGACATATGTATACCTCTTGCCACCCAAGCTTTCGATCTCGACAGTCCTACTAAATCCATGTGAAGCGATTCAAAACATCGTGTTGTACCATAATGTTGTTCGCGATGTTGTACAACGGCATGGGAACATGGGTCTGCTTTTCCCTTCGACAATCACCACAGACCACCTTTCCAGACACGCGCCACTTGGGTAGTCCACGATCGCCCATCTTGTTTAACTCATCAAGATTTCTAAAGTTAGTATGTCCTAACTTTTGATGCCATAACACACTCTCATCTATTTGTGCCTTATTGCACTTTGGTTCGTCGACCATATAACAATTATCGGATGACCTCTGTCCTTTCATGAGACATGTGTTCTTACCATCATAGACCTCACAAGAATCTTTGTCAAATTTAACTTGTAACTCTTCATCACATAATTGACTTATGCTTATAAGATTTGCATTAAACCTTGACGTGCAAGACATTCTTGAGGCTAGGTAAACCTTGAACATTTAGGAGTCCTTTGCCTATGATTTTCCTTTAGAACCACCTCCAAATGATACACTACCTCCATCATACGACTCATAGTTGGCAAGGCGACACATTACCGGTCATGTGGCGGGAATGGCCGCTATCAAAATACCATGAACACGAAATGTTAGTTTTCAATGCGGATAAACAACATGGCATTTTATATCATCTTTCCCGACCCAAACTCTCTTTGAGTCGGTTCCCTTGTTGATCGTGTTTTTTGCGGTGTGTGACGAGCACCTGGGTCCGTACGTATGTTCATATAACATGACCTAGGCATCATCCTATGTCCATTAAAATCACCTTCAATTTATAACGAAAGGCCTAATGTGACCGGTGTAGAGCGGTAATGACATACGTATTTTCTATGTTTTCTTCGTGTCATTTTACCCTTTTACCGGTTCACCTTCTTTAACGAATGGTTTCCCATTTGTGGCGACAATTGTGGGAACAACGATGTTAGGAACATCGTAAAACCTAAACCAAAGATGATCGATTTACCCATTAACAACGCATCATCTAATTTAGACGCACTGTGTTCCACTTTCGAACGCACCTTGTGCCACTTCAAGTCGACATGTCACCTTGTTTAGTTCGACTTCCTTTGTGTTACCAAGACTTGAAGCTTAGCCAAAGATGCTTTCACCGTATTTTTCTTGATGTGAGCTCAAGATCTCGACTTTGCCCTTTCCATTTTCAAGTAGCTCGTCAGATAGCTTTTTCAACTCTTGTACTATGGCGATAGAGTCTTCATCGTAATCGCTCTCACAATCATATCATTCACAAGAGCATTTAAGCAAAACAAACTTGAATAATAGTCGAGACCATACCGCTTGATCTTGGATCAAAAGCGATCGCATCTCCTCGTCGTCGACAATGTTTTGGCAATCTGCGACATGGAGTGTTATGGCAACAATCTTGGCCGCAAGCGTCATTGTCATTATTTACCTCTTCAAGAACTCACCGTCATCACTCCATGATACCCAGTATGACTTTCCTCTCCTTAGCGTGTTCGCACATTGGTTCGCATAATGTCCATACCCTTTGCATTCACGGCATTGGATACTATCAATGTTGGAGGAATCATACCTAAACGTGTCTGAGGAAAAAGACTTCCTCACTGGTCTTGGTGGAGTGAAGCTTTGAGGTTTTGAAGACGGATATTCTACCATTCGATGGCTTTGATCCATAGGCCTGGCTTGAGCTTTCTCCTTGTTCATCTTCCTTACCATAGTGTTGAATTTCACGGTGATTAGAGCAACATCATCGCCACTTTGATCTCCATGACTCTTCTTCATCATCCAACTCGATTATCTCCGCGATGTTCCATCGGATGTTGCGCCAGCAGATGAAGGCAGCAATCGCTTCTTATTGATTGCACCTTTCTCCTCCGATTCATCTCGTATGTCTTGAGTGAATTCATGAGATCCATGAACTCAATGGTCGCAACCGTTTGAGATGTTTCAATAGTCGTGACCTTCATCTCAAATCTTGGGTAAGGTTCGAAGAGCCTTGACACCAAAGAACTTGTTACTTATCGCATCACCAAGATCTTGACACTCATTGGCAATATCCAATATCCTCTTGGTGTAGTCGTTGATGTTCTCTTCTTCTCCCATCTTCATATTCTCGAATTTGGAAGTGAGAATCGAAGTCGAGACTCCTTTATGCTTGTATCACCCTCACAATGCCGTTGAAGAACATCCCATGCATCTTCCGCAGACGCTACCGTTTTGATCAATTTGAACATTGTCATGTCCACGGATGCGTAAATGGCATTGAGGGCCTTCGTTGAAGTTTGCGTCGTCAACCCGATCTCGTGTCCATTGTGCGACGGTGTTGGGTAACATCACCGGACATCGCGGTCTTTGGGATGACCATCCGCTTCTCCACGGACTGCCATGCTTTGACATCAATGGACTTGATGTATGAGCGGTCTCGTCTTCCAAGTATGAATAATTCGATCCATCCAAAATTGGTGGTCGATAATACCCGTAATTGTTTGAATCCATGGCGAAATTAGCGAAGATACCGACAGATCTCACTCGATTATATCGAGTGTAAGCTCGATACCAATTGAAAGTGTTGCTTGGCTTAAACACACAACTGTTAAGTGAGCGAGTTATCCACACAGTAAAACAAATGAATTAAAACTTGAAGAACATCGAAGAAACTTTTCTCTGATTATAATTATAATCTGTAGATGCCAATATGGCTAAATGATTCACTATAAGATTTACAATGAACGTTACAAAACTCACTACTTTACCACAAGATAAAGTCGGAAAGTTGAGTACTAAAACTATCTATCGAGATCTATGAAAAGCTAAGAAGCTATCTCTCAAGATATATGAAAATACTAAAGATTTCCTCACAACACTCGTGTACTAAAAGGACAACCTTCTAACACCATTAGAAGTTAAAACACTTCGTGTGATATTGGAAATGTTATGAAACAGACTCAACAACATAAACAGATCTCCGATTTTCTTGATGAATGCGTATCTTCTTTGTCGCTTTGCCTCGCTTTTATAGATGTTAAGAGGCCTTGATCGCAAGTAGTGGTCCACGATTTGGCCCACTAGGTAGTGACTAAGTCACGTCGGTTGGTTGAAAGACTTGCTCGCGTAAAGTAGGAACCGAGCAGACTTAGTCCTCCCGATATGTAGCGATCTGTTTACGTGTTCCCAGGTGTGTTACCATCGCATCCCGCTAAACATGTCGTAACCTGCACACTAGAGAGAAGAAACGGCAAAACAATATACAATAACTAACTCCTTGAAATCAGGAGAGTTAGTACGAATTAACCAACTCTAACAGTTAGCACTACAAAAAATACAGTTTAATATGTATAAAATTTTCTAATAATTATTTTTGTCAAAGAATACTTCTCTAGATTTGATTCTTGATATAGTATTGGTATCTTCTAGCAACTATTAAGGCCAATATCTTTATGTCCTAAGTACCTTTGATTGTTTTCACTTTTCACAAATATGTCCCAATATTTAATTAACAATATTGTTTTATGAAATTTATAATTGTGTCCTCCATCTCATTTCCAATGCCTAATAGATGAGATCGCTCGTTGGAGCATCAACGAATTTACTACCTACACCACTGTAGTACATCTTGTATCATATCACTCATAAACACACAACTATATATACACATATTCATGTAGAGATGTGCAGAAAAATGATGAAACTAATACACTGCAGAGGCGTAATATTTACAAAGCCATGCTTAATAAGTGCAGAGACATTAATAAGATTTTATAGAACATCTTTCCTGGAAAGAAATTGACATATAGAACCAGAATAAATGAATGCCGATTTTTTTATGATTTTCTTGAAATCTGACGTCTCGGGGATTCTAAAGCATACCAAAACGAGCAAAATGTGGCCTTTCGGTTAAGCCTGCGGTTGGTTTATCCTCATCTAAGGACTTACTCTATATGCAATTGCAGAGATGAATCCTTACATAGGACCACTTCTCAACCAAGAAAACAAGGTAAATTAATACATGGGAGAGACTGAACCTGGTTAAGAATGTAGGTTAAATAATGGCATGGAATAGTTTTGACAAGTGAGTCTGCATATCTGGTCCTATCAACTCTCTTTTCACACTTTCGTTATCACCAAAAGCAAATCAGATTCAGAAAAATGCAACTCTGATTCATCAAGGGTCTGATATGATCATAAACAGCATTTGATAATATAACAAGTGGAAGATACTGGGAATCGATATATCCTGACCTTGCTGAGGCACTAAAATCAGGTATTCTGCTTACCCGTTTACAATAACTGTATTTGACTATTTTCAATGTTGCTCAGTTTGTAACTATGTAAATAGCATTGCATAATCCACCTTTTCCGGCACTTCGAGCAGACAAGATTCAATTATTGAAGAAACTACTTGTTTCAATTTAAATTCAAGAAAATATTATTTGATTATGCCTTAATATTAAATTGAAGAAACTATTGATTTCAAAATACTTTGAAATGCAGATTTTTGGTTAGGAGAATAAAAGTACATTTTATATAGGTTTTTGTTAACTTTTATTTATGTTTGAATTTGTGAAGTCTCGTGAAAAATTAATATGAGATTCAAGTTATTACTATTATTTAGGTTTTTAATTTGTGAAGTCTCACAAAAGAAATCTATATGAGATTCAAATTGTACCCTCTTATTTTGAATTTTATTTTCAATTGGTGAAGTCTCGTCGAAATTCAATGTGGAATTCAAATTTTGTGTAATTAAGTTATACAAAATATCTCCTTTATGACCAAATTAAATTGAAGAAATAATTACAATTTATAATTTAATTAGCTAAAACTATTTATTTGATCAAAGTAAAAGAAATAAATATTTTATTTTGTCAAATTAAATTAACGGTATAGTTCGAATGATATTAATCTCAATTACTATGTCAATAAAATGTGAATTTTTGGTTGGGAATAAATTTATATTTGGTGAAATTTCATAAAAAGTTGATGTGGGATTGATAGAGAAATAACAATTATTATTATTATTATTACTGAATTATAAAAAGGATGAGATTATAAGTAAGGAAATAAATAGAATATAAATAAATAAAAATGAAAAGATACAAAGATGCTTCGTAGAATCTAGAAATAACATTCTTTCAGTAATAGTCAACTGTATGGGTATTGAGCTCGTACGTGAGCGTGACTGTGCTGCTATTTATACAGATAGTTACTCCTTGGCGTTATAGAATGAGCCAAAAAATTAAATTTAATACTTTTACTTTAATATTTTATATAATTTACGTCGATTCATATATATATATATATATATATATATATATATATATATATATATATATATGATAATTTGGAATTATGAGGCGCCATTAGTAGCAAAATGCCCTTTGTATCCCTATTACATGAATTGTTAATTTTGGTGTTATCAAATGCTCCAAAATAATTACTAAATTGAATCAATTCAGATAAGAATAATTATGAAAATCAACTGACATATAATAGCTTAGTCTGTATAAATAAATGAATTAATAATAGAATGACATTGAATGAGAGAATTGGAAGAGGGCCTGAGTTTGGAGGTGATGCCAATCAATTGCTATTTGGGCGGGGCTAGCTCTGTGCCTAATTAATAATTATTACAGATTTCGGCCCAAAATCAATTGTATCCGTTATTTGTTTTCCGATCAAATAAATTTCGTTAACTGCTAGAAATTTCAACAATATTTGATGTTCATTAGCTATATGACAAAAAATGCATCGATTGTAAACGATATAACAAACAATAATGACCTAATTATGTGCTAGTATTGTTAAATTTTGGAGAAAAGGCTCATTTATAAGTCTGTCACTGAATTATCAATACAAACTTAAAAAATAATGGACATGCATTAAATATGATTAGGACTAGAAATTAATCTTTAGGTAGGGGGTGGCTCTTTCCTAACTTGAATACAGCGTAATGAATGATATATTAACTAACACATAAGGGTGAAATTAATTGCGACTAAGTAGAGTTTTAATGCCTACTAACACATCAATTTTATATTTGCCAGCTGAGTTTCAATTATGGGATTTTATTTAACATAATATATACATATATATGTATATATTCCTGATGTTGTTGCAATTATGGTATAATTTGAAACATAATACATACTCCCTTTTTTAAAAGTGTTCTATTTTACTTTTAATTTTTAATTTTAATAAGTGTTGTAGTTTGCAATCCAAGAATAAATTAATGATATTTTCTCATTTTATCCATCGTAACTGATAATTAATTGTATGTGTCAATTTATCATGATAATTAATAAGGTTATAAAACTAATTTTTTCTATTTTTTATTTATATATAATCCGACGGATGCGGATATTTATAAAAAACGAAAGGAGTATCTTTTTTAGGACAGACAAAATAATTCAGAAAATCTTGAAAATTGATATATAAAAATAATAAATGGTAGGAGAGTTTATCTCTAAAATTTCAAATACATGGAAAATTGATTGCTAAGGAAAAATAAATCTTCTATTTTTTTGAAGTATCTCCATATGTCAAATTACACATACCAAGGAAATATATAAATTTATTTTTGTAATTTCATTAGTTACCATGATAAATTCATACACATGACCAATTATCAAATTCCAAAAGTACTAAATAATAGTAAGATTGAAGTATATCTAATTTTACTCTCAAACTATAAACAATGACATACAAAAAAAAAGGTGAAAAGGGAACACTTAAAAAAAATGGAGGGAGCATGTATCTCCCCTTAAAGCAACCAGACAGTGGTAGCATAATGTCCAAAAAAACAACACAAAAAATTTTGTGCGGATATCTGAGAAAGTGTCAATTGTTATAAAATAAAGTGTCATTTATATTGAAGAAAAAATCATTTACTTTTTATGATATAGTTTGAAAGTATCATTTACAATAAAGAAAAATATCATTTATACTGAAAAGTATAAGTTTATGAGGTTTAGATAATGTAGACTTTGATGTAGAGCAAAAGATTGACACTATCTTGATCATCTATTGCATTATTTGTAATATTATATTTCATTTTATTAATTCATATTAATTATAATGAATTTTACAAGATAAGATACAACAATGTATCTTCGTACTCGCGTTGACTGTTAAGCAAGATGGCTTCTTACATAAGTCAAAGAACGCGATGGATTTAGGGTTTAAACAAAAACTTAAAGGCTTTTGTGTATAATCTACATATATTCGTGAGTGATGCAAATTGAGAAATATTTTTTTTTTCTTAGAGGTTGAGAAATAATTTAAATCAGTAACTGGTTAAATAGTTCCCCTGCTTACGCAATTGAGCGTAGGGTGTACACGAACCGAACCGAACTGAAAAAATCCACCGAACCGATCGGTTTGGTCGGTGCTGATTTTGAAAAAGTCAATTTTCGGTTCCGTTCAAATTTTCAATTAAAATCGGTTTTCGGTTCGATTTTCGATTTTATATTTTAGGTTCGGTCGGTAACCGAACCGAAAATATTATTTTTATATATTTATATATTTTATATAATAATTAATTAATATTTTAATTAAATAATTAGGATTAAAATATGTTTATTTAAAAATATATATATATATGTTTCGGTCGGTTTTTCGGTCCGACCGAAACCGATCGATTTTTTAGGTTCAGTTTTCGGTCGATCCGAAACTATAAATCGGTTCGGTTCGGTTCAAAAAAATATTTTCGATTCGGTTTTCGATTTTAAAAATTTCGATCGGTCGGTCTAACCGACCGACCGATGCACACCCCTAATTGAGCGTGTGTTGTTATTCTTCCTTCTTTCTTTAGTTTGTAAATTCGAAAATAAAATAAAAGTTAGAGATATATAAATCTCTCCAACTTTCATTATGATTGAAATATTTTGAATTCACCTCATAAATCCAAGTATTTTGTTTTATTTAAGTGCTTTCTTTTTGAGATATTATTTAAGTTTATACGATAATGAATCTTAGAAATTTGTTCTTAAAGTTAGACTCAAGAGAGACAAGTAGTAAATTTAATCTTGAGTTATGGAGCCTAAACGTACTGTAAATTCGGCTATGCGAGCGACGATCTAACTCTTTAAATAGATCCAAATTTTTTGGAACCGTTTCTCTGTTTGGACCTAATCGTACTTAGGGCTTATTTATTTGAAAATCATAGTGCAAAATTCTTGGCTTGGAAGGCCCAAATGTAGTCTTAAGACCAATTGGGACTAATTCATGTTTTTCGTAATTTCTAAGTGCATATTTTTTGTAACACCTAGACCATCTCCAATGGATATTTCCATTTTTCAACAGACTTATCTCTATTTTATAGTACAATATACATTTCATTTCCAACCATATGCTTTATCTACAACAAAACAAGAATATTCCAAATATTATTGTTTACTTGATATTGATGCAAGAAACACAATTATTTGTGACTATATACGTCATGACGAAAGCTATGATTCTTGTTAGTCGTGCTGTTTCGCTATCGAAAAGTTATTAAAATGGCAAACTCGGAACTCGAAATAAAAAATTACATCAGTTTCAAATTTTGTTGAAGTGCATTTTTTACTCGATAAAAATAAAATAAATATGCATCACCCTTTCATATTCATAAAAGATTATAAATAAATATGTATTATTATTATAATATTAATAACCAAATGATAAATCTAGTTACGTGAGTGTCGAGATTTATGTAAAGAATAAAGAACACTAAGCTTTTACGTGGTTCGATCGTTAATGAGATCTACGTCCACTGGAGGAGAGTTTCCTCAATACTTTCACTATAATTTGAGTGTAGGAGTATAGTTACAAGCTCTTAGTGTTCGATAAGTTGCCAACCCTTCTATCATCAATTTTCCTTCTATTTATACAACCTCGAGCACAAGAATCGGGCGTGCTCAACCTCTCCATTGGTCGTGACTCTTCCTCTGGCGTGTCCTCCATTGGCGGAGGCAGGGACGCTTCGCCTTACGTACGCCACGTGGAGGGTGGCGCCTGACTTTGGTTCTGGGGCGTGTCCTCCATTGGCCGAGGGTGGCGCCTGACTTTGGTTCTGGGGCGTGTCCTCCATTGGCCGAGGGTGGCGCCTGACTTTGGTTCTGGGGCGTGTCCTCCATTGGCGGAGGCAGGGACGCTTCGCCTTGCGTGCGCCACGTGGAGGGTGGCGCCTGACTTTGGTTCGAGGCTGGGTTTTGGGGCTGGTTGAGGCTCGCCTTGGGCTCAACCGCGTGGGCTGCTACCAACGTTAGGCCCACTCGTTTGGGCTCGCAGGTGGGCCGATCGGTTGGGGCATATCCCATCATAGCCCCCGAATAGCTTAGGGACGGTGATGCCGAGGTGGAGTGAAGAAAGCGCTTGCCGAGGCGAGGTGTGGCTCGGTGAAGTTGTTTGTTGAAGGTGTTGTTTTTTGATGTGAGGGTTTATTTGACGATCCGGTGCGAATCGAGTTGGGTGGTGCGTTGTGCATTACGGAAAAGACGTGCTACCAAGGAAGTCCTCGTGCGACGTGGATATCGACCTCCGCGTGGTTACGCCGAGGTCCGATCTGAGTGGTATTGCTCCCGTGGTGGGGCCGATGTCCGACCGAGACCGCCTTCCGGGGATGTCGAGGTGCACCCTGGGCGGCACCAAATCTGGGGGCTGGTTTGCGAGCTCCGATCCGGATGGAGACGTTCCGTGAGGGCGGCCCGCTGATAGGACGCCGAGGTCCGGTCCGATCCCTTGTTATTTGGGGAAGGACGAGGCGCGACTCGAGGCGCCGCAACTGGAGGACGCCGGGTCCGTATGATGATTGCTAGGTCGATCGGCGGTCTATCTTACGCTAGCGTCGCCATACGCGCCAGCGGTAGTTGGGCACTCGAGCGGGTGCGCGCGGCGTGGACTCCACATCCAATCACGTGTGAGTACGTGTCGAAGTTGAAACGGCAATTTTAGCGCCTTTGTCCTATAACAGCCCAAATGAGGCAACTGCTCACTTTCCCTTCGCCATTGTTTGAGAGAAAAATTCGAGAAATTTTCTCGACTTGATCCCGATCTCACTTGAAGGAGCCATATACTCGCGTGAAAAGTAAGTATGTTTTCTTCATCTTCTTCTCGCCCGAAAGTTCCATTTCGCTCGGGTTCCGGCCGTGAGTTCCCCGACGTAAAAGATTATATGTGCTACAATGGCCTGGGTAGGTCCATAGGACTGAGTTCTAGGGTTCCGCCGGTATCCTCGGTATGGGATGGACTGAGGGTGGGAGTGGCGAGGTCGGGCTCGACATCGGAGGAACTTTTGAGTAGTAAATGAATACCGGATCCCGGAGAGGCGTGGTGGTGCTCGCCGCAGCCGGATGATAGGCGATGGCCTCCTAAGGGTTTATTACCGTGTATGTAGATAGTTTGAGGCGGGTCTTAGGTATCCTCGGCCCCTGCTTATCTTAGCCTTCAAGAGTATTTCCGCATCCCCATTTTCCAATTGACCCGAATTCCATTAGGTCGGTGGTGGGTCAGCTTTCTTGCTATGGCATTGCCGGCGAGCTCTCCTTCGAGGTACGGTGCGCTTTTTAGTGTCGAGACCATAGGAGGAGGTACTATCCGCCTCCCGCTTGAAATTTAAGGTAGCAGCCCTCCAAAGTGTCCCATCGGCGAGAATAGGTATTTCTTTCTCATGGGCCGAGGGCACCGAGGTATGAGTGGGGCATCGTGCGAAGGGCGGACCCAAAATCAAGCCTCGGACCATATGAAGGAGGTCTTGAGCGGCCTTGGTGAGATTTTATCCATAAGTTACACCGAGGACGACCAAGAAGGCGGCCGAGTATTTACGGGTCGGAAGCGTCGGGATCGGGGTCTGGACGGGGTGAGGGCATCCCCATCTTCTTAGTCCTTATACGTTCGATTTTGCTGTGCTATACGATTTTCTTACGTAATGCAAAGAAGCTAACTGGCAAGAGGCGGGCTCACGATCGCCGAGCGAGCTGCAAGAAGAAGATGAAGCGGTCCGACCTACCAAGGGTCCGAAGAAGGTCGACAATATGGGCTAATCGATGAGTGGGCCTCGGTGCAGGTCCACCCAAGATTGGAGTCTCGGCCTGTGGCCGCCTTGTCTGGGTACCGCCGAGAGCTTGACCGCACCCTCCCGAGGTATAAAAGTTCTTCCACATTTAGATTTATACGCCCGCGATCCGTTATTAACTTGTCTTTTCTCTTTTTCGGGTGGGAGATCGGTGATGGGGCCCCAGCTGTTGCCGGGAGCCGCAAGTCGCCACGGGATGGTCGGTGAGCTCACCGTGTGAGGCGCCGAGCGGGAGCTTGCCGCGGCCGAGTTGATGCCGAGACCGCCGTGGCCGCTAAGGCGGGCCGAGGTCGCAAGCCGGCTGAGGCCGGAGGGCCGCCGAGGCCGCCACGAAGAGGGCTTGGGCAGGAGGCCGCGATGGGAGGTCGAAGAGGTTCGGGAGGAGTTGGCCGGGCGAAGAAGGAGCTCGAGGACGAGAGTGGTGCGTGGCCGACCAGGGGACCCTTGCCGAGGGCCTTTGCAAGAGGCTCATCGAGTCGGAGAGCTTCTCGCCTTTATTGCCGATCTTGCCGCCGTCTTTGAGCCGGGGTGGTGTCGATCACACAGGGGTCGGCGGCCGCCATGCCCGACTCGATAAGGTTAAGCATGGGTGGGCGAGGCGACCTTCGAGTCGAACAAGGCTTACGCCCGGTGATCTCGGGGTTGGCTCCTTCCCTGTCTTGGAGGCTCAAGGCGTCCACTCGACCCTCCCGACGGCCGAGGTCGCCGCCCAAGGCTGGAGGACGAGGATCCCGAGCTCAGAGCTCCTTGCCGAGTGCGGGCGAGGCGGAGGAGCAGGAGGCGGAGGTGGTGTTGGAGCTCCCATGGAGGGCCAACCGCAGAGATCGCGAGGCGCAGGAGATCGGCGGGTCGGCGACAAGCTGAGGTCGATGGACTGATGTAATAGGTGAATCGCCGGGTCGATAGGATCCCGAGCCTTGTAATAATTTCAACCTTTTGAGTAATAAAACAACATTTTGAAATGTGTATTGTCTTGTTTATTTTTAGCACTTCACTACGAATACATCGGACTTGATCAGGACCTGCTGACAAAGCTGAAAGAAGTCCGAGGTGCTCTGGCTGAGAAGGATGAAGAGGTGCTTTTCTGGAGGAGCCGGTCTTCCGAGCTGACCCAAGTTTTGGTGACCATGGACGTCAGCTCGGCGTCGTCCGCCGACCTGACGAAGAAGTTGCACGAGGCTAATCGGGAAGTGGCCCGCCTCCTGGCTGAGAACGAGGCCCTAAAGTTGAGGATCGCACAGGACGGAGTCCAGGGGGTGGACTTATCTGCCGACGCTATCCAGGCGCTTGATACAATGTGAGGAAATGACTGAATCGATCGGAGAGGCTAGCTCGGTGTCGGAGGAGCATGCGGAGTACGAAGACAATCCACCGAGCTGGTGGAACTACCATATCCGGTCGACGACCGAGTTCGAGCTTCTTTGGCAGAGGTATGGTCTTTGAGGATGAGGAGGGGCCCAACAAAGAAAAGTTCAAAGATCCGGTCAACCCATCGTGAAGTATATGGAGATGTATGAGATCGTTCAGAACGACGCATGCCCGCCCCGCAACGAGGCCACGGCGGGCTCCACAGTGTCCGATCATAGAAGAACCCGCGGAGGAGGGCGCTCGCCGATCATGCCGAAATGCTCCTATTGATGGGTCCTACCGAGAGCGGATCATTCAGAGGCGATCCTCCGGGAGCTGGGGGCGATCGAGGACCTCGGTCGTGGGAAGAAGCGGCGGGTAGGCGCGGTCGTACTCGGTCCCAGATCCGGCCGGGGGCCGGGTGTGACATCGGTGTATCCCCATTCCCCGGTGCCGTCAGATTGCGCCGCGCCGCTCAAGTGTCGTGAGTGGGTGAAGGTGACCACAGTCGAAACTTGGCCCCGCTGCCCCGAGCCCGCATCGAGCGCTTGGGAGTAGGCCGGGTGGTTCCGGCCTTATCGACCGGGTTGAAGATCTTGAGTTCGTTCGAGCATACACCGCCGGCACGGAGATTTTGTGCGCACTTGGTGCAACTTTGGCAAGTCCCATGAGGCGAGCCCTAAGCCCGAATGAGGTTGTGTATAATGTAGGACTTTGTATGTAGATATAAATGTATTTAGACTCGTTTGAAGTGTACATTTTCCTCGAGAGGTACAAACGTAGCTTAGGACTTCGTTTTGGTCGTAAATGTATTTATATCAGATCTGATGTATATTTTCCCAAATAAAGAGGTATAAACGAGCTCTAAGCTTGGTTGACTTGTATATGGCTTGGAACTCGGTTTATAGTCGTTAATGCATTTAGACTTTGTACCGGAGTGCATATCTTCCCAAATAAAGGGGTATAAGTCGGCGAGATCGGTCTGGATGTCGCATGCATGTAGACGTCCAACTTAAAGGGGTAATCTGTATGCTTTGCATGTAGACGTCCAACTTAATGGGTAATCTGTATGCTTTGCATGTAGACGTCCAACTTAATGGGTAATCTGTATGCTTTGCATGTAGACGTCCAACTTAATGGGTAATTTGTATGCTTTGCATGTAGACGTTCAACTTAATGAGTAGTCCGTCGCTGCACCCTACTTAGGGGATTTTCATCTTCGTAAGGCGTCCCTCGTGAAGGTTTAAATGTGGTGTATCCAAACAGATGTTCACATATGTATGAGACAAGTGAAACATTCATTAGAAAAATGTAGTTTTATCGACTATGTAATCAACATCGTATTTTGTCAAAACAATGAAGGACTAACATGATGTCGATCTTAAATCAAGCTATGTAAAATACCTCCTTAAATGAGTGATGTGCCAGTTCTGGGGATAAGTGCACCGGATAGGTGAGCCACCAAAGCCCTTTGCCGAGGTCCTCGTGAACGCGGTATGGGCCTTCCCATGTCGGATCCACTTTGTTAAGACGCCTCCATCGGCTTCATTGTTTCAGGGGCGAGGTCGCCTACTTGGGCCACGGAGGCTTTGACCTTTTGTTGTAGTGCCGCGACCGGCCCTGACTTGGCTTCGTTTATGAAGGCGAGCTCGCTTCTCCTCGAGGCGTCAAGGTTGGCCGCAGTCTTCCTCGCTCCCGGCCCGGTCGAGTGAAGAGTGCGTGGGCTTGCCGATCTCGGCCAGATGACGGCCTCTGCACTGAGACCGGTGAAAGGGTTTCTCCGTGCGAGGTCCGAGGTGTTGTCCTGTAGGACCAGAGGACTTGAGGGAGATTTTTAGCCCAATCGCCTTTAGCTCGGTCTAGCCTCTTCTTCAATCCTTGTACGATCGTGCGGTTTGTCATCTCGGTCTGACCATTCGCTTGCGGGTGTGCGATCGAGGTGAAGCGTTGATTGATCTGGAGCTCTTCGCACCACTCCTTGAAGTTCTTGTCGACGAATTGGGTGCCGTTGTCCGAGACCAGAATGTGCGGTATGCCGAAGCGGCAGACTATATTTTTCCACATGAAGGTCTGAATCCTCCTACTCGTGAGGCTCGAAAGTGGCTCGGCCTCGACCCATTTTGTGAAGTAGTCTATGGCTACGACTAAGTATCGAAGCTGACCTGGTGCTCGATCGAACGGACCAACGATGTCGATCCCCCACTGCATGAAAGGCCACGGGCTCTGCAGGCTGCTTAGATCGGTTTGCGGTAGCTTTTTGACCGTGGAGTGGAGCTGGCACTTCGGACACTTTTTGACGAGCTCGACCGAATCTTGAACAAGGGTGGGCCAGTAATATCCCGACCTCAGCGTCTTCTTTGAGAGAGCTCGCGAGCGATGTGACTTCACAAGACCCTCCTGGATCTCATTGAGCACGTGGTCGGCCTCTTCCGCCCGAGGCACCTCGGGAGGGTTGAAGGTAAGACTTCGATAGAGCGCCCCCGTGTATGAGGTACTCGGGATTTCGCCATCATCTTTTCGCTTCGAGCCGATCTTGAGGTAGTCGTCATATTCCGTGTAGCCTTTATGGGAGACATCCGTTCGGCTCCATCTCGGTGATGATGCCGATGTGAGACTCTCTATGCTTCGAATGAACCTCCTCACAGGAGGACTTGTTGATGACCCAACTAACTTGCCGAGAACGTCGGCTCATTTGCTTTAGCCCGTGGGATCCGATGAATGTTGGAGTACCGAATGAGGCCAAGATCTCCTTTGCTTTCTCGAGGTCTTCGCTCATTCGGTCCTCCTCGCCTCAGATCCGCCAGGACCAGTTTACCACGACACGAATCCCGAAGATCCGGACATGGTCCACTCTCAATTCATTTGCGGGCGAGTCCCGAGATCGCGCCATGCTCCACCTCATTATTGGTGGTTGGGAAGGTAAACCGAGGGCGTGGTCACTTCTTGATTGTCCGCCCGAGGAGGAGAATGCTCGCTCATTGCCTGCTTTGCATGAAGCTCGTCCACGTACATCCGCCAACAGTTATCGGGCGGTGCAGGGCGGAGTCCTCCGCTGTGGGGCGGGTGTTGGGCGACCCCACCGGTGAGCCGACCTCGGTGAATTTGGCTTCCACCGTGAAGTCGGAGAGCTGCCCTTTTATGGCCGGCCTCGGGAGTGCGAGATGTCGTGCTCGCGAGCTCCAGTCTCACTGCTGGCGCGTCCGGATGACTCGCTTGGACAAGACTTGTCTCAAAGGTAGGTTAATACAGACATGTAATGAGCCCGAAAGTAGGGTCGGAGGCGTCGCATGCTCACTGTGGCTAGTGCTACCTTTTCGGGTGGTGTACCTCATCTCCGGTCCCTTGAGAGCTCGGCTAATGAAGTAGATGGGAGTTGTCGTCCTCCCGTCTCGTACTATCAAGATCGATGGCCTCGTCCGAGGCGGCCAAGTATAGAGAGAATTCACCTTGTTTGGGCGGACGGTGGTCGGCAGGTCGGCCAGATACTCTTCACCGTGCGGGCGACTGGTGTTCTTCCCGCCAGCGAAGTCCCGAGCTCTCCTCGGGATCTTGAAGAAGGAAGTCGCTTCTACGGCCCGAGCAGGGAATCACCGAGGCGGCCAGGCACCGATGAGTTTGTGGATCTCACGGATGGTCCTCGCACCGCATGTCGAGCACCGCTCACCTTGGGATTGGCCTTGAGCCCTCTTGAAACCCAAAGATCCCAAGAACTTGCGGTCTTCACCATAAATGTACATTTACGGGGTTGAGCTTGAGGTTGGCCGACCGGAGAGTTGGAGGATAGTCCGAGGTCATCGGCGCAGCTCTCCGCTTTTCGACTTTTGACTACGATGTCGCCGACGTGACCTCGACGATCTCCCGATGTGGTCTTTGAATGTTGCATCCACCATCCTCCGGTAAGTAGCCGGCGTTCTTGAGCCGAAGGCATCTTCGATGCGTAAAACGCCAAGTCGATGATGAATGCGGTCTTGGGCGTCTTCCGGCTCATCGAGTTTGATGGTACCCTTTGTATAGATCTGGGAAGCTGAACATCTCGTGGCCCACCAATGCCTCCACCTTCTTGTCGATGTCGGGAGGGGTAGCAATCTTTGGGCGCGCTTGTTGAGGTCGGTATAATCGACGCACACGCGCCACCCTCCTCCAGCTTCGGACCACGATCGATTAGCCATCCGTGCGGTATTGAACTCGAACAAAATCTTGGCCTTGAAGTTGAGTCACCTCGTCCCTTATGATCGCTGCGTCGCGAATATCCTTTTCTTCTGCGGATGGCTTGGTAGCCGGTCGATGTTGAGCGGTGAGTTATGAGCTCGGGCGACACTCGGTCATATCGGCGGGGACCACGCAAACACGTCCTATATTCTCTCGAAGTTGTATGACACGCGTCGGATGTCGGTTGGGCCACTGGTGCCGACACGATGACCTTCGAGGATCGTCGTCGCATAGTCGAAGCTCCGGTCAGTCGTCCGGCATCGGCCTCAGGGGTTCTCAGAATTGCTATGCCTAGGGCGAGGCCGCATCTTGGGTGGAGACTCGTGGCATTCTTTTCTTGCCGCTTGGTCGCCTCGGATGTTAAGCACTCCCACCGGGTGGGAATCTTGACGGTGAGGTGGTAGACCAACAGACGGCCTTGGTGGCGTATAGCCAATCTCTCCTGTGATGATGTTGTGCGGAGGGGGGCTGGACCAGAAAAATTTGATGGCCTTGGTGACCGACCGGGAGCCCGTCCCACTCAGAACCGGAAGGGTAATGACGCCTCGGGTTGACCGCCTCCCGGTGAAGCTCCGTAATTGGGATAGCGGAAGTACACAGAATACCTCCGACCTCGAGCTTATCCGAGCAGCTCCGGAAGATGATCTTGACGGAGGCCCCGATGTCGACATAGACCCGATGGACGTTCTTGTTGCCCACCACGGCTCAGTATGGTGATGGCGTCACAGTGCGGCATGATTTTGGGCACCGGATCCTCCTCGAGAACACTATGTCCTCGCCGTTCGGAGTCGCTTATTCTTTGGCTCCTCGGGCGGCCTCGGGCTGCGTTCATAACGACGACCTGCCGCTCGATGGGCGATCCGGTTATAACATAGACCTGCTCCATAACATTGGGACCTTCATCCTCGCCGTCTTCGTGTCGGGTCGTCGTCAAGGTCGGTCCGCAGCTTGTTGCCACCGTTATTCTTCCCCGCCTTCGCTTCCGGCCCACCGGTCGGTATTTCTTGAGGCTCCACCTTTGACGAGCTCGCCGATCTGCGAGCCAGTTTACGCAATCCTCGGTATCATGACCATACCCCGGTGATAGTCACAATACTCCCGGTGGACCTCTTCGATCCTCCTTTCATAGGAGGGGCTTTGGGAAGAGCTCGGCATGGAGCTCGAATATTTCCGCCCGATTTGAGCAGGGGGCTCGCCGCCGTGGTTGGGTCGAGGTCCGAGCCCGGACTCATGGTCCTCTTTTGATCCCGTCGAAGGCGCCGGCGATCGCCGACTTTCGGTCATCGGCTTTTTCTTCGGACTTACGCTTGTCCCAGTTTCCTCTTCTTCCGATCCGACTGTCTCCTTTGAAGAAGTTGTCCACCGGTTCCAAAGCTTACTCGCGCCTTTGGTTTCTCCTCGTAATTTCTTTGTTCGGTGCGTCGGGTCGGATCCGTTTTGAACGCGTTGATGATGTGAGATCGTTCTTGCCGTCAATTTTGAGCGACTCTTTGATGAACCTCGAGGCGAAGTTAGACATCGTCTCGTCCCGCCTGGCGGATTGTGGCAGTCGGAGGAAGGGCTGGGTGGCATCTTCCGATAGAGCGCCATTTGAACCGATCCATAAGGTCCCAGAAGGTGTATCTTGTTACGGCGAGCGAGGTGAACCAACATGCGTGCGTTGGAGATCAAGACCTCGGGAAGATTTTGCACATGTGAAAATCTTCCATTCCTCGATTCGCCATGTTGGTAGTGTGGCGAAAAGGAAGTCGGAGGGTCTCCTAGCCATCGTGGCGGCAATATTGGGTGCCCGTGTCATTTGGGCGGGCGTGTCTAGGATTTCCACGGAGAAAGGGAGATGATTCTCCGCACCGGCCGAACCCCGGAGATCGTTGTCATCTCTTTCATGAGGGTGGGGATCGATAAGCGCCTATCGTCCCTCCGAGGGAGTTCGACTCGCCTTTCTTCCTCTGCTTTGCTCGGCTCTGCAGTCGGCATGACGAGATGGAGGCGGCTCATGAATGGCGAGGGGTGGCCCGGTGGTGGCGGCTCGTCCGCGGTGGCGGCTCAGCGTGGTGGCGGCGGCTCGTCCGAGGTGATCGGCTCGGCGAGTGGGTGCGACAGCTCGGCCGCGGTGGCGACTCGCGATCGGGGTGTGATGCACGCTCACAATTGTCTCGCCGAGGCGGGCGCCGGCTGCCGGAGGGAATGACCTCGGGCGGCGGGTATTCAGTTCGGGGCCCTTGAGGGCCCGCTCCTTTGTCCTCTCGTTGAGAAGCTTTGAATTGGCCAGGTTGGCGCTGAGGAACTTCGGTCACGGCTCGGCCGAGGACCTCGTGGGACTAATGAGTCGTTTGTTCATCCTCGTTGAAGTCGGCATCTTCCCCACGTTAGGGAGGCGGTCCCGAGGGTGTATGGAGACGCTTTCCATGTTGCCCTCGAGTGTGAGCACTCGTGGCGTCTGCGATCTCCTTCCGCGACGACGAGTGACCTGGTCGTCCTCAAGACGGTTGTTGCCGCCGTGGGCGGCGGTTGTGCGTGTTCTCGCCATTAAGTTGTAGAGGAAACGCTTTCTTGTTCGATGTTTCCCAGACGGCGCCAATGATAAATCTAGTTACGTGAGTGTGCGAGATTTATGTAAAGCGATAAAGAACATCATGCTTTTACGTGGTTCGATCGTTAATGAGATCTACGTCCACGGAGAGAGTTTATCAATACTTTCACTATAATTTGAGTGTAGGGAGTATAGTTACAAGCTCTTAGTGTTCGATAAGTTGCCAACCCTTCTATTGTCAATTTTCCTTCTATTTATACAACCCCGAGCTCACGCAATCAAGGCGTGCTCAACCTCTACATTGGTCGTGACTCTTCCTCCGGCGTGTCCTCCATTGGCGGAGGCAGGGACGCCGCTTTCACGCACGCCACGTGGAGGTGGCCCGACTTTGGTTACAGGCGTGTCCTCCATTGGCCGAGGGGCGCGACTTTGGTTCTGGGGTGTCCTCCATCGCCGAGGGTGGCGCCGACTTTGGTTCTCGGCGTGTCCTCCATTGGCGGGCGGCAGGGACGTCGCCTGCAAGGCCACGTGGAGGTGGCGCCGACTTTGGTTCTGGGCTAGGGTTTGGGGGCTGGTTAGGGCTCGCTTGGGCTCAACCGCGTGGGCGCTACCAACATTAGCCCAAATGTTTAGGCGCATTAGTGGGCACGATCGGTTGGGCCATATCCCATCACCAAACAACCTAAATATAAAAAAGGAAAAAGGGTGGCAGCTGCTGCGCTATGTATATTACGCAACAGTGTAGCTGCAGCCATTTTGGAAACCATCCAACTGTAATTGGAGCTCGGCGCCATTTTTTAGTGCAAGAAAAAGAAAAAGAAAAAGAAAAAGAAAAAGAAAAAGAAGTCTACGCAATTTAGGAAATATTAATATTCCCTGAGAAAAAGACAAATGAAATTAACAAATTGTAATCAGCTACACAATCTCTATATATGCACGACAATTTAAGCGAATTGACTTGGTCAGTGACAAATTTTTAAGCAATAAATTGACAACTTGTTTATCATCCATACAAAATGCTAAACAAACAAAGCGGCGAAGAATGGACAATTCTAACAAATTTTTGCACATTAAAAAAACCCCAAAACAGTTTGATATTCAGACACTAGTAGTTGTGTATATGCTAATATTTCAAAGGGGGCCAATTTATATACCCAACTATCAAAAATTAAGACACCCTATATCCAAACTAAAATTAACTACACCCTATACCAAAACCTATTAAAAACTATATTCTTGTTCAAAACAATCAAAATTTGCAGAACAACACAAAGAAAAATTTGCGTAAATTTTGCGACGCCTTATCTATTCTTTTTTCTCGTGCGAAATGGAATCGATTCCTTTTTTGTTTCGTGCTAACATTAACTCTCTTAAAACCACCCACATTCACGCATTCAATTCACGATTCAAATTCTTCTTCAAAATTTGAAAACTCACCCACATTCACGCGATTCACATTCATTCAAATTCTTCTTCAAAAATTTGAATTTTGTTCTTCGCAATTTTCTTCAATTTTCATTCCCATTCCGTGAATTTCGATTTGTATTTCCATTACCATTCCCATTCCCGCCGAAGATAAGAAGAGACGTGAAGAACAAGAGGTAACGCCAAAATAATTTCAAAAATTGAAGTTTCGGGTGGGATGTTTCCTATCGACCGGAGAGTTTTATTTGAATTTTTAATAATTATGTATTAACTCAATTTTCTAATAATTAGGGTTTTGCTTATTCGAATCGAAGAAAGGAAGTGAGAATATTTGGTTGCTTATTCAATCGAGCGAGAATATTTGGTATGTTTTATGTTTTCGCCATATTATTTGCTATAAATATAGTTATGCGATTTTTAGATTTTGTTTTGATATGTTAAGATGATTTTGATGATTTTTATTTTTGTAAGATTATAATAATGTTTAGGAAATATAGGAAATATTTTGTTGGTTATTGTTGGTTTTACAAGTTTCGATAGGAAATATTTTAGATTTATATGTGAATGTTGAAATTTGAAATGATAAATGTTGGTTTTACGAAAATTGAATTAATTTGTTGTACTAATTGAACTTTCCGATCGGTGAAGGCTTCTCCCATCGTGGGAGGAAGCCTTCACCGATCGGAAAGAGGTGATTCGATCGAAACAACGAATTGTTTCAATATATTTGTTGTCTCCGATCGGAAAATAGGTGAATTCAAAATTGAATTAATTTGTTGTACCAATTGAACTTTCCGATCGGTGAAGGCTTCTCCCGTCGAAGGAGAGAAGCCTTCACCGATCGGAAAGTTCAATTGGTCGATCGAAGACAACAAATTAATTAGTTATTAATATTTAGTTATTAATTGAATTATTTAATTTTCTAATTATTAGTTATTAATTGAAATTATTAATTGAATTTTGTAATGATGTAAATATTAATTCAATTATTAGTTATTAATTGAAATTATTAATTGAATTTTGTATAATTAGTTGTTAATTATTAGTTATTAATTGAAATTATTAATTGAATTTTGTAATGATGCAGTATTATTTTCAAGGCAATATGTCGATTTACCCAGTATGTTTTCGTGTGAACCCTTAGTATGTTTACCTTAAATATATTTTGTAATTGAGATTGATAAATGTTGGTAGATGTGATTGAATAATATGATTGTATATGATTGAATATGAGTAGTTGAATTATGTTATTGAGATCGATAAATGTTGGTAAATGTTATTGAATAATATGATTGTATATAATTGAATATGAATTATGTTATTGAGTATGTTAATATTGTTTATGGCTTGTATGTTTCGAGATATCTGCTTTGGAATATGATTGAATAAATAGCGTTTATGGTATATGATTGAATAATATTTCATTTATGGTTTAGAATGGTTAAATTGTATTACTTAATTATGGCTAGTTTTGATAGGTGATTTGTAGTTCTAATTATTTTTATATTTGTATGATAGGATGTTTATTGATGCGAATTATATACAAATGAAATAATTATTGTAGTAGTTTGTTGGTTTGTTGTCGTTGTGTAATATGTGACATTGATATAATTGTAGGTCGATCCTGTTTTCTTGAGGCTACCACGATAAATGTGGTGGCGGATGTAAAGACTTATTATAGGACTGATTATTTTAAATATATTAAGAATGTCTTGCTAGATAAGGCGTGAAGAGTTGGTAGATATGTTTAGGGGGTTGCTTTGGTCATCCGATTGATTGGACTCCGAGCCTAAGTCTAGTTTTCTTTGCACCATTTAGTCTCCGTCCGAGATAGAGCTACGCGATCCGAGATGTATTTTTCATCAATGGAAGATATATATGTTTTTCGATTAAAGATTATGCCTAGTCACCGCCGCACTGGGTCATCATCATTTGATCCCACACTGACTACGACTTGAGCGACGCTGAGGTCTATAGTCTTTTTTGCGGCACACAGATTACATTACGTAATCTAGTAGATAGATTTTGTAGTAGTGATTTTAGTGATGATGTAGATCTTCGTCACTATTTACGTGTATTGCGTTATTACCCTCTATGGGTTCGTATTTGGATACGATACGGGAAGATAATAGCTGATTGGGTTTGGGCATTGGTTGACGATCCGGGGCGTTTTGCCAATTTCCGTGGGGGCCTCTGCTTACGGATATTGAGATATTATCTGACGCAGTTGTCAACCTAATGCTCAATACCACTTTTACGGACCGATCCCGGGCACTATATGCTTGGTCACCGAGATCATACCAGCTTGGGAAGTATAGCTGGACGCACATCAATCCCACAACAGATCCGAGAGTGTTGAGGTGGAAGTTCAAGAGTAGCTCTCACCGCTTTTACTGATCACTTTTGAGCAAGAGGTATTGAATTTTATTATAATTTTAAATCATGTATGAGGTATTGTATTTATTAGAATATTAAATAACATCTTTTAATTTATTGTAGGTCGGTTATCATCTCACATCCATCGAGCCGACTCATTCGAGGTTAGCACCGCCTTGGGTGTCATCTCACACCCTCTCCACTCGGTGTGAATTTTGTTATACCGTCAAATCCTTTGAGGAGGGACGACGCCCTTCTCGTCGTGGTGTGTCTCATCCACCTCCGGTGGATGAGCCTCGGCGTAGACGCCGAGTTCGAGGAGGGCTCCACGCTTTGTTGAGGATCCCGATCTTCGGGGTCTCCATCGAGCAGCCTCGAGCCTTCACCTGATACCCAGCCGGAGGACATCGTCGGTTGGGTTCGCTGAGGTTCCGGTTGTTGATGAGCTGCGGCCATATGTGGATAGCCGTCCATCCGCTGAGAGACGGATACGGGAAGATGCACGGGAGGCGGCTTCATCGAGCGGTGGTGGTCGGCACCTGTATGCGTCTTAGTTCCGTCGATCGTCGCTGGATTCGAGAATCTATCCGAATCTGTCCGGAGGAGGAGACAGAAAGCGATGCGACGATCGAGGTCTATCGAAGACAAATTTATTCCAAAGATAAAGAAGTGGTTTGAAAACCTCTTAGAAGACTGATGTGGTTGCACACATAGGGATGATCGGCTCCACATGCACCTCATGTCCCACGCCATCCGACGACGACGGCGAGAGGTGAAGATCGGAGACCACATCACCGCCCACCGTATGTCCCCGAGGCAGTGGACATATTGAGCCTACCGAGGCAAAGACCGCATCGGCCAGTGATACCCTCCCCGCTACTCTCACTGGATCCATGGTACCGATCCCGAACTACATCTCATCATTCCATGATGGATCTGGACCTATTTAGTGATCGGCGCCTCGACGCCGTGAGGCGGACTTTCGAGCCCGTGCAAGCAGCAGTTGGAGGAATGTAACTATTAAGTCTCATATTTGGCGCTTATAATATTTCATTATATTTGTTATGTTTTCATTTTCTAAATTAAATGTTTGTAGTTCGGGATCCGGAGAGGTGAACGGGCACGGAGACCTTCGGTACAAATGAGGTCACCATACGTGAATAGCCCGATGCCACGTCCATTATCCGATGATACATTGATAAATTACCGGCGTTCTTGAACACAAATAAGGCAATGGTGGTTGTTCGAGTACCGATCGACAAGTCCAGTTGCATTTTTCGTGAATATCGAAATGCCGAGGCGCTTTGATGTTCGGCACGCTTTTATACAATATGCTTCGTTTTTTAAGTACATCTACTTATATTGATATGTATCCTAAAATAATTTTGCAGTCGTCGATCTATTCATGGTGTATTTGAGGATGAGACTCGATGCCGGATCGACGTATTGATGGGGTGGATTATCAAAACACAATCATCCTCGATACTAGTTTTTCGTAAGTCTTTAATACAATCAATATATAGTATATATGTGTAGTATCTCTAATTACTTAATTTTCAATGTTGAATAGATGCTTTTGCAAAATTCATGGTCCGAGGTACACGCAATGCTTTCGTCCCACACATTCAAGACCCGCGTGAGGCACCATTGATCATGACCCGAGAGCATTGTTTACATGGCAACCACCGCATTGGATAGCATTGTCCTCGGCATGGCGGGTTATACATCATGGTTACGTGCACGCAGTAACCTTATTTAATACAATAAATATTAATTTATCTAAATGGTTACGTGTCCTTGTTTATTTTATCTAAATATTAATTTTATAGATCATTATCCCTTGCGCCATCGAGTGGCGTTTCGTGATAGTACGCGTGGATATGCACTCCGTCATTGCGTCGTTTGACTCGCGTATTTGGAGGATGGACCGGGATCAAGTGGATGCGAGGATGATGGACTTCGTGTGCTGACTAGATTATTGCGTAGCTTCTTCTCTTCACTAGATGGTTCGAGGCTAACTCCACCGATACCACCATGGAATAATGATGCGGTTATTACACGAGCCTCTTGAGGTATTTGACCGGAAGACGATTTCAGTGATGGTCCATTTGCGTGCATGGTGGAACGCCTTATTTCAGTTCACCGAGCATCGAATGGGTATGTCTAATGTTGTAGCATATAGACATAAAGTAGGTGGAAATATATATGAGATATGTGATCCATATAAGCAGCCGAGAGGAAGAGGAAGAGGAAGAGGTAGAAATTAGCATGTACTGGTATATTGGTATGTATTTGTATATTGGTATGTATTGGTATATTGGATGCAAATGGATGTTCATATTATTTATCGAATATTTGATTATAAGATAGTTATTAATCCTCGTGACAACAACTTAGTATTTAACTCGAAGCTAAGATCGTTGAATGAATTTGTGTGTTGTTTTTGAAGAATCATAGCTCAATGAAATAAGTATTACATAACCTATAAAATGAAACAGACGTTATTCGAACAAACAAACAAACTCTGTGAAGATCAAAGTTTTCACCGCTATTCAAACAAACAAACAAACTTCATCGCTCTTCTTCTTTTTCTTTTTTTTGATAAAAGATTAATGTTTTAGTTAGTGAGATATATATGTGTTCTGACGGATTGTTGATGTTTAGCGACGGATTTTTCCGTCATTCGCATATTTTTTCTAGTGTCAATTCAATTCAATTCAATTTGATTAAGTTAAAATAATAATAATGTTAATAATATCTTTACATGAATGTTTTCTTTCATTACAATGTCACTCGCCTCGGATAAGTAAGGACACTTCCGACGCGTATGAGATTCATTACCACACAAGCTACATGTCCGTAGTGCACGACTTCTACTACTCGATCCCACTTCATTTGGATGACGATATCGACCCACTTTCGGCGCCCACTGACGGACTCTATTAGGAGGCATAAGCGTAATTCCAAAGAACATCCGGAGGAACAATCCAAGTAGATCGTGGTGAACAGATTGATCCGATACTTAGTATGCTTGGCTAGCTTTGAGAATGGTAGTACTCCCACATAGTTAGATATATGGTGACCTTTATGACTAAAAATTTATATAATCAATTATATGTAAGTGAAATCAATTTGATCAAAAAATTAACATAATTAAACTTAAATTGCACCATATAGTCAAGAATGACATGAGAACACCATCATATCCATGTCCCACTCCAAACACGCACACGATTGCGTATTTAGATTGACTCGAATGTTTTGCTTCGTGCTTGACTTTGAAAGTGGAGTCGATGAGGGCACTACATCGTGTCTGCGTGATAGTTCCATTGATACCATCATCTTACGCGCTGCTTCAGGGTCAATTCACCGCGTACCTCTTTCTTTGCTTCATGTCTCTCGAACCATCTTTCGTAATGTGACGGATTGCCTCAATCATTGAGCATATTGGCAATCGTCTCAGCCCACAATATTCGAGAATTGAATGATTCGCAATGTTCGATGTCATAAAACGTAGCGCTAACGGCACCGTGATCTAGCCCACTTCGCACTCCAACCTCCACCAACTTGGTATATGCGCCACTACCATCGGCCTTCACGAGACTTTAACATAGCCATCGCTTTTCAAAGTGTGTATCTTGCACGCATAAGCGGCTTTCGAAATAACTGCGGATGGTTGCCCAAACGGGTGATTTTTTCGCAGATGGTAGTAGCATAATCCGTGTGTTGCATCGGGTAGACACACTTGACCGCGTTCATTATCTTGACATGGGCATCTCAAACAATCAACATCTCTGGATTTGATCCATAAGCAGCTTGTAGTCGAGACAGAAACCAAGTCCATGAGACATCATTCTCGATCGGACCAATTCCATAAGCTAATGGAAAAACTTGCTCGTTGCTATCCTTTGTCACGGAACGAATAATATGCCTTTATTGCGGCCCTTCAGTGCGTGCATCGTCGACTACAATCACGGTCGGAGGCACAATGTGTACGCCAATCTGCATGAACCGAGGCGACAAAGAGGTGGCGGAACCGACCATCTAATCCAATATCTAAGTCGGTCATCGAACCGGATTGCTCATCCGTAACATATGCAGATAACTCGGTAGTAGGTGAAATGATTCTTCATGTCCACCGTATATCATCTCGATCGCCCTATTACGGGCTCGCATTGCTACATCAGTATGTAACGTGTACCGTACTCGCCGCAAATCGACCATAATGGACCTCGGCTTTAGCACTTCACCGTCTTCGCGTATTTTTCGTGATATGTATGCTGCAATTACACGGCATTAACCTTCCTTACTCCGATATTCACTAGGTTACGTGCGCAAGTATGTATAGCATCAAACTTGCGGACAAACCAAAATCCACCTCAACTGCGATGCACGTAGTAGAAAAGGACACCGATTATGATATCGACATTTGAATGTAATCCTCGAATTATCGGATCGAGGAATAACAAATTCTACTCGACGTTCCAAATGCCATAGCCCCACCGGATATCTTGATTCACCCTGTCATCGAAGATGGAACCTTCGCTCGACTCGTCGGGTCTGGAACCGAGTCCGAGGACGAGCAAAGAGATTAATCAAGCATCATGAGGAATAACGAGGACTAGCCGCTTGCTCATCTCCTCAACTTCTTCTCGCTCTAGGCCTCCTACGTGCTCTTGCGTGTTACTCGCATAATCGTAGATAGAAGCTTCCGAATCCACCTCTCAAGGATCCATCGTCAAACTCTACAAATGAGCCATAGCTCACCAAAGCACTCGCGATCTTCTTCCTCTTCATCCGACTGCTTCATCTTCTTCTTCTTCAACGTAAATGTCGTCATCGCCGTCCTCAACAAGTGTATCACCAGTTGTGGTTGCGGCATATGTTGGGAAAGCAATTCTGGATGGATCCATGTGTTGCGCATATATTGAGATGTATCGACATCAAACCAATCGATGATGTAAATTGTTGTGTCAACGACGCATCGAACGATATGTTTTGGGAAGTGTAGTCATATGTTGGCGAGGATGGTATCTCAAACGAAGGTCTATATAGTTCTTGCTCCGATTGGGATGTGTCGGCATCGTGAGTCACATAGACCTCTCTTGGGCATCATGAGCCAATCGAAAAGTTGATCATCATTACTCAAAAGTAATTTGATAATTCTACCACTCAGAGATCTCGATAGATAATACAATTGGTAGGTTGTACTCAACGAATTTCCCAACATAATTTCATTAATCATCTCTATGAACTCCCGAAAATTACATTGTCCATTCGAACAAAGGCATTTGATGATACCGCCAATGTAACATAAAGAAGGATCCCACCGCCTCCATATCGAACAATAATGCTCTTCCATCCCGACATCTATAACAAATACAAGATTACATTAACGAAATATACTGATCTTAACATGATTTTTCTAATGTCTTAATGTTTACACTAAAATTATCGCTACAATAAGAAAAATAGCAATCTAATCTAAGTCTAATTAAACGAATTATGCCAAGAATTATCTAAGCGAATTATCCAATAATTATAAATTGCGAAACAATCGAATTATCTAAACAAAATAATAATAAATCTAAAGATATTTGCTAGAATTTAAACAAAATAATAAATTGCTCGAATTATCTAACAAAATAATTCTAAAGATAGTATTATAAATTGCTCGAATTATCTAACATAATAATAAATCTAAAGATAGGAATAATAAACAAAATAAACAAAATAATAATAACAAATCTAAATAAAACTAAAGATAGTATTATAAATTGCTCGAATTATCTAAACAAAATAAATCTAAAAAATTTAACAATAATAAATCTAAATAAAACTAACAATAATAAATCTAATATCATAAACAACAATAATTGGAAGATTATCCTAATTGATTTCATTTAAAATTAATTGATTTCATTTAAAATTAAAACAACAACAATAATTCAAGATTATCCTAATAAATCTAAAATTATCCTAACAATAATTCAAGATTATCTAATAAATCTAAAATTATCCTAATTGATTTAATTTAAAATTAATTTCTAAAACAAAAATCTCTCTCTGGCCGAATAGTTTTATGTCTCCGTCGATATTTCCTTGTTTCCGATTGAGCGGAGACATCAATTAATAATTAGTATTAAATTCATTTGATAATTAGAAGATTCCGTTCGAAAATAAGCTCTCCTAAATTAGAAAATAGTTCTCTCCGGTCGACAATTCAAGATTCCGGTCGACAATTCAAGATTCCGTTAAATAGAATCGATGTTAATTTGATAATTTCCGTGGACCAATTTTATGTTTTCGAAATGAATAACCGGAATCAAGGAATTGGTCGAACGGGAGAGGGTAAATGTAATTTAATTTTTTATTGATTACAAACATAATTAAATTAATTATTCAAAATCCTCTCTCCGTCGACCAATTCCTTGATTCCTATCGATCAAATCAAGGAATTGGTCGACCGGAGAGGGATTTTGAATAATTAATTTAATTATGTTTACAGATCAATAAAAATTAAATTACATTAAAATCCTCTCCGGCCGACCAATTCCTTGATTCCGGTCGACCGGAATCAAGGAATTGGTCGACCGGAGAGAGGGATTTTAATGTAATTTAATTTTTTAATTCATTTATGATTTTTTTAAAAACCCATAAAATCATTTATTTATCTATTTTTTCATATAATTCCTTTAATTCATCGACTGGAGAGGGATTCCTTTAATTCATTTATTTTTTCATATAAAAAAGCCATAAAATCGTATAAAACATCTAATTTCATCTAAACTAATTATATGCTATATAATTATAAATAATTATCTAAACGAATTATATCGAATTATATATACTAATAATACAATAAAATCCAAACACTAAACAAATTATCCAATTAATTTAATTATCTAAATTATATATACGAATTATGCAATAAATTCAAAACACTAAATGAATTATCCAATTAATTTAATTATCTAAACGCAATAATTTATCCATACCAATAAACAATAATAAATCTAAACAAAATAACAATAATAAATCTAAACACAAATTAATATCATAAACAACAATAAATTCAAAACACGTGAAAATAAATAAAAATTGAATAACTTACTTGTTGAGACACACTCTTGGGTTGTGGATCGAAATGAAGAACGGAAATTAGGAGCAAAGAGCAATAGCAATGTAATGAAGAACGAAAATTAGGAGCAAAGCAATAGCAATTTGTTGGATTTGTATTTGTTACTATCGAATTGTATAAATATGAGAGATTGGTTCAATTATTGGTTTACTTTTACTGCATTTATTTGTCTTCTTCAATTTTTCGCAATTATTTGTCTTCTTCAATTTTTCGCAATTTTAGGCGTAATTTATTTGTCTTCTTCAATTTTCTACAATTTTAGTTGTAGCTTTTACTTTCGTAGTACTATTTTGTACACTATTAATTAATACGTAAATATGAAGGATAATTTCAATATTAAATATTTCAAAATTCATAAGTTGTGTTATAATTTCAAGATTTCAATATTTTACAAAATTTCCATAGATTACCTTTAAATATTAATTTAAATATCATACATTCAATTTAAATTAATTAGCCTTGTTTCCGATCGAAAATCGTTGATTCGGTCGACCTTTGATGTTACTCTATCGTGGGAGACATGAATTAATAATTAGTATTAATTTCATTTCATAATTCCTCTCTCCGGTCGACCAATTTCAACATGAATTAATACTAATTATTAATTCTTTGATGTTTCCGATCTGAATTAATTAAAATTGTATTAAAAATCCTGTCTCCAGTCGACCTATTCAAAATTTGAATTTTTAATTAAATCCTCTCTCCACGATTTTAATTAATTCCTCTCAAATTAGAGATGCATCCAATGACCTATTCAAAATTTGAATGTTTAATTAAATCTCTCTCCTGTCGATTTTAATTAAATCCTCTCTCCCACGAGATACATGATTTAATAATTTAATGCTTTTAACATAATTTAATGATTTAATGATATCATTCATATATAAAGTAATTTAAAATAATAATAATATCCAATACATGAAAATAATTTCCCAATCATTTATTGATTTGTTATGTTTTGGTCGGTGTTATGTCGTTTCACCGACCAAACCCATGAAACTCACTAGAAATATATATTAAAAATATAAATGGGTATGTTGTGTATTGATTTTGTAAAATGAAGATGAAATTGTCTGCACTTTTAAAATGTGTGTAGTTGATATATTCCTATTTCAAATGTCATTGCTGTAAAGATTCTTTTATATTGTTTGAATGTAGAGAATAATTTGCCATATTCGAGAATGAAGGGATTAGGTGATATTAACACATCAAATCAAGAATCGCTAGATTGATTTACTCTTTTGCCCTTAGATTTTAGACACACCACCGACAAAAATTAGTATATGTATATGCATCTATACATACAACTCTCCACATGGGAATTAGGTAACATAAACTACCTACTTTGTTCTTATATCATATAATGAGAACACTATATACTTTATATTAAAGGGTACCCAATAATACTTACGGCTTATAAATTGGATGTTCCAATTATGTTAATCACTAATTGTTATCATGAATTGATTGTCATAATTAATACACTTCTATCGCTGGCATTTTCAACTTTTTTTTTTTGTCAATTAATACAGAAATTTTAAAGGTTGCATCACGGTGGACTCGAACCCGAGATCTTTGACCTCGGGCATTAACCACTCTATCACTAGGCCAACACACACACACACAAACATTTTCAACTTTTTGGAATTGCTGTTGTATATGGTAGTACCTTTTAAAAGCATTTACAAACATGCATGTCTTTCGTTTTTGAGCTTTTTAAGTATCAAGATCATTATGTATATTTTCATCACATTGAGACGAAGAGGGTTTCAAATACAAATAGTATTACAATCACATGCAACTTATCTTCGTTTACATTAATTACCGATGTCGGAATCGAGTTGTCAAAGAGGTTCGATGGAGCCGCTCTAAATAAAATTTTAGGCCGACAACCAATCAATTCGACCAAAATCATTTCTAAACACAAAAGTATCGGGTCGGCCAAATTTCAAAGGCCGGGCCAATCTGAAATGGGGTCGAACACTTTGATAGCTTTATCTGAGATCCTCAATTAAACTATTATCTTACTTATAACATGATCTACTGCTTTGATGAGCTAGGATTGTTTTGTAGGTCTCTAAAATCAATTGAGCCTAAAGGGCGTCGGTACATGATTTTATACACTTACAAATTTATCAATGACAAATTTTTTATAAGCCCCATCACTTAAATCTTCCTGTCTACTATAACATGAAATATTTAATACTTCCTCTGTCACCAAGAGTTTAGCACAATTGCTTTTTTCGACGTTCACTAAAAGTACATCACCATTCATTTTTGGGACAATATCCATACTCAATCCTTATAATTCAACATCACAATCAATCATTATTTTTCAAAATATTATCACTTCTTCACTCAAAAAACATCTATGATGGAACATATTTTCTACTAAAAAAATATCTATCAAATATTTATTAAAACTCGTGTTATTCCCAAATTGATATACAAGAACTATATATGGTCCCTCCAGTACTTTAATTCTACAAATTAATAAAAATATAACGCAAAAACCATTGTTTTAAATTTTAATGAAAATAGAAATTAAAGAAAAATCCCAACTAATTGTTATTTTACATTTTTTCTGAGTCGATATATGATTAGCATTTGCCTTTATGCATGCAGTCCGACATTTTCACTCTTAGGATGTGCAATTTAAGAACATGAGCCTACCTGTAACACCAGATAAGACTTGAAGCTTATAAATGCGATTCTTGAATTTTTGTACTTGATTTAACTACATCACATCATCTACAATCTACCATGCAACATTAAATGGAGTCAGCATGAATCTGTCGCATGTTTCCGTAATCAATAGTTAGGAGTTCCGAGTTCCGAGAGTGTTAGAATATTCAAAATAAAAATTTAGTGATCTGAAGCACTATTTAATATTTTACATATTCAGCCCAAAATATTTAAACTAAAGTAATTGTTCTAATTAGATTAGTGAAGCTTGTTTACTAATCTTAAAATTAAACTAAAGCATTGGGAACTAAAATTGAAAAAAAACTTATAAACTTAAAAAGAATTAATTATATATGGACATGGGATGGAACACTAAAAGTAGGATAGAGGATTCTAAATACTTCTATCAATAACTTCTACGTCTTATTCGCACTCACTAAGTAACTAATGTAGGTGTTTATGCTAAAAAAAGGCAACATAGTTTAGAAAATAATAGTGGACAATGTTATTAGATATGAGTATTTATATTTTACCAAAAATATAATTTAGAGTTATTTGCATGCATGGGCGGACACAGGAAGGCTGGGTGGACTTAACCACCCACAAAGCATTAATTTTTTTTCTTATAAAGTTTGTCAAATATTGGCACTTTGCGCAAATTATTGTACGAAATCTCTCATCGCCGAATCCGATCTCCTCAAAATTTAGAAAATATTTCTTTCATCGATGATTTTTTTTACGTCTGTTCCTATTTGCATGACAATTGATTGAACGAGCGTGTCGGTGAGCCTAAAGAGCGACAACTGCTTTATTTTAAAAAGACGTGACCATTAATTGAAATTGAAAATGACAATTTGACATCGAGATCTCTATCTACTTATTACCCCCTTCCAAATTAAAAAAAAATTAATAATAGAAAAGAAGAAAAATGGTCATCCTATCACGCGAAACCCACGTGCCCTGTCCCATTGCGCGCAGAAACCTCTTCCCCTACATGCCACTCCTCCAAACTCCCAAAGTCCATAGTCAAACCCCACCAAAGCAGCCGTTGAATTCCGAGCTCCGTTGACCTTTTCTTCACGGTATGCTTAATCCACGGCCTCGCTTCCTAATATCGTAGCCCGCGTCGCACATGACCACCACATTAATCTTTACTCCAAAGTGAAATCTCACTCGTCACACTCGAATACCTCAACGATTAAATAATTAGAATGACTAATATTTAATACCTAAAAAAATATCATTTTAAAAAGGATGAAAACCCTATATTGTTATTACTAAATCTCGATGATTAATCTTATTTTAAATTTATTAATTCTTAAACAATTAAGATAAATTCGTGTAGACACACCGAATTAATCTCCTATCCTGTATGCATGGCTAGGTTCCTCTATTTTTGAGCATAAATCATTATAACTGTACGAAAATAAAAAATAAAATACAGAAACTCGTGTGAAGTTAAAGAGTTATGACTTGACTTTAGCTTACATGGAAATTGTCAGTCTCAGATCTCCGAATGAATATGAATATGAAGAATCCTCTGCATTGAATCACCCTCAACTTCCACCCATTGCCTGACAATTTTTTCCCCATTCTGCTCCAATTTTCTTTTACTAGAGAAATTTCCAGAATCTTTTCCATGTACAACTAGCAGGCAATAAGGAATCACTTTATTGCGAAGCTCCCCACTCAAAGAACTTTCTTGCACCTCATTGATTTCAGACAGCCAATATTCACATTTTCTCTAACTTTTATGGGATGTTCAGGTGAAATCACAGCCACCCTTTTCCTATTATGATTCCTTCATCTCCTCATTTCATTTTTGGAGATTCTAACAATCTCTGAAAGCGAGATAACACGGTTTCTTGAACTTGATCAACGATGAAGTATTCATGGCTTCCTCTCTGTTTCTTGATTTTCGCTACATTTCTCCCTTTTCCGAATGCACAATTACTTCAAACAGAGAGCAGAATCCTGTTCCAAATCCAGCAGCTTCTAGAATACCCACAGCCTCTTGAGACATGGAGCAACTGGACCAACTTTTGCCTCCTCCCTCCCACACCTTTCCTCACAGTCGTCTGTTCCAACAATCACATCACCGAGCTTACCATTGTCGGAAACAGAACCTCCCCTTCCCAAACTCCTAAACTCTCTGCCAGATTCTCAACAGATTCATTCTTCACCGTCTTAACAAAGCTCTCAAACCTGAAGAAACTCTCGCTAGTCTCCTTAGGCCTGTGGGGACCACTGCCGGCCAAAGTCAACCGTTTCCGGTCACTCGAAGTGCTGAACATCAGCTCCAACTTCCTCACCGGCGAACTACCTACCTCGGTTTCGACTTATCCGAACTTGACAAGCCTAGTTCTGAGTGATAATCTATTCAATAGGAGTGTTCCTGATCTAACTACTTTATCCTTGCTTCAAGAGCTCGATTTGAGAAACAATAATTTTGGGCCTAAGTTTCCATCATTAGGCAGCAATGTTGCCCTCATCAATCTGGCTAACAATTCCCTGAGATCTGAAATCCCACAAGATTTGAAGAAGTTGAGCAAGCTTCGATTTCTTGATGTTTCGTATAATAAGCTCGTTGGCCCGATTCCTTCCTTCTTGTTTTCATTGCCGTTGATTGAACACATCGGTCTTGCAAAGAATCAGTTGAGTGGGTCGTTTCCACCGAATGCTTCTTGCAGTGGGAATCTGACCTTTGTTGATGTTTCGAGCAATCTTTTGATTGGGAAGTTGCCTTCTTGTCTTGCTCCGGATGTTGGAAACAAGACGGTTGTCATAATGTGGAACTGTCTGTCTAATACGACGTCCAAGTATCAGAGGCCTAATGCTTTCTGCCGGAAAGATGCACTGGCTGTGATGCCTAATGTGATAAGGAAGGAAGAGGAATCTACCTTGAAATTAGGCCTCGTTCTTGGTATTATTGGTGGGATTGTGGCGATATTGGGTGTTTTGGGGCTGTTGATTCTTGTTATTTATAGAAGGCTGCAGAGGAAAGGGATCAATGAATTCAGAAGTGAGAGCTTTGTGATGGAGAAAGGCTCTCCAATAGGAAGTAAGCATTGTAAAGGAGCTGTGTTTTAGTCATTTTTTGATTTTTTTTTTCCTGATAGGGTTTGGAGTTTGTGTTTTTGATCAGGGCATGTTCCGCAGCCGATGAGGATGACGTCGATTGGGCTGCCACCGTACCACGTGTTCACACTCGAGGATATGGAAGACGCGACGAATAACTTTGATCCATCTAATCTAGTGGGAGAAGGATCGCAAGGGCAGGTATATATTGCTGTGTTTCTCTCTATATGTTTGTGTTGGATCTGAAATTTTTTGTGTGAATTATGCACTTTGAAAAACCTTGAAACAGCTATACAAAGGAAGGCTGAGGGATAGCTCTGTGGTCCTTGTGAAATGCTTGAAGCTAAAACAGAAGCATTCGTCTCAAGCTCTGCAGCAGCACATGGAGGTGATATCCAAGCTGAGGCACCGGCATCTGGTTAGCGTGCTAGGCCACTGCATCGTCTCCTACCACGACCACCCCAGCACGGCCACCACCATCTTCATCGTGCTTGAAAACATGTCTAATGCCTCATTAAGAGATCACCTCATCAGTACACACCACCACTCTTCACCTCTCTAGAACCCGAGAGTAAACAGCGCAGCTAACTTGGTTTTCTTTGTGAAAAAACAGATTGGAGAAAGAGAGAAGCGCTGAAATGGCCGCAGAGGATGGCCATCACCATGGGCGTGGCGAGAGGTATTCAATACTTGCACACGGGCGGAATTGTTGGGAACGACATCAAAATCGACAACATTCTTTTAGATGAGAGCCTCACTGCAAGAATCAGTAGCTACAACATAATCATACCGTCTAAGGTGAGACAAGAGTGATGCAGGAAAGTATAAATAAACTCAACAGTGTTACACGAGTTCTTGACATTTTTCGTTTGCTAACGATCGCAGGTTGGCGCAGAAAGCCCCCTGCACGGATCAGACGCCTCGAATTCACAAAATCCAGAAAAGGAAGATATATATGGGCTGGGAGCTATTCTTGTTGAGGTCATCACTGGTAGACCTATAGACTCTCAGAGTGAATTACAAGACCTCAAATTTCAGGTAATTTATTATAAAGATGGGCATGTTCATTCTTACATTACCTTAAACTTTGATCTAACACAATGTTACAGTTAGAGAGGAGCTTAGCAGAATCACCATCGAAGCTGAGAGACCTGATTGATCCTTCGATGCGCGGGACCTTTGCGTATGAATCCTTAAAAACAGTGGTGCAGATCACCATAAACTGCTTGAGCAAAGATGAGATGGGGCGGCCGACGGTGGAGGATGTGCTGTGGCATATGCAATACTCGGTGCAGGTTCAAGAAGGATGGACTAACAGTGGGAACCTTAGTGGAAGTCTTAGTGGAAACCTCAGTAATAGAATGTGATGATGCCATTGCCAATACTTTCTCTCACAATCACCTCTGATGCATCAAGGTTTTAGGTTGTCATTATGTCATACCTAGCAAATTTTGATGATAAACCTTGTAAAAATTTATCAGTTTTTCCCATGAAATGTAGAATTATAATGCAAAAAAGGGCCTTATCCATTTTAATTTTTTTAAAGGCATGCTCTGAATGTACAAAAATTGTCAAATTGGAGGGGTTAATTTTGACCTCTGCATGTGTACTGCACAATTAATGGTCAATACACAACTTCTATAAGAGGGGAAGTTTGCACATTTTAAGATGTCATTACTTGAATTTCCACCTTCAACTTCAAGCATTATTTTTCGGTGTCCGACAATAAAACCAACAGTTTTTTTATATTCCTACCTTGGATGCAAATATTAACTAGGTGCTGCGAGTATATATAAATATTATAAAAGATTAGAAATTAATTATTCTTTTCTAAAATCAAATATAAGTTAAATTGTGCAATTTGGCTAAATTTCGATTTTCACTGTCAAACGTACCTACTTTACTACCGTGCACCCCTAATGTAAAAAGATTAGTATCTTCATTTTAAATTATAAGTAATTATGTGTAGACAAAATAATATCAAAATATAAATACAGGCGTGACAAAGTTTATGTTTATATTAAACTTGTCGCACATGAGAATTTTGCTTTTATAGTATTTCATCTAACATTTTAATTTTGGATACTAAAATAAGTGTAGTTAACCCTAAAATAAATCGCAAAAAGTAACAATCCCTTTTTTGAGCTGTTAGCAATTTCCATCTCACCAGAAGAGCGGTAGTTTCTCCGGCTATGCAGCGGACGGCCTCCGGCAGCCTATGAGGCAAAAAATAGCACACCTAGTAAAAGATGGACTCTACAAAGAAGCGATTGCGCTCTACGCGCATAACCACTCCGCCTCTATTCGGCCGACGAATTTCACCTTTCCCTACATCCTCAAAGCCTTTGCCGCGCTCAAGGCTGTTTCCGGCGGCCAAATGCTCCATGCCCACCTCCTCAAATTCGGGTTTACAAATAAGCACACCACTACCGACCTCACCAACATGTATATGAAACTGGGCTTAGTCGACAGTGCAACCAAACTGTTCGACGAAATTCCTCACCCAAGTATATCTATTCTTAACGTTGTCATTTCCGGGTTTTCACAAAATGGGCTGTCCGAAGAAGGTTTTAGAGTGTTTCGACGATTTAGTGTTCCTACTCTTAAGATTGATTCCTTTACGGTAGCGAGCGTGTTGTCTGCTTGTGAGAATATTGAAAATGGGATGCAATTGCATTGTTTGGCCGTCAAGATTGGGGTAGAAAGGGATGATTACGCAGCAACGTCGCTAGTGACGATGTATTTGGATTGTGGGGAGTTGGGTTCTGCTTCGAGTTTGTTTCAGTGGATTGAGAAGAAAGGCGTGGTCTTCTACAATGCTTATATATCAGGGCTTATGCGGAAAGGGGTTCTTGAAGTTGTGTTGTGTGTGTTGAAAGAGATGATGTTGTTATCTGAGAAATTTACTGTAGCTACAATGGTTTCTGTGCTGTCTGCTTGTGGAAGTGGTAGGTGTGTAAGATTTGGTACGCTGCTTCATGGGCTTATGGTGAAAGTTGGATTAGAATTAGAAACTAACATTGGGACTGCCCTTGTCGATATGTATTCAAAATGCGGTTCTTGGCAATGTGCCTATAGTTTATTTAGTGACATTGGTGGTAATAGAAATTTGATAACATGGAATTCGATGATAGCTGGAATGATGCTAAATGGTGAATGTGAACATGCTGTAGATATTTTTTCTGAATTAGGGAGTGAAGGAGGAGAGTTGAAAGCTGACTCCGCAACATGGAATTCCATGATCAGTGGTTTCACTCAGCTAGGAAAAGCTGATGAAGCTTTTCTCTTATTCAGAAAGATGCTATCTTGTGATGTTATACCTAGTTTGCGATGTATTACTAGCTTGCTAGCAGCTTGTTCATCTCTGTCGATGCAGAGCTATGGGAAGGAGATTCATGCGTTTGCTGCAAGAAGGAAAATAATTGATGATGCATTCTTGGCTACTGCAGTCATTGACATGTATATGAAGTCTGGACAGCCTGCTTTAGCCTGCAATATTTTTAATCAGTTTCGTATAAAGCCAAATGACCCGGCATTCTGGAATGCCATGATTTCTGGTTATGGAAAACATGGGCAGAGTGAAGCTGCATTTGATGTTTTCAATCAAATGGTTGAGGAAGATGTTGAGCCAAATTTAGTTACTCTGAGTTGCCTTTTGTCTGTGTGCAGCCACAGTGGCCATGTCGACAAGGGCTTCGAGTTTTTCAGATTATTTACTGTAGGATATGGTCTCGATCCTACTCCAAAGCATATGAGTATGTTGATTGATCTCCTTAGTCGTTCTGGAATGCTGGATGAAGCCTTCGAACTCCTGAAAGCAACAGAGGAAACGTCTGCGTTTCTTTCAGATTCTCTGCTTGGCGCTTCTGAGCAGTGTATGGATTACAAGTTAAGAGAAGAGATGGCTCAGAGACTTTTGGAATTAGAGCCTGAAAACCCGATTCCTTTTGTGGTTTTGTCCAACATATATGCCAGACAAGATAAGTGGAAAGATGTCCACAAGATTAGAAAGTTAATGGACAAGAAGGGGCTGAGAAAACTCCCTGGCCTTAGTTCGGTGGCAAGTGCCTAAAAAGGATTTACGTGACATTCGACTCTGAGAACTCAACCTATATATATTCTTTGCTTACAGGCAATGAGGTTAGATTAACTTGCTGACTAATTGGTTGTTTGGGAGAGAAGTTTGGCGATTAGTTGATATGAGATATTAATTCAGCCTAATTGTGCCAAGTTTGTGTCCTCACCTTAACCATATAGGTTGTACGAACTTCTCAGAAGCGTGGGCTTGGCTACCATGCTGCAAAGCGTTGAATTCTCCTTTCATGTCATGATTTAGACAGTTCTACGGGTGTAATTGATCTCTGAGTTTGGTGAAGATTGACGAAGCAAGACTGTTCCTGTTTCAGTGTACATGGCTATCTCAAAGCATTACAAGTGTCAATTGGGAGGAATGCTGTGTACGAGTTGAGATCAACCTAAACCATAAGCTGTGCTGCAGATCTGACATTGCTACAGTTTTCAGCAGTATGATGTTGATGCAGGACCAATGTTTCGATATGTTTCATCTGGATTTTGTGCAAGAGTTGAGATTTCAGTAGCTGGAACCTCAACTCGCCTACGCTTATGTTGCTGAGGTTTCTTCTCTGATATCCTTCTGGTAATCAGCAGGCAACCTAATGAATCAAATTTTGTAGCTCTTCAACACCTCAAATGCTCAGAAGTTGAAGATTGAGACTCAGTTGAAGTGGGATAGTCTGTGCCATCTGAGAAACAGTCGGCTTCTGAATTAGTCACCCGTAAAAGTACAACCTCCATATCTTTTTTTTCTCCTTCTTTTGATAAATTACACTTAGTTGTGATCCATGCTTTAACCTTCATGTGATTTTCTGAAATTTTATATACTTAATTCGTTAATCTTGTGTTCTGGGCTATGAGTCAGGATATTGAAAATGTGGGTTACAGTTAACAATTAATTTCCCCAGTAGATTTAGCGAGAAATTAACCAACTTCCCACCTAAAAGACAAACCAACTTCAAGTTTTGCATTAATAACTATCTTAAAATAATGTTCTCATTTTGTACGTCAGTTTTATAAAATTACAATTTTAAACGTATACTCAATTTATTATGTACTTCAACTTTATCAACCACCCTGCTACCACAGCAAATAAAATAAAAAAAAATATACTTAATAATCCAACAGAAAAATGGCTTGATGAATGATGACTACCTAAAAATTGGTTTAAATTCAAATTCATGTATTTCACCTGAGGCTGAAAATCACAACAAAGGAAAAGCAACAAATCAAGATCACGAATCCGTCAATATTATCCAACTACAGTGGTAAGAATGAAAAATTAAGTCCATTATATTCTTATAATTGAGCTATACATGTATACCAAATTATGGAAAACCATAAGCTCTGGATGCATATGCTTGCTTTTGTTTCAACGAAAACGCCTACATCAAGTTCTAATTTACACTAAATAAATATGAGCATTCTCTCCTACTTGCCAAGAAGGAAAAAAGAAAAGAAAAAATCAAATAAAAGACTAAACTGTGTCAATATATAATCATGGAATGTGGGCTAATTCAGAACCTCATAACTTCATCTGTTCTCCCTCATCTGCCAACTTAATAGTTCGGGATTCCGATGCAGCCAATGCCAACGGAGCAAAAGTTGTCAAGTTATGCTGTTGAGAATTCAGCGGTTGAGGAAATTTGTTCATGAAGCTCGCTGCACAACCTATGTTTGCATTACTCGTCGACGGCTGCGTAAAATTCAGATGTTGATAATTCATTCCAGCATTTCTAATTCCATGGCCATTATGATTACTATTCTTCCCAACAATTGATGTGAATGCAGCAGCTAAAGCCGATTGGAAACCAGGATCGCGCGCGATGGCAGCAGCAATTTTCTGATCATTCGCAGCCTGCTTTGGAATGCCAGAAAACAAGGGAGGCTGATGAGAATAAGGCGATGTCGCGTTGTTTATGGCGGGAAAATTGTTTGGTTGAAAATTGGATGAGAAGTTGAAGGAAGTTGGGGAAGAATGTGTATGACGATTTGGTGCGGTGATGTCGAGTATGACTGTAGGGTGTGATTGTGATGAGGAGATGGTGGCGCGAGGGAAATTTGAGATGGTGCTGAAATTGTATCCGGATAGGCTAGGGCTAGTGGAGCCGCAGCTGAGCATTGTGGCGGCTGCAGCGGTGGCGGAGGCCATGGTGGCAGCGGAAGGCGGGAGAGGGTGGTTGTGAGTACCTTCGTAGGTGGTGATTAGAATGCTCATGTCATCTATGCACCTTTGCACCTGCAAATATTTAAGCATGAATTAGTTTTGTGATTGTTGAAATTAAGAAATAATTAGTACTAATCCTAGGTTAATCACACGATGAAATGCTGCACAAACCTGTTTTCTGACAGGGCATGACGAGGAGACTGTGCAACGGTAATAAGCTCTGGGGCATGGATTCCCTTTAGCTATTTTCTGTCCATATTTCCTCCATTGACATCCATCATGCATCTGAGAGAAAGAGAGAGAATTTAATCAGACTATAATGAAATAAATGATGCCAAATTCAAACAAAATTTATTAGTTACATATAGAACTAACTAATTACCGTTTGAGTGTTGCAAAGAGCTCTTACAGAAACCCTAGGTTTCTTCAATGGTGCTGCTGCAAAATCTCATCATCCCCAGTTCTTGAATTTTGGTAGATGATTTTACGTCTTCCTTTGATTCTTCCAAGCTGTTTTCACTTCTGAGATTTCTAGAAACTTGGACAGAATTGTCCGAATGCAGTAGTTGACAGTTGAGCCCTAGTTCGATTCCATCAAGCTTACCACTACTTTGTAGGTTTTTGCTTTCGTTGTAACTGCTGATCTTCTTCTTCGCCTCCTCCGTCCTTGAATCGCCTGAAAATCTCCCCAGACTGAGAGAAATGAGCTGTGATTCCTCGTCGGAAGCAGCCAGGGAACCCATATTTGTTGCTTTCTTGGATTGATCTTCGAACTGCACTTTTAGAGAATTGTAGTCTTTCATCACCTGTGACAATGTGAGTTTTAATCTTTCATTTTCTTCTCTGACTTCTTCCATCTTCACTTTTGCTCTAGTCATATTTGCCTCCTGTATGCACAGATATATACGATTAAATCTTTAATATGCTACGTGTATTGCATGACAATAATAGGTTTACACGCATTATTAACGTCAGATAAAACACATTAAGTAATGGAACATTACAACTAATACAATACTCCATTCGTCCACTAAATTCGTGCATTTAATTTCATTTTGGTCCGTCCATAAAAAATGTTCACTTTCCTTTTTTTGGAAACATCAACTTTACATTTTTACCCTAAACTTATATATTTATTTACAAAAAAACACATATATATGACCCACATTTTTACACTCACAATCTATTAATATATTCATTTATTATCCTCATAGACACCTTTTATACTCACTTACTTTATACTCATTACATTTATTAAACCCGTCACCAAAATCAATGAACGATTTTGATGGACGGAGTGAGTACTTTATATGATGATGTTACAAAAGAGGTTGCTTGCCCTTGCCGCCGATATAGTCTAGTTAATCTAGCTAGCTGATTTTCAGCAGATCTGGTGACCAATACATGTTGACTAGTGCAAAATAATTGTTCTTTTTCCTCCTTAATTTCACATGGATCTTGTTTCCTGTTTGTCGTGTTATATTTATGCAACATTTATATAGTAGATAAAATGTATCATAATAAATTATCAGGCTGCTAAATGCTAATAAAGATTTGGTAGTAACTAAGAGGAGACAGAGTTGCATGCTTGATTTTACTTTATCCCTATATTTCGGGCCACGATAATTAATAGTACTAAATAACCAAATGACAGGGTGGTGGTTTCAATTTATTAATTAACGCTACTGAAAAATAAGAAGGAAATAAATAATGTGCTTATAGAAGATGATTATTTTGAAATTTAAGTAATTGGTGACAGTATTATATAATCATATATAACTAAGTACATCTACCAAAGATTGGATGGGAGTTTGACCAGATCTATATGATAAATATTTTCTATATTTCGGTTCATGAATTTACATTAACTGATGAGGGGAAAAAAGGGAGATTTTTTGCTAGAGCTTAATGATATATGCATAATATAAATATATATTAAATTAATCCTTTACATAATTGTGAATTTGTGATCAGGTCCTCTTCTTTATAACTTGTGATATGCTAATCCATAATACGTAATAGTAAACTAACTTTCTCTTTTCAAGAATGGCTAAAATAAAAAAGTATAGAACTAATTTCAGAGATCAAATGAATAACTCAAGGCATTAAATAACTTAAATAAAATCACAATTAATTAATTAAAAGACCATGAAATTTTTATAGGCAACTTCAACTGATACAATCAAACCCAGAAAATAAAAAAGAAATTACCTCAACGGATAAAGTTACTGTATTTGGGGTTTCTTCGACTTCATCATCTTCAGTTGAAGACATAATCCTCGTTTCTTCCTTAAAAATCATGCTTCTAACTATGAAAACTTTTCTTTATCTGAATTTCGTACGTGCTTTTTCTCAAAATTGGTTCGATTAGCTCTGCTATTTATAGACAGGCTCAAAGTTTTGACTTTTGTATTAAAAAAGGCATTATGAGGAAAATCAAGGTCTAGAGCTGACCTCTTCCATGTTTCGTAATGAAGTTAATGTCAACTGTCAAGAGTGTCAACTCTCCTATATTCACACCATATTAATAAATATTAGTCAACTGCAGAAATTGGTTTTATATATTTATGACTTGTATATCGTTTCTGGATTATTAGTAGACGGTGGAAATAAAGTTTGACGACGAAGTAGAAAATTTTTCATAATGAACTGAGTCCGCCAGATCGTCGACACCCTGGTTCGTCTGCTGCTAGTTTGAAGTTAATTACGGCGTACGACCACCGGCATTGTTGCCGCAGCTTTATGTTTGACCGTTTGGCTGTTATATACCAACTGATGTTCAATATAATATTTTGAATTTATTGAATCTGAATTTCATTTTCAATGAAAAGAAAACAAATTAGTCATTTTTTTGGGATGTCCCTAATCTATTTTTTTTAATTAAAATGGTACTAAAATAACCTTACTCAATATTTATAAAGATTCATAATTTAATAACGACAAAATAGAATAATTATGCATAAATTATGTTTCCAAAGAAACTAAATGTATCTTCTTATTCTCTGTGAACATTAAAGAGGAAATAATTTAATGGAACGAAAAAAAGTAATTGAGTAGTGGCTCAAATCTCATCGACAAATTTTAGATTGAAAAAAAGGGGACAAAATATATATCCATATAAATAAAGAATCAGATTACGAAATTAAAAGAATCTCACACGTAGATTTTTAGTTTTCACCGTTTCCCGGTGATTCAGAGGTAGATAATCGCCTCTGTTAATCAATTCGTGGTAGATCACTTGATCTCATCCTATATTTGGCCATTTAAACTTTCAAACATTTTCAAGCTTCCCACGAATATTTAAACACAACCCATCTGCGTCTTGACCGCTAATAATTAGAAATTATTGAAACCTAATTATGAAACACGCTTTCATAATAATAATAATAATAATAATAATAATAATAATAATAATAATAATAATAATAATAATTGGTGAAGAAAATTTAGAAAAGCGAAACTATACATAATAGTTATAACAATCATAATTCTCAACAAAGTATTTGAGACGTTAATTAATCAAGACACCCAAATATGAAATGGTCATGACATACAATCAAAAAAAGATCTGTCAATTTTCCATAGCAACTATTCTAGATAAGCAGCAAAATCACAGAAACTATGTAAATCAAACTCATATTTAAGCTATGCACAAAACCACCCCATCTAACGAGCATCGATATTCACCCCGAGCTTCCTCGCTGCTTTCAGGAACCTGCATTCAAACATGTGCAGATTCAGCTTAAAATAATTCTTGAGAGATCTCAAATCCTGCAACTGCTATTTGAATATGTACACGGCTTTGCCAGCCATTGACTATAATACCAACTTCTCACACTTAATTCTTAAGCATTATGGTAGTAAAAAACAAAAAATAATAGAGTAAAATATACAAAATAAGATCAACAACTCATCAATCAAGCAACTACTTAGGATGACAGCTCTAATCAAGTACACCATTTAGTAATAAAAATCTTTGAATCCGTGTACGTGTGTTGGCCTAGTGGTAGAGTGGAGGCCAAAGGTCTCGGGTTCGAGTCCACCGTGACACGGCCTTTAAATTTTTGTATTTAATTGACAAAAATAAAAAACTCTTTGAATCCACACTGGGATTATTTAGTAGATAAAAGCAGCTATTTGGTAATATATTGAAACAGGACATCGGATGCAGATTTAAGTAAAAGAACTAGCTAATTTAATGCACTGTTCAGTCGATTTAAAATTAGTTTGACATGAGAATGTATTTAAGGTACCTAAACGACGACTTGATGAATGTGATTGGATATGTTTCTTAAATTATCACCTACTTGTGCTTGCATGACTTCAGTCCATTTTTTATACACCGTCTTAGTAAGACTAAGATATTCATGCATAGCATTAGCATGTGATGAAACTAATCCCACCAGCCACCTTCCTATAAGTCAATGAAAATATTAAATGAAGGCTGATTGAGCAATAGATTAATACACACAAGTCAATTAGAAACTAATGCTTGTCTTTTCCTATACGGTATTACAGAACTAAATGTTTCCTTGTCCCTTCAGAAATCACAACTTGCAACTAAATGGCAATTTGAGGAGATCTAAATCTAATACAATAGATAAAAGCAGCAAATGCAGACATCAATTCTGGAAACAAAGGTTCAACCAATTTAATAAGCGCAATGCCAACTAAGTTCTTCACATACTGTTCCTGGAAAGTCCATGGAACTTGATAAAAGAATATAATTATATAAGTTCAAATAAGGTAGAATTAATTTAGTCATTGCTGATAATTATAGGTAGACAAGTAGACCTAAAAACACAAATTCTAATGAATTTTTGGTGAAGTCTAACCTGCTCCTGGGGAAGACTATTATTTTTCATAAATAAGGAAAAATGGATGTTTTCATGACAACCTAATGATGTGAGGAGAAGGATGGATGCTGACTTATAAATAGGTTAATATCACGACCAAACATGTTTAGTTGTATTATTGGGAAAATTAATTACTAACTGACGTCTTCAATGATCGACCATACTTATGATAAATTTTTCCAAATTGCGAGAATTATTATAATCTGCCCCCATTAGTGAAGTAAGTAATGCAGTAGATCTTCACTATACGTTGTTTCTCCAAGTTTAGTTTTCTGATTAGTTGAAGGTAATCACTTTCTATCATCCTATGTAAGCAACTAAAGCAGCTAACTTGATTGACTAAAACAATATGATGTAATTCAATTTCAAAATCATCCAAGATTATGGTTTATGGAGTATTAAAGGATACATTCCATCACCAGACCTTGAGTTCTCCAGTATATTCCATCACTACATATGTCTAAATATAGCAATTAATACCACTCAACAAGAGATATATGAGACGGATATCTTGATAATCTATCAACTAAACAAAGGAGTTTGCAACCATTTTAATTTTTAAATTCTCTGGTCAGTGAAAGAAAATCTTTGAATCTGCAATGAGGAGAAGCATTTCCAGAGTCATATCATATTATTGTACATTAATACTCAAAATGTTAATACATCGATGCTTCTTGCTCCCAATAACATGGAGTAATAAATATAAACAGCAAGAGCAGCTGTTTCAATATAATTGAGGGATACATCAAGCAAATAAACAGGAGAATAGAAAACATTCATTAGGAAGAAAGTTACATCCGCTTCTTACCTAGGAAACCTCAAAAGCTTTATGCTACCTGCTCCATTCATAGTCACCAGATCTAGGATTAGTGCTGTTTTGACGATTTGCATCTTCAGGCTTTATGGAGTTCGCAAAGGTATGCCAGCCCAATAGATATGGTAGAACAAACTGCAGAGTAAGTATGAAAACATAATTTGAATAGGCTACCATTTTCCAAGGATTTAGGAATAAAAAGAATCATAAATATTGCAACAAAATCTCAAATTTGTTGAATTGAATGAAACTGCAGCTTACATTAAAAGATGATACAAGAACAGCAAACTCTGCCTTCGTGATTGGGATATAGATGTTCTCATCCACATTCGTGATCTTGTTTTGAACACCTTTAAGCATCCAAAAGTCCAAGCATTAAAAGGACATGGAGTATATACTGCCGTCAAAAGCTGCAATTAAAATCTTAAGAGGCTTGAGGGGGTTACTTAGATTAAAGAAGTGACCAGAACCATCAGGCAAAGGCTCCACCTTCAACACTTTCCTCACTCTGCCCTCATCACTGCATGATTCAAATTCAATAATTCAAGAATAAAATCTCTCGTAGCTACAGAGAACTAAGATATCCCACGATCTGAATAACGATTGGATCTGCTAGCAAGCTCACTAGAAGATATGAGAGTACCTCTTTCCTTTATTTGGGTCGTGGAAAAATTCACAAGAGTCTCTTGCACCAAGGCTAATTATGTGTCCAATTTCGGTCACTGATAATGAGAATACCTGTAGACACAAATCAAATATTATAATAGGAGAAAAGGGAGGTCGAGGGGGAATCACATTCCAAGCTCAATGGCATGTTTACTTCCAGTTTCTATCATAACAATGGGTCAACACTGGAGGTAACTATCATAATCATTTGCCTCAAAATGATGGCTTTGGATGAGCCGTATGTTTATAAATTCGATATCCTTTGAGAATGAAAAATCTTTATCAAGATATAGGGTACTTATTTACTAAATTTAGGGCATGTTCAGCACAGCATAAAATTGTCCACTATGCACATGCCTTTCAGATTCATTAATCCAAATCAAGAATCCAATCATAACTTTCCTGATGCATCAATATCCATGAATAAAGCAAAGGAAGATTTACCTGTTTCCGACTCAATCATATTGACGAACTCCAGATGCAGGAGCAAATTGGAGCAGAACATAGCCCTCTTCGACAGCTTAATTGCTCCAGACTGATCCACAAAACAAACATACAATCATCATTGTAAAATTCCATTGTCCGCAACCAACATAAACGCATTCTACAACAAACATACATCTAAAGGAGAGAACTCCGGGGGCCGAGGCTCCACTGTAAGAGCAGCTTTCCCTTTATATACAGAATATCCCACATAAACCCTCGGTGGAAACTGCCCAGCTATAGAAAGAATTGGAGATTAAATAGTTCCATTATCTGTTGGGACAAAAATTCTCAATGAAATGCACGAAAACAGATTTATCAGACGCTAGAGATATGCAGCACCTATAGAATCTTTTTATTCCAGAAAAAATCCCATAGGTTAAAGAAAAACTGACAGCAAACCTATACTGCAATAAAATGTTTTAGATAATCCAATAAGCAACAATACGCGAAAATAAAAACTAGATTTTAACTTACCAGGCTGCAAGGGGAAAGGAGAGTCATAAGGGGAAAACCTTTGCTGCTGCTGATTTTGTTCTTGAGGCGTCAAATACTGATTTTTCACACTACAGGGTAAATATTTAGAGTAAAGAGAAGAACTTTTCCTTCTGGGAAACAGAATTGAGATGGGTATGGCGGAATTAAAAGCGGATAATTTGTGGGGTTGTGGAATTGAAATCGCCCCTCCTCCTCGAGTTGCACATAAGCTATGGTTTACCATACCTAGGTTATCTTTTCTTTTTTTTTCCTTCTCTTTGAGAGCTGGAATTCCGTTTGAGGGTTTACAGAGGTTTTTGGGGGAAGGGAATAAGGGATGTGTAGAAGTAGGAACGGCCAAAATTATCCACACAATCTTCAACTCAAACATAGTAAAATAACAATAAAATAATAATATTAATTAATTAAAAGTTCAATACTAAAATCGTCAAAGTTAAGAAAAATTGAAAAGAAATCCAGAGAGGACAAAGTGGCTCCCACTTGCGAGTTTCACCTTCAAATTATGGCCGCATATCCATACTTCTCTTCACTTCATCCATTGAGTTTCTGCTATGTAAAAAACAAAGGAGAAAAGAATGTACTCTGCGTGCTCATCGTCGTTCCGGGTGATGGTACCTCAATTGAGGTACAACCACAACAAACTGCGATATTGGATAATAATGCCGCATTCCAGGAGAAGATTGAGCTTTGTTCCTTCACCCATCTCCTCCTCTTCTTCCACAACTGATGACAACACTGGCCCTTCCAAACACCCACAAGTAAATTCTTCTTTCTTTACTTACTTGTCGCAGTTGGGAGTGTTAAAAATAGTTCATTTTCAACACACCCCACCCAAAAAAACAGAAAAAGATTTTTTCTTGCTTTACAGTGTTCGTTTTCGTTTGTTTTCTTTTCTGTTAACCTTTTGCTCATGTTGTTGGATACTGTGTTATTTGTAGCTGGGATATGATCCTTCAGAGGAGCTATTTGGGCTTGCTGTTGACTTACAACCGAGGTTTCTCCACCTCTTTGTTTCTTTGTTTTAGAATTCTGAAGTGTTAATATTGTTGGGTTTTCGACATTGCCATTCTGTGCGTTTTAGTTGTTATTTAGCTCAATTTTCATGAATGTGAGCTGAATTTTCAATAAAGTTGCTGCTTTTGCTGCAAAGTCTTTCGTGAAAATGCAGTATGTATCATGTACAATGACAAAATTTGGTTAAAAGTAAGACATTTAGGCAAAGAAAGAGGTGAGTCCGATTCATCAACCTTAACAATTTATGGAGGAGGATTTGTACATGGTGTGATTCAACCTTATCTATGTGAAATAGAATAACAGTTTTCTTGAACAGATTGATTCTGGTAATAATGGCAGTTGCTAAACTTTTATGATTAATCTAGGAATGTTGCTTCTGCTGCATCCAAACCAGGATCTTGGATAGGCCCAAACGGTCAGTATTTTCGAGAATTACCTTGCCCGAGCTGCAGGGGAAGAGGTTATACCCCATGTACAGAATGTGGAATAGAAAGATCACGCCCTGATTGTTCACTCTGCAGTGGAAAGGTAATTGGTAGTATTTTTATAATTTGTGTTATTTAATAAGCACCGTCTGTTTCACTAGAGAGTAGAGAGAGAGCGATTCTCATTTTGCTTTTTCTTATATTATTAATCTCAATTTGTAACAGGGTCTAGTTACCTGCAATCAGTGTAATGGAGATTGTGTTATTTGGGAGGAGTGGATTGATGAACGACCATGGGAGAAAGCCCGCTCAGTGTAAATCTCTTGCATACTCTGGCAGGTTGCATGTGTCATTGTCGTTATTTTTCTTTTGAATGACGAACTAGTGCCTGGACTCATGATTTTGGCTATCATCAAGGGAATCAGTGGTATCTCTATATTAGAATAGTGAACTGGTTGCCCTATACAATCTGGAAGAATATCTTGCATCATGCGCAATGGTTCAAGTGATATCTTAACTTTTGAACTTTATAAATTCTTTTTCACTGGAGGGAAATTTGCTAGTCGTTTCCAAACTCATTTCCTTTCTGCTTTAGTAAATGCTGAGACACACTTGATTGATGCCTACACTTTGCTTTTTATGAAACTCTGGTAGTTTTAGTGAATTTTTTTATGCTAATTTTTTGGTGGTATGCGCTATATTGACATTTTTGAACTAAATATTTAACAACAAGAATGTAAATGTATTTAACAACAAGAATGTAAATGTACTCCAGTTCTCCCCTAAAAGTTAAGGAAGATGATGAAGTCGACAATTTGGATATAAAACTGGAAGGGAGGAGAAAAACCAAGCGCGTCTATCAATCCTCTGCTCCTGAAGTGAATTTGAAGATCAGCAGATCACTAAAAGTTAGTCAACCTCTGTGTTATAAGTTTTTCTCTGTTTGACATCCGAATGCATCATCTACCTCATTTCCATGTCCTAGCACACATGATTCAGTATGTAGTCTATTGGACAGATCATGAATTTATTTTCTATGTTTAGTTGGATGTTTGCAGAGCCTCAATGCTAAAACTGGAATATTCAGTAACCGGATGAAGATAATCCACCGCGATCCTATGCTTCATGCACAAAGAGTGGCTGCTATTAAGGTTTGTTCTACTTCTGAGCGGTGAATATTGTTTACCAAGTTTGATGTGTTAACTATGTTTTTGCACTATAGTTGCTTTAGCAAATTATTCCTTCTATCCTACATCCTCGATTTAAAATCTTAAACACGTATTAAGCAGAAAACTAAGGGTACTGCTGCTGCAAGGAATCATGCTTCTGAAGTTATGAGGACCTACTTCTCTGATCCAGAAAACCGCCGCAAGAGAAGCATTGCAATGAGAGGTTCTGTCAAATGTTGATTGCTGCTTCAGTTATCATGCTTTGAGTTACTTTCTTATTATAAAAAAAGCTTTTATTCCCTAATTATCTCAATCTATTCTATCAATGTTGTTAGGGGTAAAATTTTTCTGTCGAAATTGTGGGGGCGAAGGTCACAGGAGAAACTACTGTCCAGAACTTCAAGGCAAGGTCACTGACAGACGATTCAGATGCCGCTTGTGGGGAAAAGGGCACAACCGCAGAACGTGTCCGAAATCGAAATCAAACGAGAAAAGATGGTGGTTCGAGGATCACCGCTGCAGTGTTTATGCCAAAGCGGCCATAATCGGAGAACATGTCCACAGGTGCCTAAAGTAGAAACAGCTGCTTCTACAAGTGAAGAAGAAGATGGAGGTGCCTAAAGTAGAAACAGCTGCTTCTACAGGTGCCTAAGGTGGCTCGAGAAGGAGTTGCCCCCATAGAAGATGACAGAGGTTACTTTTCCTTATTTATAACTATAAGCAATTAGTGACAACATTAGTTAACTTCACAGAAACACTCAAGCCCTCAATTTGTGTTGCAAATGTACCATGTTTGATTAAACAGAGTTAACGTTGATTGAAACATTTTGTTAGACGTCTATAGATGTGGTGGATGCAGATGTAGTATCAACAGAGTTCCCCCACAGTGCACTTGAGCGCCCCTGCATACCGCGATAGCCTGCCTGCATACGAGCCTGGTCTGAACTTGATTATGTGTCCCTTTGTCGAAGCACTCCAACGGCTGTGTTTGATCTTCGGACCAGATTTGGTGAAGTATGCTCCGTTCTGAACACGCCGCCTTGGATTGCCATTGCCACTTCATCCACTCCTCCTGGGAGTGTACTCCTCTTAGTCACCTGCTTCGTGTTGGAGTTATCCGAGGCCTTGTACCGATTGCCCTGGCTGATGATTGTTGGGCTGGCGCTGCACTGATGGCATACATTTGCCATTGGGAATAGTAGTTGTTGATGATGTGGAAGAAACCCCACCTGCACCTCGGCATTCTCTGCACCAGACCTTTGCCGAAGCGGTTGAACACAACCGTCGCTTGCATCAATTTATCTTGTGTAGAACTATCATGTGCTCCAAGAAGCATCACCTGATAGAAATCACAATTTTAGTATAAACAACTAAGGCTCACAACTTCCGCACAAGGCTAGTCTAGATAGCTGTCCAGCACTTACAGCGTTGTGGTTGTTGAATTTGCAGTTGGAGATGGTGATGGCGGTGGAGCCCTCAATGGCGTCGATGAGGCCGTCGGTGGCCTTGGATAGGGAGACGTGGTCAATCCAGATGTTGTTGGAGCCGAAGATGGAGATGGCGTCACCATCACTCATGGTGCGGAGGCCGATGTGGTCCACGGCATCCCTGATAAGCCCGCCATGGGCCGGGACGATGTTGTGGATCTTGATGTTGTGGATGATGACATTGTGGACAAACTGGAGCGTGAGGCCAGCGCCGTAGGCGATGCGGACGCGGGCGCCGCGGCCGTCGATGGTCTTGTCACTGGCGAAGATGAGCTCCTCCTGGAGCCTGATCACCATGTCGTGGTCGAAGATGATCCACAACGGCTCTGTCGGATCACGGCGTGCGAAGGGTGCCGGCCTCGGGTTGTCCACATCGTCGTCCGAGTTGTCCGTGACAACGTAGTACGCCCGCCTTGCCGCCGGTGGTGTGCCGGCGAAGCCAAGGACGCAGTCGGCGAGCCTCTTCCGATTGTCGGCCCAGTTTGGGTCGCCGCGCCAGCACCGGTCGATGGGGTTTGTAGCCATGTTGCCATCTTCCTTGAGGTGCCTCCCTTCACAATCTGTTTCGCCATTGTCCTATGCATGAGCAAAGATGCGTGAGAGAGACTACAAGAACCATGTGTTCTAGTGACGGAATATCATGTCGGTAAACGTGCATATTCCATCGCTAAGCACCTTAACAACACGGAGTAACGATAAAAGGAGATCTAGAGAGAGGGAGGAATTACTCGCCAACTTCTTTATTGATTTCATCAGCAACTGTCTCAGGGTTGGGAACATAAGCCTTAACATATTCTTCATGGGATTGCTCAGCCTTTTCTTGAGATAATCATCCATTTCTGCAATTCTTGCGTTTGATTTTGGCAGCACTCAACTAAACATAGCAAACAGAAGAGGAGAGCTGACATCTTGTTTTTATTAGACGTCATTGCAATGTTTCTTCTTTTTGTTAGTGTTTTATTGAACTTCTATATCTCTAAAATGATAGAAGGAAGGGAAACAAGAACCACTGGAGATTTAGCCTCTAGTGATTCGGTTTTTGTTCCTTCTGACTTGGAAAAAAGATTTGAAATATATGTCAGAAGATGAAAATTTTGGCAAGAAAGTAAGTGGATATATATACATATTAGGCAGAGGAAAGTAATGATGGATGTGCGAGAAGAATGGGTTACCAGTGAGGCTGGTGGATTTGATTAACCAACTTATTACAAGATACAAACGATTTTCATGTTTTGTGCCATAATGAGAGGTGCTGCAATTCTGTCTATTTTAAGGAAAGTGATGATGCAATGTATCGGTCGTTTACTAGGAAACAATTTTCCTAGTTTTCTCGACCTTTCTTTATGTTGGTATGTAATCATTGATTTGCACCAAATTATAATTCTATGCAAGCCTTGAGCATCATTTACCAAAAATGACTAAACTAGAACCGACAAAAAGATATCCACCCAATAAATAATAATATCGTTTATGTTGTAAATATAGAATTTATATCAAATCCCATATATTTAGGATGACCAAAACCCTAACCCTAATTTGTATCTCCCTATAAATAGAGGCTTTAACCTCATAGTTGTACACACTAATTTACCTCTCTACTTTGTTGTCCTCTCTACATTCTCTCTATTTTATAACACGTTATCAGCACGATAGTTTTTTTTTGTTTTGTTCGATTGCCTCAAGAATACCAAAGTAACGATTCTTCAAAGGTTGAAGTGAATCAAAGGTTAGTTGTTAAATAAATATCATTCAACTTTGCGTACATATTTTTGTTAAATTGATGGTACATGGAATCTATGCAGTGTATATGTTGAATTAATATGTTTTATTAGAATTCTGGAATTTAATTGATTATATATATATGTTGAGGAGTTCTCGATTTTATGCATCATCGTGTTAATCCCAAGATTCCATTTACAATATGATCGATTCTAGTTGAATTTGTACAATATGATCAATTTGTGGATTTACCCCTCTGTAATATATATGATTCCTTTTGGGATAAACCCAAAATCAGAATAGTTCTAGTACAAATTCACGCCTTAATTAATTCAAGTACAAAATTCATGCCTTAATTATTAATTCACCAGATTAGGAATTAGGTATTGACAATAGAAACATATAAAGCTTAGAAATAATTAAAGGTACAATTTTCATTCTAAAGTTCTATTGGATATATTGCAGTGCCTTTCTTTTTCGTCTTTCTCTTATTGTTCGAGGTGTTGATTGCAAATTTGTTTGTTGTAATTATGTAATATTTCATTCGATTAATTGAGTTTAATCGAGGCCTTTATTCTTGAGTTTGCTATTATTGATATAAAATTATTTGTAATGATTCATGTATTTTTATTTATTTATTCCTTCTCGTTATGAATTGTTTTATTCAATATCATTATGTTCAATTAAATTGTTGCTCCAGTAGCACAATTAATATTCTTGAAGAATATTACATGCTCTTGTAGAGCATTATTTGGGTGATATATGTTTATCCCAGAAGGAAAAACATAATATTATGTCTTATTGACATTAATATATAATTTTATTTTATTTTTTCCTTGTGCAGAATTGCACAAATGGCAAATATCACCAAACTTGAATTCGTTGCACTTGACATATCTGGCAAGAACTACATGTCATGGACTCTTGATGCTGATGTCCATTTAATCTCAAGGGGTTTGGGGGAGACGATAAAAGAAGGAAACAAAGAATCCCAGCAGGATTGCGCTAAGGCACTAATTTTCCTTCGTCATCATCTTCATGATGATTTGAAAATTGAGTATCTCACCGTCAAAGATCCAAGTGAATTGTGGAAAAACCTACAAGAAAGGTTTGATCATCAAAGGACTGTTATCCTTCCTAAAGCTCGATTCGAGTGGATACATCTTAGATTGCAAGATTTTAAATCTGTGAGTACATATAATTCTGAATTATTTAGAATTAGCTCTAAATTGAAACTTTGTGGAGAAATAATCACTGATGCAGACATGCTTGAGAAAACATTCTCAACATTTCATGCCTCGAATGTGCTCTCACAAACAACAATATAGGGAGCGGTTTCAAAAGTACTCGAACTAATATCTTGCTTATTGGTTCTTGAACAAAATAATGAGTTGCTCATGAAAACCACGAGCTACTGACCCATTAGGTTCCATTGCATTACACCGGCTAATGCAACAATCAAACATGAGAAATACTCATGAGAACCACCGTGGACGTGGGCGTGGATTTGTACGTGGACGTGGGCGTGGGCGTGGGCGTGGGCGTGAGCATGGACGTGGTAATCTATACCACGCAACATCTAGCAACAAAAGGTATAAGGCATACAAAGACCACACTCCATATACAAGGGAAGTCAAATGCCATAAATGTGGCATGAAGGGGCACTGGTCACGTACCTGTCGTACGGCAAAACACCTTGTGGATCTATATCAAAATTCAATCAAGGGAAAAATGAAGAGCGAGACTAATGTCCTTGACTATGACGGTCCAATTAATACTACTCACTTAGATGTCTCCGATTTCTTTGTTGACCCAAAAGGAAACATTGATGACTTGATTGGTGGTGGTGTAGTAGAAGACAAGAATATGGATTTTGTGTAATCAGTTTTACCGTATTTCTTTGTTAGGAAGTTTATTCATTTTACTTATTTAAGTTGTTGCTTTCAAGATGTTATATTTTGAAACAATTGTTATTTTCTTCAAATTGATTATCTTTTATTTATCTTGTTCAAAAAAAAAAAAACTCAGAAATTCAAATGGATTCTTTGGATATCTGTTTAGTTGATAGTGCCACCACACACACCATTCTCCAAAATAAAAAATATTTTCTTAAGCTGACATTAGCTGAAGACAATGTTAATACTATATCAGGTGCATCGAACATTATTGAAGGCTCCGGAAGAGCTTGTATCATTTTACCAAATGATACTAAATTAAATATTAAAGATGCCCTTTATTCTAGTAAGTCTAGAAGAAACTTACTAAGTTTTAAGGATATCCGCTGCAATGGATACCACATTGAGACAATATCAGAAGGTGATAATGAATATCTTTACATAAATTCTTTTATACTTGGCCAGAAGCAAACAAAAGAAAAATTATCAACACTACCATCTGGAATGTATTACACATTCATAAAAGCAATTGAGATAAATCATGTCATGAACCCGAAGTTCAATGACACAAAGAGCTTTATACTTTGGCATGATAGATTTGGACATCCAGGAGCAACTATGATGCGCCGAATAATTAATAACTCATATGGGCACAATATAAAGAACCAGAAGATTCTTATAACTAATGAATTCTCATGTGATTCTTGTGCTAAGCAAGTTAGTCATTAGACCTTCCTACACAAAGGTCAATTTTGAATCTCCATCTTTCTTGGAAAGAATTCAAGGAGATATTTGTGGACCCATACATCCACCATGTGGACCATTTCGATATTTTATGGTATTGATTGATCTTCTTCCGGATGGTCTCATGTATGCTTGCTTTCTACTAGAAATGCAAGCTCGCTGAACTACTTGCTCAAATAATAAAATTAAGAGCTCAATTCCATGACAATCCAATCAAAAGGATTCGTTTTGATAATGCTAGTGAATTTTCATCTCAAGCATTTAATAATTATTGTATGGCTATTGGGATTGAGATTGAGCACTCGTTGCTCATGTTCATACTCAAAATGGTTTAGCAGTCGTTTATTAAACGTCTTCAACTTATTGCTAGACCACTACTTATGAAGTCAAGACTTCCGACTTACGCTTGGGGTCATGCCATATTACATGCTGCAACATTAGTTCGTATTCGGCCGATAGCCAACCACCAATATTCCCCTATGCAAATAGCTCTTGGTCAAGAACCCAATGTTTCTCATCTACGAATATTTGGTTGTGCTGTTCAAGTACCAATTGCACCCCCACAACGTACAAAAATGGGTCCCCAACGAAGACTTGGGATATATGTTGGATTTGATTCACCTTCAATTATAAGATATCTTGAACCTTTAACGGGCGATTTATTTACTGCACGCTTTGCAGATTGTCATTTTGATGAAATGACATTCCCAACACTAGGTGGGACAAATCTACATCTTGAAAAACATAAGGAAATTTCATGGAATGAAAGAACTTTATCACATTTTGATTCCCGAAGTAATCAATGTGAACAAGAAGTCGAAAAGATAATTCATTTGCAAAGCGTTGCAAACCAACTTCGATGTTTTTGTAGATACAAGAAAAGTGACATTATCTCACATCCTGCCGCAAATGTTCCAATGTAATTAATGTCCTCGAAGGCAAATAACAATGACAAGAAATGAATCAAAAGTTCACAAAAACGTGGTCGACCAGTTGGTTCCAAAGATTCTATGCCTAGAAAAAGAAAGACGCAAGATAAGGACCAAACAATGACGAAAATGATTAATCAATCAAATGAAAGTAATGTAGTTCCTGAAGAACTACAAGTGTCCGAAAATCATGAGATCTCAATTAATTATTTATCTTCTAATAGAATATTGGAGAGAAATAATATCGTCATGGATGATATATTTGCATTTAATATGGCTCTTGAAGTAGTAAATGAGGATCCTGAACCACAGTCGGTTAAAGACTGTCAAAATAGAGATGATTGGCCAAAGTGGAAAGATGCCGTACAAAGCGAATTAAATGCATTAGAATTGGAAAACTTTTGGACTGTAGTCCTAACACCAAATAGTGTTATCCACAGGATACGGATGGGTCTTTGTTCGAAGAGAAATGAGAAAAATGAAATTACGAGATATAGAGCAAGACTCGTAGCAAAAGGTTGCTCTCAAAGACCGGGAATTGATTATGAAGAAACATACTCTCCAGTAATGGACGCAATTACTTTTAGATATTTGATTAGTCTGACTGTGTCACAAATGCTTGATATGCGCCTTATGGATGTAGTAACTGCATATCTATACGGTTCACTAGATAGTGACATATATATGAAAATCCCCGAAGGATTTAAAATGCCCGAAGCATGTAAATCAAAGCCCAAAAGCATGTTTTCAATCAAATTACAAAAATCATTGTATGGGTTGAAACAGTCTGGACGTATGTGGTATAATAGACTCAGTGAGTATTTGTTAAAAGAAGGATACAAAAATGATGATGTATGCCCCTGTGTTTTCATAAAGAAAACTGAAAATGGATTTGCAATCATAGCAGTTTATGTTGATGACTTGAATTTGATTGGAACTCCAAGAGCTTAATAAAGCGCTAAATACTTGAAAAATGAATTTGAGATGAAAGATTTAGGAAAGACAAAATTTTGTCTAGGTTTGCAAATTGAACATGTCCTCAAGGTCTATTTGTTCATCAATCTACATACACGAAAAAGTGTTAAAACGCTTTTACATGGATAAAGCGCATCCATTACCATCACCAATGGTCGTTAGAACACTGATGTAAATAAAGATCCATTTCGACCTATTCAAGATGAGGAAAAGATTCTTGGTCCTAAAGTACCATACCTTAGTGCAATCGAGACATCGACTTATCTAGCTAATTGCACTAGACCGATATAGCTTTTACGTAAATCTTCTAGCAAGATATAGCTCTGCACCTACTTTAAGACATTGGAATGGTGTTAAGCACATCCTACGTTACCTAAAGGGTACCATTGACCTTGGATTACATTATTCAAAAAGTTCTGAGTATTCTCTAGTAGGGTATGCAGATGCAGGTTATTTATCTGATCCACATAAAGCTAAATCACAAACTGGTTATGTTTTCACATATGGAGGAACTGCTATATCTTGGAAGTCCGTGAAGCAAACTTTGACTGCAACATCCTCAAATCATTCTGAAATCATTGCAATCCATGAAGCAAGTCGAGAATGTGTATGGTTGAGAAACATGATAAGTTATATCCAAGGATCGTGTGGATTGGCTTCACTAAAGGACAATCCAACTGTGTTATATGAAGACAATCTTTGCTTGCAGATCACGCAACTAAAAGGAGGATATATCAAAAGTGACGGACAAAGCATATCTCTCCAAAGTTTTTCTACACATGATCTTCAAAAGAGTGGCGACATCAACATTCAACAGATTCGCTCAAGTGACAATCATGGCGGACTTATTCACAAAGGCGTTGCAACATCAACATTCGAAAGTTGGTACACAAGATAGGCATGCGCAGACTCAAAGATCCGCAATGATAAAATGCATGGGAAGCGGTGCGTCTTTTTCCTTCGACCAAATTTTTTTTTCCCACCGGGTTTTATTTGGCAAGGTTTTAATGAAAGATTTTTCTTTCTTTTTATGTTTGGTCATTCGTGGAAGTGTTGTAAATATAGAATTTATATCAAATCCCATATATTTAGGATGACCAAAACCCTAACCCTAATTTGTATCTCCCTATAAATAGAGGCTTTAACCTCATAGTTGTACACACTAATTTACCTCTCTACTTTGTTGTCCTCTCTACATTCTCTCTATTTTATAACAGTTTAATCAATATTTTCACAAATTCATTCAAGAAAAATACATCATGGATCCTTGTTTCTATTGGGAGTAGGGGTGTCTAAACGGTTTTCGGTTAGAATCGGAACCGAATCGAAACCGACAAATTCGGTTAATCGAAAACCGACAAATTCGGTTATCGGTCCGGTTTGCCCGAGTTGAAAAAAAAACCGGTTATTGGTTAACCGATAACCGAACGGTTCAAATCGAAACCGTTTTTATTTTAAATTATTATTTTAATTACTAATTAATTAATTAAAATTCTAAAAATCATTTTTAGTTATTACTTTATTAATTATTTTAATTATTTGTTAAATGTTTTATCTATTTTAATAAGTTCCGCTTTTAATTATTGTTTTATTTTTACTTTTATTTTATTTGATTTTATTATTAATTAATTTTAATTGATTTTTCGGTTAACCGAAAATCGAACCACCGAATCGATCGCTTTTGGTTAACCGGAAATTTAAAACAGTTCGATTTGGTTCACTTTTCGGAGAAATTGATTTGTTTAACCAAAAAATTCGGTTCGGTTAACCGAAACCGAACCCGTTTAACAGCCCTAGTTGAGAGGTCAGAACATTAGGACTTCAATTTTAAAATATTAAATTTAAATATTTTCTTATAAATACACCGAAGCTTCAAAATAAAAATGTGAGGCCATGATTCCGTAACATAAAAATAACTCGCTTTTTTCAACTAGCACCCAATCAAATTGGATGAGTAAAATAAGGACGACAGTATTATGCTTCCAAAATCTCCAATTTCCAACATCACAACAAAAAGTACATAACATGACAATGACAATTGATATATTCCAAAATACAGTTGTATTTCAATGCTACAGAGTCCATCATACAGCTTCAATATACACAATAACCATACTTTTCCTTCTTCTTGCGATTCACTTTCTCTACAAGCTTCGAAAAGCTCTCATTATCCTCACTCGTGTACCTCCTAAAAATTCATCAAGCGACAATGAAACATCCACTTGTCCTTCCCTCCATCATCACCACCGTCAATTTTATCGCTAACAAAATTCTCTTTATGCTCATTATCAAATGATGGAGTAATCGAACTATTTCGTAAAAGGACGAACCGGGGTTGCCGTGGCGGAGCGGAGCGAAGCATCGGCAGCGAACTTTTCGCCCTTCCGGATGCGGCGGCGTTCGAGGATCTTGAGCTGGGCGTCGCGGATGAGCACGGGTCGTGGCTGCGAATAGCCTGCAGCCAATCGTGGCGATCGCGCAGCTTGGGTATGTCAGGAAAAAAGTCCCGCTCGACGATCTTCTCGATTGCGGCCACGTACGCGTCTTCGTCTAGAACGGCGGGCCCACGGCGGCGCTTTCGGCTATCAAAATCGGGAGTTGAAGAAGAAACAGAGGATGAATTAGGGTTAAAGTTAGCATCGGAGGAAGAGGAAGGGGCGGGAGAAGGCGTAGAGAGATGGCGTGGCGAGTGGCCTGGGGATAACAACATGATTGTTTCGGTGAAAGGTGCGACCGGAGGGAGAAAAATGAGCACAAATTGAACGAATTAGGGTTTGAGAATCTATCCATGTATACGGACGTGAATCATAGTAACTTTATTTTTCCCGCGACTCTGAAATTCGTCCCATATGATGAGCTGCTCTCAACTTATTGGACTCCGTTAAAAGGAGTATATTATTTTAATACATCTTTTTATTTTAGAAGAGTTACAGTCTTGATTAAATGTTAATCAGAGATTACTATAAATACTAGAGACGAACCAGTAATGTACACTTACACACTGACTTCGCAAATCATAAAGTTGGATAGAAATTTTTCTGTCGCTATCCATCTGGTATTCATACGATTAATAATATAACGATATGAATATAATCAATGCATCGAGAATGAAATATTCCCTCCGTCCTATGAATCATGACTCTTTTTTTTGTACGTAGATTAAGAAGAGTTGTATTTTATGTGTAAAGTAGTGTGTGACACGAAATTCGAAGTATTTTTTAGTGTAAAATTATTAATTTTTTGGAAACGAACCAACTTAATGGAACAGTCCAAAAAGAAAAACGAACCAACAATAATGGAACAGAGGGAGTATTTAAAAAACATCATAAAGAACACAAAATCCACAATTCAGTTTGCAACATTCCTACATTTCTTTTTCTTTTTTTTCAGAAACCCACTCTAATTAAATCCAAATAAGGAATTTCAAATGAACGAATCTCAAATTAATGGAACCTTAAATACCTTCATTTAAATTTTTTGAAATATTAGAGCTTCCCTATCTAATAGCCCTTAAAGCTTTAGGAATGATTTAGTATCTGGTGGTTATTCTATGAGAAATATTGTTGCCCATGGATTCGCCTAGGTAGTTCAATCTTTAAGTTATTGACAGAATACATAATCTATAAACTTTTAGCCAAATATTGTTATTTTACCAATTGTGGTGGTTTATGCTTTAAACTTCCAATAATGACTCCACCTTTGATTTCTAGCGATGTGAACGCAATTTTTTAGCGAAATTCATCTCTAAAACACGACATTGTAAGAGATATTAATAATTTTCGCTCAAACCCTAGGCGGCTAGGGTTCGTGGAGCGTCTTCCTCCTTTCTTGGAAAGGCTTTTCCTCCCTTCACGTGTAGGGTTTGTCGTTTTGCTTTTGGTGATCTTCGGTGTCGGGAATGGAGGCAGATGAGATTGTTAACCTGGTCAGTACTCTGAAACTAACCACGGATGCCAAGGAAAGGGCGGTGATTCTGACAAAAGAGGAAACGGATAGAGGCAGAAAGAGGATCGAAAAGGTGGTTGTGGGTAAAATTTTCGCCAAAAGAATGGTGAATAGGGAGACACTCAAATCAAACCTTCCCAGAATTCTAAGATCTAGGGGACGTACTGATATTGATATTGTGGGACATAACCTTTTCATTATATCTTTCACACTTGTGGAGGATCAGAAACGGCGGCTGAGGATGGCCGTGGCACTTTTTCCAGGACCTTATGGTACTGAAACAAACGGAGGAGATGCAATCACCCTTCGAGGTTTGCTTTGACGAAATCACTTTATGGGTTCAATGTCATAATATCCCAATCTCTTGTATGGAACCAAACATTATTCGCAGGATAGGAGAGAGAGTGGGAACGGTGAATGATATCGATGTGGATGAGGACGGCTGTGTAAGAGAAAATTCGCTAGAATAAGGGTCACTAGACGGATTGATGCCCCAATGATACGATGTGTTCCATTGACGAATATAGATGCTTCAAATGAAACCCTAGTCGTGCTTCAATATGAGAAACTTCCAGAATTTTGCTATGCTTGCGGAAGAATTGGACACATCTCGAAGGAGTGTGCTGACAGCAATGCTACTAAGTCGGCTTTCCAGTTTGATTCATGGCTACGCGCGGGAAGAACGCCTACGTCTAGGAGAAAATCTGGACTGGACGAGAATTCCTCGTCGACCAACAGTAAAGAAAAACTTAATGATAGTGAGATCGGGAGAAAGTTCTGTTGATCGCGACATCAAGGGAAGATGATGAGGAGATAATGGAGTTGGACAAGGAGATGTCGAAGGAGAGAGAAGAGGTGGCTCAGTCGACGGCTGATACTCTCATCCCAACTGCTAATAATTGTGGAGAAGTCAAGGACGACATAAACTGGAGGGGCCCAATGACAGACCTGGTCGTGGGAAGAGACAACCTGAACGTGTCTGACTGTAGAGGAAAGGCCAAAAGTGGGGAGATGGATAAAAATAACAAAAAGGGATCCCCAGCAAAGACTAAAAGAAAAGGGATGAGAGAGGGATGGAAAAGGAGGGCGAGACTGGTTCAAGAAGGAGGGAAGGAGGTTTGTCCAGATCGAAACAGAAAGAGATTAATCGAAGTGGACCCTGACTACGAACTGGAGACACCCAAAGTGAAACAACCGAGACTGATGATAGGGGAAGAACACAGCACGATGGAAACGGCGGAGGCTGCCTTGCAGCCTCGCCGGGAATTATGAATTGCCTAGTTTGGAACGCACGTGGTCTGGGAAATACATGCGCATTCCATGATCTCCGACAACTCCTTGTCGGAATTTCCCCAAGTTTAGTTTTTATTTGTGAAACTAAACTTGCTGCGAATAAATGTCAATGGTGGAAAAGTGGTCTTGGTTTTAATGGCATGTTCTTTGTGGATGCGGTTGGCCACAAGGGAGGGCTTGTTCTTATGTGGGATGATAATATTGATGTGAATATCATGTCGTATTCACCGGGACATATTGATTGTCTTGTGAGAAGCGAGGAGGAAAATGGCGTTTTACTGGTTTTTATGGAAACCCGGTGACGGAGATGAGGAAATTCTCGTGGGACCTGATGAGACGACTTAATAGCACGGAGCAGCATCAGGATACGGCTTGGCTCATTGGGGAGACTTTAACGAGATTATCTATGATACCGAGAAGAAAGGAGGCAGACCGCGACCCTTGCAACAGATGGATATGTTCAAACAAGCTATCTCAGATTGCGGTCTTCATGAAATCTCCTATCCAGATTTGGAATTCACTTGGTGTAATAAACGGGAGGATGGTATGGTTTTTGAACGACTTGACCGTTTCTTTGGGAATGCTAATTGGCAGATTTTATTCCCAAACACGCAGACGAAAGCTCTGGATTTCCATGGATCTGATCATAGACCGATCCTTTGCGCCTCAATGCTAATGCTAATGCTAAGGAAGCTGGTGTCCAAGGAAAAAGTCGCTTCTTCTTTGAGGATAAATGGATGATGGAAACAATTTTTGTCCCGGATCTCCTGTGCAATCTTAAGGATCTGGAGAATGAACCAAAGCTGCCTCAAATGCTTGGTAAATGCGCTGGCTTCCTCACCCAATGGTCGCGGTTTAATTTCAATAGAGAAGGGAAAGATATTGAGAAACTCAGAAAGGCTAGACAACAGCTCATGAAGTTTGCTGGGAACATGGACATGGACCGTAAGATCCTCCAAATCAGTAAAGATATTGAAAAGACGGTGGAGATTGAAGCTTTGCATTGGCACCAGAGGGCTAGACTTAATTGGCTCGCTAATGGTGATCGTAATACTAGCGCCTTTCACGCGCGAGCTTCCCAGAGAAGAAGAAGGGATCCATCCTCTTACTTAGAAACGATCTTGGGGTGGTGTATGACAGGGAGGCTGACAAAGCCGAGATCATCAGGAGATACTTTACGAAGCTTTTCAAATCCAGCTCCCCCTCCCGGAATGATATTACAGCAGTAATTAACACCATTCAAGAACGCATTTCTGAGGAGGATTACTCTTTCATGAACCGACCCTTTGAGGCAAAAGAAGTAAAAGATGCGGTTTTTGACATGCATCCTACTAAGAGCCCTGGACCGGATGGTTTCAATGCTAGATTCTTTCAGAGGTTCTGGCCAATGGTCGGTGACTTTGTCACTAGGGAAGTTCTGGCTATTTTAAATGAGGAGACTCCTATCAGCGACTGGAATGACACCCTGCTGTGCCTTATCCCCAAAGTGAACAAGCCAATGGAGGTTGCGGACTTCAGGCCCATCAGCATGTGCAATACGAGTTACAAAATTGTCTCTAAAGTTATTGTGAACAGGCTCAGGCAGGTGTTGGGACGAGTCATCGACCAAGCCCAATGCGCCTTCATCAAGGGAAGATTAATTACTGACAACGTTCTTGTCAGTTTTGAGTGCCAACACTGGATCCGTAGAAGGAGGAAAGGAAAGGAGGGCTATGCAGCCCTTAAACTTGATATGAGTAAAGCCTATGATAGAGTTGAATGGATTTATCTTCAAGCTGTTATGGAGAAGCTTGGCTTTCCGGATAGTATTTGCAACTTAATTATGCAGTGTGTCTCGTCGGTTCAGTTCTCTTTTATCCTTAATAAGCGACTTTAAGGCACTATAACCCCCTCCCGGGGTCTCAGACAGGGCGACCCTCTTTCGCCGCTTCTTTTGTTATTTGCACCCAAGGATTCTCATCCTTAATCCAAGATTTTGAGCGGACGAGCAGAATTGCGGGAGTTCCAATCCTCCCTCACGAGCTCAGTATAACCCACCTTTTCTTTGCGGATGACAGTCTTATTTTCTTTAAAGCCACGATGGAAGGAGCTTCGGCAATTAAGGAAATTCTTCATAAGTACGAATTGGCATCGGGGCAGCTTATTAACAGAACGAAGTCATCTATCTGCTTTAGTCCCAACACACACATGAACAACGGTAATGGAATTAAGCAGATTTTGGGAGTCAATGTTGAACAAGGCCTCCACATGTATCTCGGTATGCCTGCGTTTTCGCTCCGACAGAAAAGAGTTCAGTTTGGTTACTTAAAGGATAGGATTCAAAGAAAGCTCTTCGAATGGAACCAAAGGGAATTCTCAGCTGGAGGAAAAGAAGTCCTTTTGAAAGCTGTTATTCAAGCTATCCCTACTTACGCCATGCAATGTTTTCGTTTGCCAATCTCTATTTGCAACGACATTAATCGGATGTTGATCGCTTAATTTTCTAACACGAAAAGGTGTAAGTATAGGGTAAGCGAAGTATCGTATCCACAGGGATTGTAACGCGAAAACACAGAAGCTAACTCAACGAGGATTCATCATTATCCAAGCAACAAACATGGTTTGGTAAGATTTTAGGGTTTCGGAAATCAATCCAAAGCAAAGGTAACAAAACAGAAAGTAAATTAAAGCAATAAACACTCGGATGTTTAAAAACAGAGAAAGACGACTAACCCTGTGGGCTGCATTAATCCTATCCACAACGTATGTTTATCCTGCTCCTATTAACCAATTTTTAATCCGTATAAAATGGAAGATCACATATATAACCGACAATTTCATTACGACAAAAGCGGTCAGATTACTAGTTTTCCCTATTATCATTACGTCTCTAGGTGAAAACAAGTAACTCCAAACGGATCACAAAGAATATGCTTCCTACGAATATCCTATCTCGCCTCGACTCGAGGCTCATTCGTATCATGCATTCGATATCGATTGACAATTAACACAATTACGTAATTAACCGACAACTAAATATGCATCAAGATTGATCGAATCAACACATATAAATAAGCACAATCGAATCATGAATCAATGCATGGACGGTAAATAGCGATAACAGGAATCACAACATATAGGATCGAATCATGCAAACCCTAGGATTAGAACGAAAAACTAGCCAGACATAATAAACGGAATGAAATACGATTTAACCATAAAGACGGAAATTAAATATATAAAACCCGTGATGTAGCGTTGGATGAACACGTTGGGCTTGAATCCCAACCTCAGCGAAAAACGGAAAATTGCAAAGATCGTCCGGACGAAACGTTCCGGATCGTAGACAAAACGTAAAACTAACGAAGAACAATCCGTAAAACAACTCTAGAATGAAACTATATGGAAGCTAAAGCTAAAACTCTGAAAAACTTATGAAAAAACTGAGAAAAGAGGCTCTGGAATCGTAGGTCTGAAGTTGGGGGCGCGAGGGGGTGTTGCCATATATATAGGCACACCCCAAACCCTAGTTTTTCCTTCTGCCGCGCCGTCTCGCGACCACCCTTCGCGATCGCTAGGTGCGGTCGCGAGGTAAGTCTCGCGCGCGCTCCTCTCGCCAGTTGCCTCTTCGCCGCTTGGTGCTCGCGACCGACTAGCGGTCGCTAGCCATTCTTAAGAGGTCGCGAAATCGCCCAAGAGCTTTCTCGGCGCCGGCCGCATAGCACGTTATCGCGGTCGCGGTGTCTGGGTTCTCGCAGCCTTCTAGCGGCCATCCTAGCGACCGCTAGGTTGGTCGCTAAAACGAGCCGAGTGTATAATTGGCTCGTCGCCGCTTCCTTGCTTCGATTTTCAACATATGGACCTACACAACACCAAAAGAACACCCAAGAGCATGATCTTCTAGAAATAGATAAAACATTAAGAATTGATACGTAACGCACATTAAACGAGCTAAACTCATCTTCAAATATCAACTATAAACGTGTAAAATGCGCGTTTATCAAACCCCCCAAACTTAAATCATTGTTTGTCCTCAAACAAAACCAAAACAGAAAGACACAACGAAAAGATCAACGAGCGTAGCAAAGATAATAACCATTCTAGGCCTCAGAAACATATCAACGCTCAAAAACATTAGTGCACATGACGACGTTAGTCAACTCAACCCAAACAACAATTGACGGCAAAAACTTATTTAATTCAACCCTCACAACGGCATGTGTGTAAAATATAGGATACACTCAACTCATAAAGAAATGTAGGACGTGTATACACTCAACGATCAATGCAATGCAACATCTTACCATAGGCATGCCGTTTTTCTAATATCTCCACCGCGTCATTGTGTTCAAATTAAGATCAAAGAGGTCTTTTCATAGGTTGTAATGTAGGCACATTGGTTAAGGTAGGATAAAATATGGCTAAGTGACTCAAGAACATTCCAAGCACCCCCATTTATACTTTTCGACACATATGGACTTTGTCCATTTTCCTCTTCTTTCCCAACGTGCTAAATCGACGTTTAATGCCACAGAAGGTACCTATACTTTGATTAAAGACCCTTTATGCTCAACACTCATAGTGAACTTAACATTTTTCTTTTTCTTTTCTTTTCTAGAGCTTATAGGGTTTATCTTTCACAACAAAGGTACTATTATTCACCAGATGTATTTTTCTACGAAACTTTTCTCATCATAACTACATCAAAATTTCAACCCCTTTTGATTCCCATATCCATCCTCACCTCCTATCATCCGTTAATCGAAAGAAAAGTCTAATAAAGGCTCAAAGAAGGCGACAAATGGTATATATCATCGGCTAGTGTTTGGGTGAATATGTGGTTAACAAAGATGGCCTTTATCCTTTCCAAATTAAACACATATTGCAATCTCGACACGTAAACACGGCAAGTTCTAGAAGATAATCACATGCACGATATCACACAATTAATGAAAGCAGATCAAGATATGTATACGGTGAAGCTCAAGTCTCACAGGGATAGCAAATGGTGAAAACAACAAGCTAAGCCATCTCACGTCATTCATGCGTCATTTTCTAACATATCATGCGCACTATCATTAAATTTCACCAAAAAATTCTATCGTCATTGGCCACATGGATTAACATACTTCACTTAACTCGTTGATCGACAGACACGAAAACGAAAAACAAAACAAAAACACGACAAAAGATCCCAAAGCATAACAACTAAACCAAAAGCATAGAAAACATAGACAGGATTCTCAACCAACTAAACTCGTCTACTCCCCCCAAACTTATTGTGAACATGTGAAAGCAATAAGGTTTGCGTAAAAGAGTAGTTGGGAGAAAACTTACCTGAAATGTCACTACTCGGTGGCGGATAAAATCCACGCCACTGATTCCATTGCTGCATCATCTCCATCATCTTACGTTGTTGCTCGAGATGTGCCTGTTGTTGGGTGTAGATGGCTTGCTGCTGCTCCATAATCGATGTCAGGTTCCCGTCAATATGGTTGAGACGACCATCTATGTGATCTAATCGATCATAAATCCCGGGGTCGCCTCGAACGGGTGGCGGGTGCAATATGCCGCCTGTCTCAGGAGCCACTTCGGGCTCGGCTTGCTCGGCTTGCTCCTCATGCGGTTGCTCGCCCTCGACCTCGCCTTGCGCGTTCACGCGCTGCGTCCATGCATAATGTGCAGAGGAGCTCATATTCCAGTTGGCATCCGGAGTAAAGTATCGGCTTATACTGGTGAGCTCGGGATTGGGCAGGCGGAAGATTGATTTGCCGTTTTGATCATATAACAGCCACAAGTAACGCTTGGGTGCCTCTTGAACGTCGACGGGCGTATAGGCACGCCTTGTCCAGAAGATGTCGTGAGAGATCGGACTCTCTCGAATCGTAATCCCAAAGAAATCAGCAATGGGGGTAACGAATCCCCCTATGCATATCTTCGAATTACCCGAAACCTGGATCGCATATGGAAGTGCTGAGCTAAGAACATGCCGGCATGCATCTTCTGGTTGAACATAGCTCCAATCAGTATGCTCATATCTTGTGAGAGGACAGTGCCGGCGTTCGAACGGCCATGCAAGGTGAATGTGAGGAGCCGGTGGAAGTAACGGACCTCTGGATTCCATATCGAGCTAGCCTTTGATCTCGAGGCATCATAATATGGAGTGTGCTCGAGTCTGGCGTCCATGATCTTTGGCCATACGCTCTGGACCGTGTACTCGACGTCCCCTATGTAGTTTCCCTCCGGATCTCCATTGATTATGCCATTAAGTTCGTCCACGGAGAGTTGACGGGGCTCATTGTCAGCCGAACATGATGTAGTCCGACATGCCATTTGTCTTGTGAACATGGAGAGTCGACAAGAATTGAGTGTCAGGATCCGGTATGTAAGATAATTGGCTGTGATAACTGAGTACAGCCCGGACCTCTCGGCTAACCACGTCACATCATTGGTTATGCCCATCTCTTGACACGTATTGAGGCACATGAAACGGGAATGCCTATGCCGTAATCTCACCAATCGATCCCAACGGCTTCTCGACGAGTCACTCGGCAGTCTGACCCCAAAATTTTCGGGATCGAATTCATCTGGTGGTGCCATGCGTGGCTCGTCGTGAGGCTCATCATGATGCTCATCGTGGAAATCATCTTGTGTCTCGTCGTGGGAAGTGGAGACAATGCTCTTGCTTTTTCGCCATGACCGTGAGTACGCGGCATATTTGTACCTAAAAGAATTTCAAAGTTAGCCCGTGTATGAATGAAACAATCAAAATAACGTCAACCCAAAATGCTCAATATAGATCCCCAAACTTCAACTTAATCAAATTATTTCCATATTGTCATATGATCGTGCAAGACAACACAAAATGGGAAAACATACACACACCACAAATTTGCAAAATTAGACGTTACGGGCGTTACGGGCGGTCGCTAGGGAGATCGCTGAAACACGGTCGTGCCGCTCGACGGGCGCTGACGTACGCTTGTGTATGAGCGCCAGACATGGCATAGCCGCGGCCGCAATCGAGCGTCGGCTCGCAAGCACGTAGCGAAGAATCGTTTCAAGGCTATTTCACAAATTATTAACCCAAATCAACAATGTAGGCACATTAGACAGAACAATATACGTGTATAAACGTGAATAAACCTATCATTGGACAAATCATGCTCAAACACCACACAAATCTAACAAAATAAGCCCTAGTTTCTCAAATTTAAATAACCCACAAAAATGGCTAAAATTCTTCCAAATCATGCTCAAGAAATGTAAACCCATGAAGAAATGAAGCAAAAATATCATACCTTGAGTGGATTTGATGGAGAAATGCAAGAAAATTTGAGAAAGAGGTGTCTTGTGTGCTTGAGAGGGGAAGGGGGCTGCTTTTTGTTTTCAGAAAACGTGTGTGTGTGTGTGTAGGTTAGAAGTTGGGGCAAAATAAGGGTAAAGCGCGGGTCACGAAGCGGGCGCGGGTCAGGACGCGGGTCGCGATGGATCTCGCGGTCGAGCTCGCGATCGCGATCTTGGCCGCGAGCTCGCCGCTTCGACAAAAACGTTACGCCCTTTCTCGCGGCCACCCTTGCGACCTCGTGGTCGCGGTGGTCGCTAGTACTTGTTTTTTTTTTTGTTTTTTTTTTTAAAGAAAGCTATTAAACTTTGGGATCTAACAAACCAACGAGACACGACATAAACAAAGAAAACAACCAAAAACAACAACGAAAGCAACAAAACAAAAGCATGTAAACTGTTGGGTTACCTCCCAACCCGATTAGAATTATCGTCGCTAGCTCGACGGTACCTCTTATCATGGTTCGTTGAGCTTGGTCACCTTGACTTCTCGGTCGAAGTGTGACTTGAAGTAGGATTTGAGGTACTGGCCGTTCACTTTAAAAATGTTGCCCCCCGAGTCTAGGAGCTCGTAACTCCCATTTGCAAGTGCACGGTAAACGGTATATGGCCCCGACCATCTTGACTTGAGTTTTCCCGGGAATAGACGGAGTCGAGCATTGTAAAGTAAGACTTCATTACCCGGCGAAAATCCTTTGGCACGAATGTGGAGGTCGTGGAATTTCTGAGCTCTTTCCTTGTATATCCGAGAATTCTCGAAAGCTTCATTCCTCCACTCGTCAAGCTCCAACAGTTGGTCACTTCTCATCATACCGGCCTCCTTGAAATCCATGTTGATTCTCTTCGTCGCCCAATATGCTTTGTGCTCCAATTCGATCGGTAAATGGCGGGATTTACCAAATACCATTTGATATGGAGATAGCCGATGGGAGCTTTGTACGCATCCCAGAAGCCCAAAGAGCATCATCCAACCGCTTGCCCAATCCTTGCGCTTGAACAACCGATTTCTCTAAAATCGCTGATCTCTCGGTTGGCGAGCTCACTTGCCGTTTGCTTGTGGATGGTAGGGGAGGTGACTCGATGCTTCACACCATATTTGGCTAGAACGTTGTCTAGCCACTTATTATCGAGTCGATCCCCATCACCGATCAACGCCTCGGGACTCCAAATCGAGTCGAATGTTCTTGTGAAGGAACTTGATCACTACCTTCGAGTCGTTCGTGACGGTGGGAATCGCCTACCCAACGGGAAACGTCTCCACAAAGAAGAAGAATATACGTGTAACCACAAGACATGGAAAACGGACCCATGAAGTCGATCCCATCGTCAAATAGTTCCACCTCCATGATGGTTTTGCGGCATCTCGTCTTGCTTAGTGACATTCCCCACTCTTTGACAACGATCACAACTCTTGATAAAAGATTGACAATCTTTGAAGATCGAAGGCCAAAAGAATCCACTGTGGCAAATCTTTGCCGCTGTCTTGGCACGCAAAATGGCCTCCAATCAACGAACTATGGCACTCGTGGATTATGTTCTCCCATTCTCCTTGGGGAACGCAGCGACGTATCAAACCATCGGCACATCGGCGGTAGAGATGAGGATCGTCCCAATAATAGAACTTAACATCGTGGAGAAACTTCTTTTTCAAATGACCTTTGCACGATGGAGGTAGAACTCCAATCACCAAGTAATTGACAAAATCAGCGTACCATGGTGTGCGATCGATGACGCTCAAGATGTGCTCGTCTGGGAAGTTCTCCTTTATGCCAATCTTCCTTTCCTCTCCTTCGACTGGCTTCTCCAATCGCGACAAGTGGTCGGAAACCACATTCTCACAACCCTTTCTATCTTTGATCTCCATGTCGAACTCTTGAAGAAGGAGGATCCATCTCACCAATCTTGGCTTCGAATCTTTCTTGGCGAACAGATGACGAATGGCGGCATGGTCAGTGTGTACGATGGTGTGGGTGCCCACCAAATAAGGTCTAAACTTATCAAAAGCATAGACCACAGCAAGTAATTCCTTCTCCGTGGTGGTGTAGTTCATTTGAGCAGAGTCGAGAGTCTTACTTGCATAATAGATGACTCGGAAAAGCTTGTCTCGTTTCTGCCCCAAAACAGCACCGACTGCCCAATCACTCGCATCACACATCAGCTCGAACGGTTGACTCCAATCAGGTGAGACCAAAACTGGAGTCGAGATCAGAGCTAACTTCAATTTCTCGAACGCCTCCAAACACTCCTTCGTGAACACGAACTTCATATCTTTCTCGAGCAATCCACACAATGGCTTCGTGATCGCCGAGAAATCCTTGATGAACCTTCTATAAAAGCCCGCATGACCGAGAAAACTCCTCACTGATTTGACATTTGTGGGCGGAGGTAGTTTCTCGATAGCTACTATCTTTGCTCGATCCACTTCCAAACCTTTGGCCGAGACCTTGTGACCAAGCACGATACCTTCCTTCACCATGAAATGGCACTTCTCCCAATTGAGAACAAGATTGCCTCCTCACACCTTTTCAGCACTTGTGACAAATTATGGAGACAATGGTCGAATGAAGAGCCAAACACGGAAAAGTCGTCCATAAAGACTTCCATAATATTCTCGATCAACCCATGGAAGATGGACATCATGCACCTTTGGAACGTGGGCGGAGCATTGCACAATCAAACGGCATTCGCCTATAGGCGAAAACTCCATACTGGACAAGTGAGCGCCGTCTTGTGCTGATCTTGAGGCGATGGCAATCTGATTGTACCTCGAATATCCATCGAGAAAACAAGAGAACTCATACCCGATAGTCATCCAACATCCGATCAATAAAGGCGGGAAAATGGTCTTTCCTCGTGGTTGTGTTCGAGCACGATAGTCGATGTAAACTCGCCATCCGTTACGAGTCTTGTTGCCACAAGCTCGTTTGTCTCGCCTCTCGATCACCGTGATACCCCTTTCGGATACCACTTGAGTAGGGCTAACCCACTCATTGTCGATATGGCATAGATCATGCTGCGTCTAAGAGCTTCAACACTTCTTTTCGGACGACCTCTTGCATTGCGGATTCAATCGGCGTTGAGGTTGCACCTTTGGCTTGTATTCATTCTCCAACAGGATCCGGTGCATGCAAATCGAGGGTCACCCTCGATATCGTAAATCGTCCACCCAATCGCAGACTTGTATCGCTCAAAGACAACCATCGGTTTACGTGTCTCCTCATCACCAAAGCCGAAGATATTATCACCGGCACGCCTCATCGTCGCCTAAGAAGGCATACTGCAGGTGGTCCGGCAACTCTTTCAACTCCATCTTGGGTGTAGTCTCTTCCTTCTTCACCACGGCGTCCTCTCCTCCAATCGGCTTCCTCACATCCAAATAAGGCACTGACTCCTCGGGGAGGGCCTTGACTTCATCGATGGACTCAAGATACTCTAAAATCTCGTCACACGCCTCATCAAGGTCTGCGGGTGAGAAAATCGAGTTCTGCATACAAAACTCCACCGGATCAACTGATTGAAAGTGAGTGGGCGACAGCTGCTCTATAACTCGACAATCTTCCATGGTCTTCTCGTCAGGCTGCTTCATAGCATCATATATAGAGATTTTCATCTCCTCGTCGTTGACTCGGAAGGTGAGATCTCCATCTTGCACGCTCATCAATGCTCGCGGTAGCTAGGATGGTCGCCGAGAATAAGAGGTGTATTCCCATCCTCTGGCATATCGAGAACAACGAAATCAGCTGGGAAGATGAAATCTTGAACTTTCACGAGCACGTCCTCCACTATCCCTTTCGGATAAGTCACCGATGTGTCTGCCATCTGAAGAGCTATGGTGGTCGGCTTGATCTCCCCAATCTCCAATCTGTTAAAAATGGACAACGGCATCAGATTGATGCTTGCCCCCAAATCACACAGAACCTTGGAGAATGTCTGTCCTCCGATGACACATGCTATGGTGAAGCTGCCTGGATCTTTCTGCTTGAGCGGCAACTTCTTTTGCAGTACAGCACTGCACTCTTGAGACAGATTTATCGTCTCGAATTTCCCAAGCTTCTTTATTGGCAACGGCATCCTTCAGAAACTTAACGTAACCCGGCATATCTCGAAGTGCATCAAGTAAAGGAATATTGATGTGCACCTTTTGAAACATCTCCATGAACCTGGTTAACTTCTCATCGTACTTGGGCTTGGCTAAACGGCTTGGAAACGGAATTGGAGGCACGTACGTCGGAAATCTCTTCAAAGCTGGCCCTTCGCGATCAGACTCGCGACCGCGCGAGCGGTCGCTAGGCACATGTACAACATCTTCCTTCGTCTTCGCGGGCGCTGCTGCTTTCTCGCGCTAGGTGCGCGTCTCAAGCTTCAGATGATTTCGCCGCTTGAATTACTCGCGACCGCTAGGTCGCTCGCTAGGTCCTCGGATGACATGTCGCGAGCGCGCTTTACTTATTACGCCCGCGAGCCGCCGCGAACTCCATCGCTTGTATTCCTCGCGGCGGGCACGCGGTCGCGAGCTTCGATCGCGAGATTCTCTTCTTGCCCGCTTTCCCGTTCGTCTCCCTCGTGACTTTGATAAGCTCGCCCACCCTCAATTGAATGGCATTACGGTGATTTTTAGGGTTTACCTCAGATTACTCGGAAATTGGCCCGACTTGTCCGCCCATTCACAGCGGCTATCGACTTATTTGATTCTCCATCATCTTCATGTGCTTTCCATAGCCGTCACGGTGGACTCCAAATGATTGATCTTACGCCGGTGTTGCTTATAAACGACTCGATTCGTTGCCAATTGTTGGTTGCTTACAACCAATCACGCATCATGTCCTCTAGGCTCGGCTTATTCGTCTCTTGAATCACTCCGCTCGAATCGAGAAACCGGCGAGGTCGTTGAAAATTGTTGGGGTTGGCGTACGAGAAATTTGGGTGACTTCTGTTGTTCGGATTGTACGCCGGATTCCCCCCAGGACGGTTATTCCTCTGATTTATGTAATTCACGTCCTCAGCCTCGTTTATCTCTGACTCGGCAGCATTTATCTGAGCCACGCCTTTTCCTTTCCTTTCTTTCTCAAATTGGCTTCTTAGCAAGTGAATCGCCCATAATATTGTTGTACTTTGAGTCACCTTCAACGGTAGCGCCTTCACCACCGTGTCCTCTCCATCGACCATCGATAACTGCTGGCGCCATCTCTTCTATGATGCGGCCGGCCTCGTCTACACGCCTGCTCAAAAGGCAACCCCGCTGATCGTCCAACAATGCTCCTCGTGTGAGGTGTCACCCATTGTAAAAGCTGTAATCTGCTCTCCTCGAGAATCCATGCTGTGGGCACCTTCTCAATAGGCCCCTGAATCTTTCCCACGACTCGAATAAAGATTCATCTCCTAACTGGGAGAAGTGGGAAATCTCGGCTATGATCTTCTGTGCCTTAGCCGGAGGAAAATACTTCGAAAGGAATTTCTCACACAGAATTGCCCAACTGTTGATGCCCGTACGATCTAAGGTCTTGAACCAGTCCTTTGCTTGATTTCGCAGAGAAAATCCGAACATACGCATCCGGATTGTGTCTTGTGGCACCCCATTCTGTTTGATGGTGTCACAAATATCGAGATAGGTCTCGAGATGGGCATTCGGATCCTCTGTGACTCCTCCTCCGAACTGTTCCCCTTGAACCATGCTGATTAGGGCGGCTTGACTCAAAATTGTTAGCGTTTACTCGGGCCCCATCCGCCTCCTTGAAATTGCTCGGTAGGAGGTCCATATATAATTCAACGGTCTTGCCACCTCCGGAGCGAGGACAACGAGTCCCATAGTCGCCAATTGGCGCCGATTGTGAAAGTCTGCTAACAGCGCTGCGGTACTATTTCGGAGGAACGCCTCGTTGTTGATTCCCCGCCATTGCTTGCTGTCTCTTCTCGCCTCCTTCTCCTCTTGTGAGTGATTTCGATCTCGGGATCAAAACGCTGCTCGAGAGGTCCCCGGACCTTGTGAACATAAACTACCGGAGAACAAGAAGAAAAATCATCTGCGAGAACAAATAAAAAAAAAAAATACAACTTGAATTAATAATTCCAAATCGTCAAATTATTCCTATGAAATCTTAACAATCCCGACAGGCGCCAAAATTTGATCGCTTATTTTTCTAACACGAAAGGTGTAAGTATAGGGTAAGCGAAGTATCGTATCCACAGGGATTGTAACGCGAAAACACAGAAGCTAACTCAACGAGGATTCATCATTATCCAAGCAACAAACATGGTTTGGTAAGATTTTAGGGCTTCGGAAATCAATCCAAAGCAAAGGTGACAACACAGAAAGTAAATTAAAGCAATAAACACTCGGATGTTTAAAAGCGAGAAAGACGACTAACCACAGGGGCTGCATTAATCCTATCCACAACGTATGTTTATCCTGCTCCTATTAACCAATTTTAATCCGGACAAAATGGAAGATCACATATATAACCGACAATTTACATTACGACAAAAGCGGTAGAGATTACTAGTTTTCCTATTATCATTACGCCTCTAGGTGAAAACAAGTAACTCCAAACGGATCACAAAGAATATGCTTCCTACGAATATCCTATCTCAGCTACGACTCAAGGCTCATTCGTATCATGCATTCGATATCGATTGACAATTAACACAATTACGTAATTAACCGACAACTAAATATGCATCAAGATTGATCAGAAATCAACACATATAAATAAGCACAATCGAATCATGAATCAATGCATGGACGGTAAATAGCGATAACAGGAATCACAACATATAGGATCGAATCATGCAAACCCTAGGATTAGAACGAAAAACTAGCCAGACATAATAAACGGAATGAAATACGATTTAACCATAAAGACGGAAATTAAATATATAAAACCCGTGATGTAGCGTTGGATGAACACGTTGGGCTTGAATCCCAACCTCAGCGAAAAACGGAAAATTGCAAAGATCGTCCGGACGAAACGTTCCGGATCGTAGACAAAACGTAAAACTAACGAAGAACAATCCGTAAAATAACTCTAGAATGAAACTATATGGAAGCTAAAGCTAAAACTCTGAAAAACTTATGAAAAAACTGAGAAAAGAGGCTCTGGAATCGTAGGTCTGAACTTGGGGGCGCGAAGGGGTGTTGCCATATATATAGGCACACCCCAAACCCTAGTTTTTCCTTCTGCCGCGCCGTCTCGCGACCACCCTTCGCGATCGCTAGGTGCGGTCGCGAGGTAAGTCTCACAGACGCCTCCTCTCGCCATGCGGTGGCCGCCTCGCTCGCTTCGGGTACCTCATGACCGACTAGCGGTCGCTAGCCATTCTTAAGAGGTCGCGAGAATCGTCCGAGAGCTTTCTCGGCTCGGCTTCGCTCATGGACACGTTATCGCGGTCGCGGTGTGCTAGGTTCTCGCGTGTTTCTAGCGGCCATCCTAGCGACCGCTAGGTTGGTCGCTAGAAACGAGCCGAGTGTATAATTGGCTCGTCGTCGTTCCTTACTCGATTTTCAACATATGGACCTACACAACACCAAAAGAACACCCAAGAGCGTTATCTTCTAGAAATAGATAAAATATTAAGAATTGATACGTAACGCACATTAAGCGAGCTAAACTCATCTTCAAATATCAACTATAAGCGTGTAAAATGCGCGTTTATCGGATGTGTCTGACCTTTTGGTGGGGGGATAAAGAAGAGAAGAAGCGAGTTCATTGGTCTAAATGGAAAGAGTTATGTAAAACAAAAGATTGGGGTGGGATCGGATTCAGAGACATGGTCAACTTCAATCGTGCATTGCTTGCGAAACAAGTGTGGAGAATGTTGATTAAGCCGGAGTCCCTTGTGGCTCGTGTCTTCAAGGCGAAATATTTCAGGGCCAGTGATATTCTTAGTGCTAGAGCCAATAACAACTGCTCTTTTGTTTGGCGTTCTCTTATGTGGAGCCGGGACCTGGTGGATAGGGGAGCTCGATGGAGAGTAGGCAACGGGCATAACATCTACCTGTTTCGGGATAGATGGGTGAACGGGCTGAGCGAGGGAAGAATTGAGCACAGGAAGGAGGATCATGATAGTCTTATGAAGGTTGCTGACCTTATCGGTGATAATGGAAAGTGGGCTGAAAATCGTATTCAAAGCGAGTTCCCGGCTTTTGAAAGGGAAGGTATCCTTATGACTCCAATTGGGGAGAAAGGCCACAATGATTCCCGCTTCTGGAAATTTAAGCAAAATGGCTCGTTCTCGGTTAAGACTGCCTACCTCCTTTCGATGGGATATTTTGACACTAATCCTCACACCAGCCAGCAAGACCATAATTTTTGGAATAAGATGGTCTGGACTACATCGATTCCCCCCAAAGCCAAAATCTTCATGTAGAAAGCTTTCAGAAATTTCATTCCCACGGAAGCTAACCTGAAAAATCACCATGTTCCTTCGGAAGGTATCTGTGAAGTTTGCAAAGACAGATGGGCTACGACAGAGCATTCCCTCATTTTCTGCCCTCGTAGCAAAGGCGGATGGAAGAAGAGCCGCTTCTGGAATATCCTTCGACAAGCTAAAGCGCTGTGTCTTTCGGACATAGCTGGGGCCATCAGGAAGGAAAGGAAAATTGAGGACTATGAACTGTGGTGTGTGATGCTTTGGCAGACTTGGAATGCGACGTGCAAGGTTCAGCATGATTCTGATCCAATTTTTGTCGAGGTCTCGGAGACTACCTGTACCACCTTGATTGATAATTATAAGAGTGCTCGTCGCTTGTTCTCTGCGGCGAACCAGCTGGGATTGAAATGTGGTGACAGAAAGTGGCAGAGGCCAAAAAGGGGATGCTTCCGTGTTGATGTGGACGCCCTTTTCAATCCCAATGCTAATGGTTTTGGAGTTGGTATTATTATTCGTAACCATGAGGGTAGAATTATCGTGGCCAAATCGCAAAAGACAACTCCTTCGTCAAGCGCCATGTTCGCCGAAGTTAAAGCTGTTATTTCGGGTATTCGTTGCGGTGTGGAAAATGGTATCCAACCTTTTGAAATTTTTACGGATTCCATCCTGGCTGCTCGTCTTATGGCTAAACCAGAAGAGGATAAAGATTTGCTGCCTGTAGAGATTTTTGAGATCCTCAAGGACGCTCGTTCGCATGTTCTTTTAGGCGTGAATCATTCTTATAGAACGGCTAATAAGCCCGCTCATGCTCTTGCTCAATTTGCTATGAATTGTAATCGTCCAGTATGTTGGAACGATAACTTCCCTAACTGGCTTGTTGATCTTGTTAGAGAAGACTTGATGGAATAATATGTGGTTTCTTATTTTCAAAAAAAAAACACGACATTGTATCACTAGTGAGTGTTTCTAACACTATAACATTGGGAAGTTCAAAGTTTCTGAAAATAAATAAAACTTTTCGAAAGGTTTAAATTGCAAAATGTCCAAAATAATTTTTATTTGACAACTAACCACTTAGTAGTTGTTGTAACTTTTGTCCATTTTATAAATGGATGAATATTGTCTCTCTCTCTCTATCCTTCTCTCTCAGTCAAAAGAATTTATCAAAAACAATTTATCACTCATCTTTCATCGAGATCATCACATATACACCCACACAAATTATGAATGTCAATGAATGGTTTTCCCAGATCATTCTGAAACCGCTCAAAACTCATTAAATTTTAAAGCAACGATTTTGGTTCCGGTTCCAGATCCACTTTAGATCCGAACCGTTTAGATCCATCGTTTAATGGTCCGATCCAATCAAGATTTGATTCTGGTTCCAGAACCAGAATCAGAACCAATACTTATTTATTGCTTCTGGTCCGAGTAAAATCCGTATATTGACAAACCTAAGTTTAAATAGGCTTGTCAATGAACTAGTTTTATCCATATCGATTCGAAATCACTCATAACCCATTAAATTATAAAGTAACGGTTTCGATTTCAGTTCTGGTTCTTGTCCGGTTCTGATCCAATTCTGGTTCCAGACTCGCTCAGATCCGGACCGCTTAAGACTCATAGTTGATGGTCCGGGTCCGGGTCCGGTCCAGATCCAATGTCTAATGGGTCAGTTCCAAAACCAGAACCATTATTTATTTATTGGTTCTGGTCCGGGTAAAACTTATCCATTAACATCACTAACACAAATGGCTAAATCACCACCTATAATAATTTGATGGCATGGAGCCATGAAGCTGGAATTTTGAGAGAAGACATTGGAGCATAGTACCTTTTAGTTGGGACAATTTCAATCGATATGATTGAATATAATATAAATAATTAATGAATTTTATATTTCCAATAATAACTATTGTGAATTATTAACAATTACATTATTGGAGTGAATGCATCTCACTTCAGAAAATATAAATTGGTTATTGTTAAGCCTTGAGTGCCTTATCGTAATGCTAAAAATATTTGTTGTTAGTAAAGGTGCAACTCAATTCATCTAATGCGTAGCAGCCAGCACCACGTTTCAAATGTTGCCGCAACAACGGACATAATATTAGCTAGGGGTGAGATTCGGTTCAGTTTCGGTTAATCGAAATCGAAATTTCGGTTAACCGAAATCGAAATCACCTAAAATAGCTAACCGTAACCGATATCAATCGGTTAATCGATTCGATTAATCGGTTCGGTTAGCGGTTAATCGAAATTAAAATTATTTTTTCAAAAAAAATATACAAATACAAAAAAATAACCGAAATTAACTGAGATTAACCGAAAATAACCGAGATTATTTCAAATATCACAGAAAATATAATATTAAATTAAATAATTTTTACTTAATAATTAAATAAATTAACTAATTAATTAATTTATGTTAATCGGGTATAACCGTCGGTTAATCGGTTATACCCGATAACCGAAATTGACTTGAAATTGATAACTGATACCCGAACCGAAATCGAAAAAATCGATTAACCGATAACCGGTTTTTTCGATTTCGATTTTCGATTAACCGAAAACCGATATCCGTTTAAGAACCCCTAATATTAGCCTCCATAGCCCAATAATTATATATTATAATTTAAATTAAGTAATAATTATCGTACCTTGGACGGGAATAAAAATAGTTTGGAGAAATTAAAAGGGTTAATTGTCGCTAAATACACGAACTTTAACACAATTCTGATTTATAAATATGAACTTTAAAATTTGAATGATAATACATAAATTTTTTATTTTTCTGATTTTTCCCATGAAAGTAAATTACCCTCAAATTAAATCCAACATAACAAAATCAGAAATGATGTGACAATCAAATGACATCGTTTTGCTTAAACCGATATCGTTTTGGATTATCACATAAAATAAAAATAAAAGTAATTTTTGCATCATATCTAGGGGTAAGCAAAAAATCCGAAAATCGAATATACGATCAGAAATAAACCGAAATTTAAAATTCGATTCGGATTTTTCGGATTTTCAAATCGGATCGAATTGAATTTTTTTTGAAATTTCGGATTTTCGGATCGGATTAGATTTTTTAAATCCAAAAATCCGAATTATATATAGTATAATATAAAAATAATATTTTATTTAAATATTTTTAAATTCAATATAAATATATATAACAATTAACAAAAATTGATTTCGGATTATCGATTTTTTCATAATTTTAGATTTTTCTTAGGTTCGAATTTTTTTATAAAAAATTTGAATTTTTGGATTTCAAATATTCGGTTCGGATCGGACCGAATTTTTTCTCTCTCAAAATTCGAATTTTCGAATCGATTCGGATTAGGTAAAAATTCAAACCGAAATCCGAATGCTCACCCCAATCATATCGTCACCCTCATCTCTCCCTTCTTCCATCTCCTCTCATCCCAAGAACCGCCGTCACCACCGTCCTCGTCAATCTCCTCCGAGAAAAGTACTTCCTTCCCACCTCCCAAATTCCTCCAATGAATCAAACCCATCAAAAACAGCTCCTCAAATCTTGTCTCTCTTCAGGTATAAAACACACATATCTTTTTTCTTGGTTTCTTCAATTACACTATTTTTCTTCCTTTTATACATAAATTCTTTGGTGTCTCAGGCAGCAAGAAAAGTGAGAAAGAAGCGAAGAAGAAGAAGAAGAAAGTAAAATTTGCAGTGGGTGTGAAGGAACCTAAGGGGAATGGCGAATTGTACAGAAAAGCAGGGAGAAGAAAATCCGGTGAGATTCAGAAAAATCGTTGTGCGAATGAATTCCAGAAAATGCCCGCGAATCATGTTGCGCTGTACAATGGGATTTTGAAAGGTCGCGTGCAGAGAATTGGGTATTCCTATTGAATTAATATTGATTCAATGACTTCCCAATAGATGGAAGAGATCGAGAGGAGGTGAGGTGATGCTACGATGTTGAAATTATTTTTATTTTTTATTTCTTTATTTTATGTTATACTTTAAAACTATATTGTTTGATTGTTATATCATTTTTTATTTTATCATGTTGAATTTAAATTGAAGGTAATTTAATTTCATAGAAAAATCAAAAAATCAAAATTTTATATATTATCATTTAAATTTTAAAATTTATATGATAAATTAAAATTGTATTAAAATTCAGGTATTTGATGACAATTAACTTAAATCAGAATAGGATTTTGGTCTTGTGGAACAGGACGCAGAACGCGTGAGGCGTATAGGCCCCTGCCTTGGACGCCTAATATCCACCTACTTTTTAAAATATAATAAACAACAAAGGAATTATTAGTTTGGCCTAATCGGGCCAAGGATTACAAATTTTCAGTCAGTGAGAACTCTTATTATTTTGGGTCTATTCAAAATACCTTGCGGCCTGCGGGCATTAGATTATGTAGATATTTTCAGTGCCTAACTCACTCAGATTTCAAACTAACTTTATCGGGTACTAATAATATGCAACGATATGTGTAAAAGACAAAATAAAACATGGAAAAATGTTCATAGACATAAAATGAAACCCTATATCGAAAAGAAATTAAAATTTTAAAATGAGAAAGGGAACACAATACTACTAAAAGATTAGTTAAATAAACTAATTATAATTATGACTATTCGGTTCATGTCAAATGGACTTAATTTTTATAAGCTATAAACTTTCGACTATAAACTCTTCTTTTACAGTGATCTATTTGATTCAATCGGTCGTCAGCTGCATTGATCTCCTACTTTGATTGATAAATCTTTGTCACGTGTCAAACAATCTTATCAACGTATTTAATGGGATTTCAGAGAAAATAAAACAAGCTAATAAAATCAATCAACTTGCTTTCGGTGAAACCTGTTTTTTTTTTGAGGAAGCTTTTGGCGAAACTTGATCTTGCAATCAAAAGAACACATCTTTTACTTTGGTGGCCCCATAACAAAGTCTCATCACTTGAAAAGACATGGGAAAAAAAGTCAAAAGATAAAAATCAAGAACTGCAATCTGCAACCCTTTTCTATTCCTTTGCTTTCTTGATCCACTTAATTAATACACAAAATCTGACTGAGATTAATTAACAGGATCATGTGTTTACATAACATCTCATTAAATCATACTAACTCAACCATGAGTATAATATATCACTAAATCATGTGTATATTACTAATACCTAACGGTATCATACTAATTCACCTGTTTGCATGGTTTTATGCTATTTATCTTTACAGTGAAAAGGAAGCCACTGCGAAAATATTATGGCAGTTATATGTAACCAATTTGAAAATCGGATTATAATGTTGAGGTCAATATATGTATATATTTGCATATAAATTCAATAAGTTTTGCTTCAACCATGGCTGAACTCTCTTCTTCCAAGATTTCCATCATGCTACTTCTTTGTTTTGTGATTGTAATAACAAGCAGTCAGAGTGGAGATGAAGAAAGAAAGGCAGGCTGCTTCTCTCTGAAACTTAACAGTTTAAAATGAGTCTTTTATGTTAATAAAGTTATTTCTAATGTGATCAAACCATGCTTTACTCACATGTGAATCTTGATATATTCGTTGTCTCAAAGCAGGCTTACATAGTGTATCTTGGAAGTGATGAATCGCCTTCTTCGTCCAATTTTGGCGTGCTTCAAGAAGCTCTCGACAGCAGGTAGTATTCGGTTTTCCATAGTTTTTGTGCATACATATATGGGAAGGAGATAATGTAACCTACACTAATATATGTAGCTTTGTGGAGCAAGCTTTTGTGAGAAGTTATAAGAGGAGTTTCAATGGATTTGCAGCCTACCTGACAAATCAAGAGAGGGAGAAGTTAGCCAGTAAGATTTCTACTTAATTCATTCTTGCACATTCTATACTCTTTTTCAAAAAATAGAACATTCCTCACTGAATTGCTACGCAGATCATGAAAAAGTAGTGTCGATTTTCCCTAGTATAACTTACTATCCTCAAACAACAAGATCTTGGGATTTCATGGGATTTGCTGAAAATGTTCGCCGCAGCCCCTCTATTGAAAGCAACATAATCATTGGTGTTATCGACTCTGGTGTTTGGCCTGAATCGGAGAGTTTCAGTGATGAAGGCTTTGGCCCTCCTCCGAAGAAGTGGAAAGGAGCCTGCAATGGTGGAAAGAACTTCACCTGCAACAAGTATAAACTCTTCCTCTTACTATACAATCATGTGTTTTTTGTGATTCTCATTTCTTGATTGTCAGCAAGCTAATAGGCGCCCGTAACTACAAATCAAATTCATCATCCAATATCGATTCAGCCAGAGATGTTATAGGCCATGGAACTCACACTGCATCCACAGCAGCAGGAAGCCATGTGAGAGATGCTAGTTTCTACGGCATTGCAAAAGGGACTGCAAGAGGTGGAGTACCTTCTGCAAGAATCGCGGTGTACAACGTCTGTGACGACCTAGGATGCAGTTCAGTCAAAATACTGGCTGCCTTTGATGATGCCATTGCTGATGGAGTTGATATCATCACAATCTCCATCGGTGGACAGTATGCATCCCTAGTGAAAGATGACGTGATTGCACAAGGCGCTCTTCATGCTTTACAGAGAGGCATCTTGGTTGTGCAGTCTGCGGGGAATAGCGCAGACGAGAAAACAGTTGCGAGTGTTGTGCCTTGGGTTTTCTCAGCTGCTGCAAGCAGTAGTGATAGGGGAATCATCACTAAAGTTGCTCTTGGAAATGGAACTATTTTGAGTGTATGCATCAATTCAGCCATTTTTTCTTCTTTCTCACTGATTGTATTTTTTTTTGTAATGACTAAATACCATATGCTACAGGGAAAGGGGGTGAATCCCATGACCATGAGCTCCATAGGGGTCGGTTTTCCCTTAGTGTACGGGCACAACGTCTCAAGCAAATGCGACATCAGTGATGCAAGGTAAAATAATAACATCAATCATCTCATTTTTTGTGAATAGATACTAATTTCTTGTAGAATTTCAGGGATTGTTTCCAAGGGTGCTTAGACAAGAATTTGGTGAAGGGGAAGATAGTCCTCTGCAGAGTCATTGAAGGCATACATGAAGCATTTGAAGCCGGAGCTTCTGGATCAGTGGTAGCCCTTGATTCGTCTATGCTAGAGAATCCGGTTGCTGATTTCTCATCCATTGCTCCTCTTGCAGCATCCGGTTTGAAGGGGCACAACTTCTATATCGCCCAGCGCTAGTTCAACTTGACAAAGTAACATCAAGAACTTCTAACATGAAAAAATTATTTCTCTTTCTTTACTCAAATTCTAATTTTATTGCAGAAATCCCACAGTGAAGATACTGGCAAGTGAAGCAGTGAAAATCTTGATGCCCTTTTGTTGCTGGATTTTCTTCAAAAGGGCCAAATGTCATCATTCAGATATTCTCAAGGTAAAAAAAATGCTTCAGTACTGATTCTGTTAATAGTATTAAAATAGGTAAAATGTCATCATAGAATATGTGGTGATCAAATTCTTGCATAAATACACCAGCCAGATATAACAGCACCAGGAATGGAAATCTTGGCAGCATATTCACCGGAAGCTCCGCCTTCAGACAGCAACGGCGACCACAGATCAGTTAACTACAGCATATTATCAGGAACATCGATGTCTTGTCCACACGTTGCTGGAGCAGCTGCTTATGTAAAATCATTTCATCCCAGTTGGTCACCTTCCGCAATCAAATCAGCCCTTATGACAACAGGTAATGTTGATCAATCTTCCTTGCTTAACTACTTTTCTAAACCATCTTTTTTGTTGTATAGGATGGAAAATGGATTCGAAAAGGGATCCACTGGCAGAGTTTGCCTATGGAGCCGGACACATTGATCCGGTTATAGCTATAGACCCCGGCCTCGTGTATGAGACATCTGAAGAGGAATACTTCAAAATGGTTTGCAGTTTGGGCAATGAAACAGCAGCGCTGATAGAAATATTTCAAGGAAACATCACCTGTGCTCCAACGGAATTTCTACATAAGGATCTTAACTACCCTTCGATGACTACTCGCATTGCTAATGACGTTGCAATTTTCTCCCAAAAATTCACTAGAACGGTTACAAATGTCGGGCCATGTAACGCAACATACAAGGTGACAGTAAGCAAAAGCAGAGAGTATGAGATCACAGTCAGACCTGGGGTTCTAACATTTGGAGCATATAATGAGAAAAATCATTTGAAGTGGTTATCAGTGGTAAGATCAGCAGGAATATGGTGTCGGCCTCACTCGAATGGTTTGATGGGGCCCACAGAGTTCGCAGTCCGATTGTTGTTTACACAGAGAGATTCTAGTGAAGTTGTGACTATGTATGAACTGAACCTTGTGATTTTGAGGAAAATATGTGACAATAGTGAAAGAGATTGATTGATACATATCAGCTGTAATTTACATTGCAATCAATATTATTCATGGTATGTGTGTGTGTGTGTCTGAATATTATGCAAAGGGTTCTTTAAATTTAATGGTTACTGACCAAGTCAATTTATTTTTAGCTGAGCTGTCCAAAGAGGTTATCATTTTTTTCACATCCTATAATTAAGTGCATATAACGTGCACTAATAAAATGAAACACCAGAGTAAAATACTAGGAAATATGAGATACCTTCTTTAATTCTGTGTATGATGGTGCTTATGAGTTATGATTAAGAAATCACCAGCATTTTAAACAAAATAATTATTAACCCAATAGAGTTGCAGATTTCTGATTTAATGCTACTCCTTCAATATGGAAGTTAATTTAATAGTAATTAGAGGCTCAAAAAATTATAATATCTCAATCATAATTAGATCTAACCTGTCAACAACAACTGGATTCATTTCTACAACCAGAAAAGCTCATAAAAATCTAAGATAAATGTTGGACTGAGCTTGCGCATTCTGGTCTTACAATCATAACAAGTTTCTTTTCTCTTAGATCTTCCCACATTTTCTTGTTCTTGTTCTGGTTTTGAGCAACGCCCTTCAAACTTTCACAGCAGAAGAAGATAGGTAAGTTTTATCTAAGTTTCTTTCTTAATTTGTATATTTTCCTATTTATTTGACTGTCGAACTCTGAAAGTAGGTATACATTGTGTACATGGGAAATCTTGTTGAAAGAGATTTCGATCTCTTTCATCGTACCATTTTAATATGCTTCAACAAGTTGCTAATAGCAGGTAACAAATGTACTTACCATGTTCTTTATGTACAGTTTTTATGCATAAATATCCATTAATGATGTATGTTTTTTTGCTGAAAGGGTTTAGGGACGATCCTTATTTAGAAGCTACACAAGAAGTTTCAACAGGTTTGCAGCCTATCTCACGGATCAAGAACACAAAAAGTTGGAAAGTAAAGTTCCATTCATGCATATTTCCAGTCTTAAATCACAGAAATATGTGCTGATCCTCCGCATAATGTTGTAATTTTCATCTCAAAAGTAATATCATTAACGACTCAAAGACAATTTTGGCAATGACAACTGACAAGGAAGAAATATGCACTGTTTCTTCAAAACCATGTCTATTTACGCGTAAAACTGGCTAATCCAGTTCATTTCTGTTCTCTCAAAGTAGGTATACATAGTGCACCTGAGAAATGGTGCTGATACTGGCCAGTCGCCTTAATCGTCCCATTCCACACACTCAAAAGGTTAGCAGACAGCAGGTAACATATTGACTCGGTGTTTATGTTCAGAGTTATTTTTTTTCAAGAAAAATGATGAAATGTTATCATGGAACTATATTTTTGAAAAGTTTTTGGGGCAATCCTTGGTGAGAAGTTATACAAGAAGTTGCAATAGATTTGCAGTCTATCTCACACAACAAGAACAGGAGCAGTTGGCCAGTAAAGTTCTGCTTAATCCATTCTTACATTTCCTTATTCATTTTCCTACCCTTCAAAATATATATAAATGTATGGAGATGAAAGTTTTCTTGCAAAACAGATCACTAAGATGTTGTATCGATCTTCCTAGTATAACTTACTACCCTCAAACAACAAGATCTTGGGATTTGCTGAGAATGTTCACCACAACCCCACTGTTGAGAGTGACATAATCATTGGTGTTATTGACACTAGAATTTGGCCTGAGGCGGAGAGTTTCAATGATAAAGGTTTTGTTCCTCCTCCAGAAAAATGGAAAGGTGTTTGTGGAAAAAACTTCACTTGCAACAAGTATAAACTGTTCTGTGATCATGTCTGAAAAACTATGATGCACATTTGAACTCAAAACTATAGCTTGCATTGCAGTAAACTGATAGGAGCTCGCATCTATACCTCCGATGTCTCTGCTAGAGATACTGACGATCATGGAAGTCACACTACCTCGACAACAGCAGGAAACTACGAGACAGATGGTAGTTCCTACAATATTGCAAATAGGGACTGCTAGAGGAGCAGTGCCTTCTGCAAGAATCGCCGCATAAAAAGTCTGTGATGATCAAGGATGTGATTCGGCCGGCATATTGGGTGCATTCGATGATGCTATTGCTGATGGAGTCGACATCATTACAATTTCCATCGGAGCGAGCCATCCAGCGCCAGTGAGTGAGGACGCGATTGCACAGGGCGCCCTTCATGCATCACAGAAGGGCATTTAGTGGTGCAGGCTGCAGGGAACTCTGCGACAGTTTCAAGCATCACGTCTTGGATTTCACAGTTTCCGCGCGCAGCACTGATAAGGAATCATCACCAAAGTTTCTCTTGGAAATGGAACTGTGTTGAGTGTAAGCATCAATCTATCAACTAAATTTCTCTTCTTTCTCTCATGATTGACGCCATATGTGGCAGGGAAAGACAGTGGATTCGTTCAGCTTGAAAGGAATAGTTTCCCTTTAGTATATGGTGAAGATGTTTCAAGAAATTGCAGTGTAGATGAATCAAGGTAAAATCATCTCTTCAAAGCCTATTCTCATCATCAACATTAAATATTTAAAGATTCTTTCTTGCTCATTGATTTTAGGGCTTGTGTGGAAGACTGCTTAGAGCCTAGTTTAGTGAAGGGGAAGATAGTCCTCTGCATGAAATATGATGGCATAGATGCACGCCTAGAGAGCCGGAACAACGGGGACCTTGAGGTGTCGGACAAACTGCTAACTGATGTTTCCCTTGTTGTTTCTCTTGCAGCTTCTGGTTTGAAGGAACATGATCTCCAATTGGTTGAGAGCTACTATAATTCCACAAAGTAACATTTTTTCTACATTAGTCAAATTACTATTGTTTACATGAATTTATTTATCAAAAATGCTTTTACTGCAGAAATCCCACAGTTAATATACTGAGAAGTGAAACTACAAGAAACCTTGATGCCCCTAGAATTGCTAGCTTTTCTGCAAAAGGACCAAATATCATAATCCCATATATTCCCGAGATATATACACTGCTGCTTCATTTATTCTGATAAATTTCACAACAGTGAAAATAAGTAATCATACATATACAGCCAGACGTAGCAGCACCTGGGATCAAGATACTAGCAGCATATTCGCCTCTAGCTTCGCCCTCTAACAGCTACTAAGATCACAGATCGGTCAAGAACAACGTATTATCAGGAACATCGATGTCTTGCCCACACGTTATTGGAGCAGCTTCTTATGTGAAGTCATTCCATCGTAATTGGGCACCTTCTGCAATCAAACCAGCCCTCATGACATCTGGTAATTTCAACTCTCTTCTCTGTCTTTTTTCTGGTTCCACCTCGTCTGAAAATTGTTTCTCGACATGTCATTTATGCATAGCCCAGTAAATGGATCCCCGAAGGGATCCACATGCAGAAAATTGCAGAATTTTCCTACAGGGCAGGGCTCGCTAATCCAGTCAGAGCTGTCGATCCTGGCCTAGTCTAGGGACATCTCCACAAGATTACATCAAAATGCTTTGCAGTTTGGGCGGTGATGCTGCACTGCTCACAAAATTGTTTCAAGGGAATGTGAGCTGTGAAGATGGAGCAAAGTCGAGACCTCTACCCAAAGATCTCAATTACCCTTCAATGACTAGTCGTATCAACAGTAGTAATGGTGATCAAGTTCTGGACCTGCAAACTCAACGTAAAAGGCTGCAACGACCAGCAGTCCGGAATATAAGATCACAGTGAGTGAAGCCTAGCGTCCTTACGTTTGGAGCAGTGTACTAGAAGAAATCTTTTGAGGTAATGATAAGTGGGAAGATTAAAGGGAAAATGATGTCAGCTTCATTGGAATGGTCTGATGGTGTTCATAGAGTTCGCAGTCCAATTGTTATGTATGCAGATGATCTATAGCTTCATGATGCAGAATACATCTGTATTCAAAGGAATTTATGAGGAAAAATACAGTGATTAGTAATGCTTATTCAAGAAATAAACATTTTCAGCATCTCTTCACCTGATATTTAACACAGAAATTGATGCCCTCCACATGTCTTTCAAGTTTCAACAGCATGCATGCTTAATTCATTCAAAGAAAGTAAAAGAAATACATAAAATTTTGACAAAACACAAACATTTAAATTTTATTTTAACAGAATCGGCTACATGCATTTTGTTTTATTAATTAAATAATACAAGTGCAGGAGTTCAGTATTACACAAATGATATATAATTTGTTTAAGTGCAATTTTTTTTAAGTATCGAACTTCCTTCATCATAGCACACTATTAGTTTGAATCAAATAATAACATTTATGGGCTTTATCATGAGCTATCAAATCTTCAATACATTCTTACTTCTCATATTCTTCTTCTATAGCATACAGAAATTTATTTTCTTATTAACTTTGTAACAGTATCTGGTCACAATGATGCAACTGACATACAAAATGAGAATCCACTTGGATCCTCTACATGTTCTACTAATACGGATTATTCAGAAGATTTACAGCTGGCAAATTTTGTATACAAGGCTGCTGAAGTATATATACAGTACTCATAAGTCTGCGAATTGCAACCCCTCATCCCCATTTTGGAAGCGCACTTATTGGTATAGCTTAAAAGTCGAAGATCCCTTTAGTGAAGGCCTAAGGTGGGAAACTGATGCAGCAAATCCAACGGCCATAACGACATTTTGGAGAAGTACAGGCAGCAACCAAACCAATGTCAGAATCTTCTTATTTTGCAGTGTCAGTGATAGATTTTGTCGATAAACTTGTATTGCAGTGTCTCCGATTTATGATGCCTCCCAGACCTAGTAATCTTTGCCCTCTGTGGCCAAGGACCAGTTTTTTGCACCTCTATCGGGTTCATAGTGTCCGGGTCCAATCTTCATAGCAACCTTATCGTCAATTACTGCTGCATAAACATCTCTCTCTGACTTCACTATTTTAACCTAAATCAAGAAAAGAGCATGTGGTCAGAGCACTGTATATGAAAAACAAACTCACATTCAGTATGCTGCTCAAAATTCACAAATTTTGGCTGTAATAATCATTGCAGAGGCATGAGTGATGCCACAAAAACTCTAGTGAAACCTTACACTTGCACTCCCAAAAGGGAAAAAAAAATCAATGCAGAAGCTTACTGTGCTGCGACAGTGGATCTTTTTGCGCTTCCGGATGGAGATGAGTTCTTTGATTTGAGATTTATAATTGGAGAAAATATGATCATAGAAGATGGACGGTGTCCCGTGGTGAGTTAAGAGATAGGCATAACCTTGTATTTCTTTGCCACCTGGGAATCTCCAATGACCCTTCAAAACAGAAGAGTAATATACAATTTTAGCAAACATGATGTTTGGCGTTAGTTTTCAATCTGACTATACACAGGAGAAATCAAGATAAAGGAACAAGGATAGAACGAGGTCCAACCTGAGTGGAACCAGTATCATGATTCTCGATAAAAGTAACAGCCCTAGACGGCCACCATCCCATCTCCCCAGGAGGTTTTCCTTTCTCGTCTGATAATCGCCAATATTCACATCTTTCATTCAAGTGCCTATATAATGCAGATCAGGAGAGACAAGAAAACAACAGTAGGAAAATTTTAACTCTAGCATGATAACCTTTTTTTTTTAATTGTGAAATATTTGAGGTCGTATGCTAAGAATTCCCTTGGTTGTGACCTCAAATGCACCGGCAGTTCCGTTTGTGTCATTAATCCAATCTACTATCTCTGCCTATGCGCATCTTGATTATGATCCATCTCACCATAACTGTAACTTAGTCCCCTACAGCAAAATGAGGCTCACTTGCTTCTAAGTAGTCCTTGAAATAGACCCCAAAATCCCGGTGCAAAATCAGGCCTCCATCCATCATAACCGATTTCTTTTCTGCACATCCAAGTACCAGACGAAACACCACATTTAAACAGACATATTTTCTGTAATTCTCAATCAGTTAGTGGAAAATGTATGCAAGGAAACAATTTTCCACTTTTTTGTATTATCTAGAATAATTCCAAATTCAAAATTTAAGCACTCGATCCCCTTATTTACTATCAAAACTCGCCATGAACATTGAACAAAAACAATAGAATTGTAAAGTAATAACTAACCGCAACCAGCACAGCCTTTACTTGATATCCTTTCTGACAAATTCTTGAGAGTGATAAATGTTTGGAGCTGCATGGAAGTTATCTCCACTACTTTTATTGCCCCTTCCCTGTGAGTGATCAACATTCAAAGTTCATCATGGCTGTTGTCATGCTTTGTTAATCAATGTGTACATATTTGTTACACTATACTTCTTAGTGAATCGCAAAAAAATGGAGAGCCATCATTATTAAGATTGAATTACTGATGATGCATTAGAATCATAGTTAGTTAATTAAAAAAAATGATTTCTTATAATTTTCAAGTACATGACAAACGTTAGCAAGACTAAAAATTTAAAGATGGAAATCAAGTCGAAAGGATATGAAAACTGATTATAATCACCAGCGAATCCGGCGCTCTTGATAACGAATGAAAGAGTGAGAGGCGTTGGTTGCGGGGCTGACGGGGGAGGCGTGAATTTACCCTCAATAAAAAAAATTAGAGAGAGAAGGGGGAAGGAGGGCCGACGGGAAAGGGTAGAGGAAAGGGGAAGATGGTAAGGTGGAAAGATGAATTGGAGTTATATTTTGCTTTTTAAATAAAATAATATTATATAATTAAAATAACATCGTTTCGATTGTTATATTATTTACGATTTTGCCAAGTCAGATTTTGTTTTGGGTAATTCAATTTTCTGGAAAAAATATGAAAAATCATGTTTTATTATTTAAATTTTAAAGTTTATGTGATAAACCAGAATTATATCAAAGTTTGTATATTTAGTAGTAATTAATCTTCTTATAAAATATCTAATCATTTTTGGTTTAGTATTTTAAAAGCAGATCCAAATTATCCACTTATTTAAAAATAAATCACACTTTCAATATTATCGAAATAACTTTTAATATTTCGATTTCGTCTTCAATTTAAATAGGAACATTTTCGATACTGCTTAGTGGCATTGCAATTGATAATATGAGTGCTAAAACATGATTTTCAGTTGCGTGGAAATATAAAATCTCGAATATCATTATTTTATTGGAATATTAATTTAATATTTTGAAAAAAGTGGGTTTGGTGTGGCTCGTGCTTTCAATTATTGTTATCGAAAGTTCATTTTTCTTAATCACTTTATTATTAGACGTTCGACAGAAAATTTGAAAATATGATAACACAACTTATGCCATGAGCTTCAAAATCCTCTATTAATATTCATTGTTACGAACTTACGAGGATAGAATTGATAGATATATTTAAAAGATCGAAATAAATTTAATAAATTTGAAATGTTGTGATAGAATTTATGATATAATTTGTTTATATCTCTGAAAAAAACTGTTTGATAGAATTGTAAAAAGTGTCAAAGATTAGGATAAAAAGTTATATTAACCCAAATTTTTATAAGAATTTTGCAATGGAAAGAATGCAGAACTATATAGATAGTTATAGGTCGACCTAAGCCCATCTATTTAGGCTTAAGTGTGTACTAATTGGGCCGTTTTTTGGCCCAATAAAGAATGACTACTTCCGCCTCGAGAGAATCTTAAGGAATTTAAAAAAGCATATTCCACCGTTCATTTCATTATGCAACATTTGTAGCATTTTCTTAGCACATATCAATTTTTTAATTTCTTTATCTTTTTTTAAAAAGAATTTATTGGTCACCATTGGCCACTCGCCGATTTAAATTTTCGGCAAATTAATTATTATTTTCTTCCTTATATTTTTTTCACCCTCCAAATGTGGATATAGGCAAAAGGTTAACAGCTAATAATGTATATATATATATATATACACATTAATATTAAATAGCTAGAATTTGATGAGACTTAAAACTATATTCGTTGTAAAACTATTTTCTTGATAATTTTGTGGATAAGAAGCCATTACTTTTTTTAGTGGATTTATTTCATGAGAATCTTCTGAAAAATTAGTTAACATTCAATATTTATGAGTTTTAGAAGAAAATAGTATACCAGTAGTACTAAATACATTATTAATAATTTTATTTTCATACATTATTCGAATACTTTTTTAATTACAGAAAAGTGATCCAAAATACTCCAATTTATAGGTTAAAGGTGAGTTAAGAGAGGACTTCCACTGTTCCACACTAGTATCCTTTCCTTTTTGTCCAAGCCAAAGGAAACGTAGATAAACGGCCCAAAATGTTCGAAAATCTCAAATATAATAAAGATTGACGGTCCAGATAATTTGAAGCAATAAATTAAGGTCAAATAAACGACTTTCAGAAACATGTCGATATTCGATATGCATTAAGCCAACGAAGCAAATTACAACACCACCGTTTCCCCTCTCATTAGAAATTCCCCTCTTTCTCTCTCCAAAAGCTTCCGACAATCGAAGGAGAAAAGAATGGTTTTGTCAAGGGTCCCGGCCTTTACTCTGACATTGGCAAGAAAGCCAGAGGTGAGTAATATTCTTTTAAGGGTTTTTGTGTGTGTATTTTTGGCTCTGCTAATTTCTGCATTTCTTGTTAATTTTCTGTATATATCAGTTTTCTCAGCGTATTTGAAGGATTTTTTCCTTTTTGGGTGTTTTAGATCTTCTTTACAAGGATTATCAGGGCGACCAGAAGTTTACTCTCACTACTTACACTGCTAATGGCGTGGTTAGTGTTTTACTTGTTTTCTGTATCGAATTACTCGTGCATAACTATTTGTTGTGTGCAAGAGAATCAACGGTTTGGGTTAATGGATTATTGATCGGAGATTGGACTGTTTAATTTGTGTATTTTTTATGCATGCGTCTTTGCGATTAGAAGGAAAGATAGCTTAACTTGCTTAGTATCTTTCGTTTCTCAGAGTATTCAGTTGAGTGGTTGAAAAATATGCAGTAGTTTTTTGTTTTTTTTACTACTAGGGTTGCTGGCACGTTTTCTTCTAAATTGGAATGGAAATATATGGTGTACCATTGCATTAATGAATGTTCAGTAATCAACCTCGTCTTTTGGGGTTTAGATGGTATCTGGCTCGTCTATTGATTTAGTAATGTGTAGAAGATGGATATATTTGGCTGCAATAGTAATGTGTAGAAGATGGATATATTTGGCTGACTAGGATAATGTGGAAATTGTTCTTCGATTCAAGTAATAATTCACATTTTGCATATTGATGCATGGGTAGTAATGTAGAGTAGTAGTCTGTTTTGCTCACATTCTCATTTCGGTGGTTTTCATCACAAAAGTTGGTCATTGCATATTTGATTTGTTTAGTTGTGTTGTTAATATGGTTATTACTCTACAGGCCATTACTTCATCTGGCACAAAGAAAGGGGAACTGGTCATTGCATATTTGGTTTGTTTAGTTGTGTTGTTAATATGGTTATACTCTACAGGCCATTACTTCATCCGGCACAAAGAAAGGGAACTGTTTTAGCTGACGTTAACACCCAGCTGAAAACAAGAACATCACGACTGACGTGAAAGTGGATACCCACTCAATGTTAGTAATCTACCTAACCATCACGATACTGTAAATTTTTATGTACGGCGATATACCAACTTAGCATACTTGATACTTGTATTCAGTTATGGAAAGAATGTACCAAGATGAGTTGTCCAAGTATCAGTAATTCTGCGTGATGACCACGGTTAACTAAGAGCAAACATTGCCTTAATTCTTTTAACTTCCAATAATTTTCAAAACTTGATGCAATGCAAAATTTGGTGTATTTCAAAATTTGTAAAGGAAGAACTTTGCAATGGCTTCACAATACGAAATTTATACTATTTATTAAAACTTCAGTTGCGTTAAACAAACAAATTGACTTATTCTAGTCCGAGAACTACAGTTACTTCTTGGTTGTTTTGTTATTATCCCTTTGCCCTTTTTATCTAAAATTTTCAATCATACTGATGTTTCTTGAATTTGCCTCTGAATGAAAAATGTGCTAGTGCCTGATCTACAAGACCTCTGCCCTTGAAGTTAGTTTGATGTTCCTCCTCCCGATTTGGATTAACTCCAACAAACTGATAGTAGCAGTGGCTTTCTGAATCATATAGACTATCATGTACCTGTCTAGATAGTTTTCTTTTTATACCATATCCATAGCTCTATTTGTTTCAAATATCCTTAGGAGATCAGATCCTTTGCTGTTGAGCTTAACCCGATCCCTTATGTGCTGGATGTGTTTATACATCTGATAAAATCAGCTATTTCATACATGTTTATTTTTTCAAAACATCTTGGAATCCGTCTCCTCTCCTTAATTTTAATTAAACATTGACTTCTTTTTTAGGTTTACACAACCATCACTGTTGATGAGCCTGCTCCTGGAGTGAAGGCTATCTTTAGCTTTGTTGCTCCTGACCAAAAGTCTGGCAAGGTAATAATATCTCTGTATTTACGTTTCATAATCAATCACAGCGTATTCATATATTCTTTCGACTGTGTAGTACTATTGCTGTGTGACTTCTAGACTAACAGATAAATCTTATGTCATTGATGATCGAGTTAACAGGTTGAACTTCAATATTTACATGAGTATGCTGGAATTAGCACTAGCCTTGGGCTGACTGCCAAACCCATCGTCAACTTCTCTGGTGTTGCTGGCAACAACAACGCAACTTTTGGGACAGATGTCTCATTCGACACAGCCTCTGGGAATTTTGTAAAATACAATGCTGGCGTCAGTTATACCACGACTGACCTAGTTGCATCCTTGATGCTGTGAGTATACTTTTGAGTTGAAAGAAAAGTAAAATGAAAGAACCTAAGTTGGCCTGGTCGGGATAAAATCATGACATCTTTGTCTGCTGAAAGCTCTAATATATATATATATCATCGTGTTCTAGTCCTGCTCTTAGATATCTAGGACGGGAATAGGGTTACCATGTTTGCTCGAAAGTATTGCACAATCTGCTTTAAGTGTGGTTGATTTATCTTTTACTCTTGGTTTACTGGGCTCTGCTTCTTTCAACAGGAACGATAAAGGTGAAACAATCACAGCTTCCTACTTCCACACAGTTAGCCCATTGACCAACACAGCTGTTGGAGCTGAGCTGACCCACAGCTTCACAACCAATGAAAACACACTCACTATCGGGACACAGCATGCACTGGATCCTCTGACCTCTGTGAAAGCCCGAGTGAACAACTATGGCAAGGCAAATGCCCTCATGCAGCATGAATGGCGCCCCAAGTCTCTCATCACCATTTCGGGTGAAGTGGACACGAAGGCCATAGAGAAAAGCGCGAAGATTGGACTGGCCGTAGCTCTTAAACCATGATCCTTGAAGTTCCAAATAGAAGGGTGCCAATGCAAATTTTTCAAGAAACCGAGCAAGCAATAAGGTAGATAGGATTCGGGCGATGCCCCATTTTTTCTATCAAGTTTTGAGCTCGTAACGTGGCTGGATTTTCTTGTATGGATATGGTTTTGGGTTGTAAAAATAATTCTTACTGGATTGAGAAATTTGGCTTGACATTTGAACTCAAATTTTTTAACTCGATTGCCAGTCTTATTTGCAGGATTAGGTGATTGTTGATTCTCTTGTATCAAGCATTTTGTTGGATGAACTAATTCAAGGATAAAGATGCTGATGTGTAGATGTTGTCTTCATTATAAATAAGGTTGATATAAAGATTGGTTTCGTGCTGAATAATTAGGCGGCCTTACTCTAAGCAGATAATTATGCCACACGTTATATATATAAGAATTGGTTCATGTATATATAATTCTTAATATATATAAATAATAACAAATCATGTCTATTAGATTCAAAAATCATATGGTTGTTTCTAAATGTATATTTGAATTAGTTATATGCATATTTCTAGATATAATTGTGTATTTGTATCATAATTTGTACATTTAATTTGAAATATTCATATTGAGTTATCAAAGGTCGATATTTGTCCTCATGTTTATACTGTAAGAAGTGTCCATGCGATAATCATTTCTCATATATATATTTAGAGTAGAGATCATATACTATCCGAATTTGAGGTAGCATGTAGTATTCAATCTCATCCACGCATCTCATAGATCTTATGGTGGAGATTTTTTCAAGTTTTTTAAGCTTAATTTCACTACAGTAATGATATATTAATAATTTGATTTATTAAATGGCAAAAATAAATCATGCATATAAATGAACACAAAAAATACATGTAGTTGAACATAAACATACATGTAATTGGAAACGCGCGCTTACACTCGCGCGTCGCACCACAAGATGCTTGTGCTGGCGCTCGTTGACCAACATACATATTTATGTTTTAATATATACATAATTGTATTTGTTTGCGTGTTTGTGTTTTGTGGCTAACATGTAGGTTTATGATTTCTTATATGCATATTTGTAAATTGTATTATGTGGTCAACATACAGGTTTATGTTTATTTATATGTATGAGCGTGTTTTGTTATATGCATGGATATGTTTTTCAATAGCAAAACTCTCTCTCGTCCTTCTCCTTAAGGTTTGTCGTCTCATTCTCCAATTATCAACGAATTTCACCGAAAATCACCGTCATGGCCACCATCTATTTCGATCATCAATATTTTCTCAAATTTTCCTTCTTATTTTTCCTCAAATCGCTCAATTTTCTTTTCAAATTCGTCATCTTCTTCTGTTTTTCTCTCAAAATCTGATGTTCATCGTTATCGTCACCATCATCGTCTACCACCGCCGTTGTAGGAGAAGAAGAATTTTTTTGATCTCTTCTCATTTTACCTCTTGCGAAAATTAGAAAAATAAATAAATGAAAAATGTGTTACCACTAGTCAACTTGTGGTGCATCCATGTGTTCAAAATGTGTGGTCTGGATTGAAAACTACTTACTAACTGAGGATAGGGTATTACGGGCCCAACTCTCTCTCTCTATCTCTTTATATATATATCCTTTCTATCAAATTATCCTATTTACTACCAAATTATCCTTTCTTATCTGATCCATCTCCCATATATATATATATATATATATATATATATATGGAGTGATTATTGTAAAAATCTTTTTTTATTCTTAAGCTACGAGCTCATGAAATCATCTAAATTTTCCGTAAAAACGTCTGAATTAATCGTGTAAATATCTGAATTCAGAAGAAGAAAAAAAATTCGTTTTTCATGGGATGCAAACCTAAATGTTTGAATTCATCTAAGTAAGGTGATGAATCAATCGTAAATCTTCACGAATCTAGATTAAAAATAGTTCTTATTTTATACTTAAGTTTGGTGTGTATTTAATTCACTTTCTATATATGAATTGAGATTATAGGATGTTTGGTCTTATTAAAAGTCAATTACATGAATTTTCGAGTTTTAGTTACATACGGTAGAGAGAGATTATAATAGGATGTTTGGTCTTATTAAAGGTCAAATAAATGAGTTTGTCACGTACTGAATACCATGTGTGAGTAACTTATCACCATACATATTCTATGTTATCCAGAATCTGCCTTTCTTCCTAAATTTATTGGAAATGCAGATGTACTATAATTGATATTTATCCTTAGAAAAAGGGTATTTCACGTCATCTAATTACTTATTTTTAATTAATTATTTTTCAGCCTTTTGCCCCTGGCCCACATGTAAAATTGACAAGAAAATGGAATAAAGAAGAACAACGAAACGCAACCAAATTGTTATATATGTTGCATATGGTAGCGTCTTAAATTAAAGGCAAAGAATAGATTTTAAAAAGGGACAATATTAGTGAAGATATAGATAGCATCACAGAAAATTAATTTTCTAATTTAATCGATACAATTTAAACTTTCAATTTTATATGACAAAATGTTAATTTTCGAGGACTTCGAGGATATCCTGTGATTTTAAGTATATTTAGTGCATTAAATAGACAGGTGAGGAGCAGCAGGGACATGAACGCGTGACGTGGCACGAAGTGTCTGAAAATTCGAGTATTCTACGCAGTTTCTACAATGAACATTCGACTACAAAATATGATGAAATCAAAGCATTCATTCGAGTACTTCTGCACACTGAGAAGACAAGCAACAGAAAAAATTCAAGAAATCTGGAAGATCCATGAACACTATGCTCAAATCCCCACCTTCTTCTCTCCGATCTTGCATTTCTCTTACGTCATCTCCATCGCTCTCATCTTCCTCTTCTCTTTTCCTTCCAAATCTGCCGAATTTCCGCACGATTAATATGATTTTCCATGGAAGAAAAGTAAATCAATTTTCTAGCATCTCAGCGTCGAGCGATCATCATGGACCTTCGCAAGATTCTTCCTTTCCGGTATTTCCTCCATCATTCTCATCAATGGATTTCTGTACGTATTGTTTCATGCAGATTGTTTTTGGGGTAACTGTGTTGTTGTTGTTATTGCTCTTTCTGTTTCTGTTGTTGTTGTTGTTATTTTGGTGGGGTTGAACTCGAAACATCTAGTGTTGAAGGAAAGCTTTAGTTGATTTTGATGATCTAAGTTCGTAAATTATGTATGAGACTAATCGTAGTTATTAACTTATTATTGAGGTGTAATTTTTCTTTTTCAATTCAAGAATAAGAAGCTAATTTCTGAAGGTTTTGAATTTTTGTATGGCAGGAAGGGGAATCTTTCTTCAGGAACGTATTGTCATCTATGGAGACTGTTTATCTAAACAGGAATCCGACAGCTAAAAGAATCTTGGAGCTTGTTCATTCAGCTGAAAAGGATCATATATGTTATGATCATTTTGCTTTTCGGACCTTTGGGGTTAAGTATTAGTGTTCAGTTTTATTTTTACTTTTTTCATTTTTACTGAAGAGCACGTTTATTTTTATTTTTTGTGTCCAGGATTCATGTTTCCACCAATTTTGGTATAATTTGGTCCAGTAATATATTTTGTGAGTAATGTTATTCATTGATCTATTGCTGATCTTTAGGTGAATGATCATGGAATCGACTCTATATCTAGATTTTTATGGATTTTGGTTATGTGCAAAGAGAAGAGCTGAGGTTCCCAGCAAAGAAGTTGAAAGCGTATTGGTTTTCGCCTCCACTGTGCTTTGTAGTGATGCAGGTGCAGGCGTTAATGGCCCATTGCCAAGGATATTTATATCAGAACTGCTTGTTGATCAAATGACGGCAGAAGCTCAGGTTCAATTTAAAGTCTGGTTATCTGTTTATTCAATAGCCCAAAACTTTGGTTTTGATGATGTATAGAGGAAAATTACTTTTCTGAAGTTTACTGATTATTACATAACATATGGTATAAAACTTGCTTATGAAATGCATGCTCATTTGGTGTCAAATTGTTCGGTTTGTTTGTTTCCTTGTGTGCAGAAAATAATCAGAAAATACACTGAAATGTCGGGGAATGGATGTATGCATTCTGCTTTGGCGAGTTCACTGGGATGTTTGACATGGGAGAAACCCTCATTCTCCGAATTCCAACAGTTGGCACGGTATGTGATAGCTTTTAGCTAAGATTTGCATTTTGAAAGAGAAATGCAGAGAAAAGGAAAAATAAAATGATGTGATTGAGAGATGATTAGCCCTTATGTGAGCTGATGGAGCAAGCACTTATAGACAATTATAAATCTGACTTTTGCAGGAAAGTGAATATGCTGCATGGACTCTTGTTAATGGATACGCGTTAAATCATGTCACTGTTTCTGCTCATCGGCTCAAATCTCATTTACTGAAACATCAGTAATCTTAATCAGTTCATTGAGGAGAATGGTTTCAGATTGAACTCTGAAGGAGGCATTCTGAAAGGTCAGTATTTGCTATTCTATTGTCACAAGAAAAGGGTACACATTACATGCATGATGCATCATGTTTCTTGGAACATTATAACAATCCCTAAAAATCTTGTCAGTGACTAACAGCTGCCATTTGTTATATCATGAATCATGATGTAGTTAATTTCTCAAGAGATGAAGCAAATGACTTACTAGTTACTACACTTTTCTTCATCTCAGTGAGCCCTGATGGTCTCTTGCTACAAAGCTCAACGGTGGCAGATTCATCTTCTTTCGAGTTCCCTGAAGGAATCACGGAATCAATACCACGCTGTTATATTGAATTTGCTGAACGCCTCGTACTTCCTCAGTTCAAAAATCTAGCGGAGGACGAGGTTTTGCCTTATGGACTCTTTAACTAAACATCTTGCTCCTCTATATAATTTTAAACTTACAACCTTTTCCTTTAATTATAAAATAAAAGTATTATTCCTAATATCTTCTTCCAGTTGTCTTTCCAATTACCTCATGGTGAACATGCCTATCTCGTTTATGGCAGTTTTGCCATCTTGCTCTGTGAACCAGTGCTCGTAGCTTGTTCATCCGTAAAAATGCTGTCTTGCTTGCAGGTTGAAGAGTTCCATAGACGAGATGGATTTGAGGTCGGGAATGCAGATAAGATATTCGAGAGCACATCCATGGATCAGCTTATCAGGAAGGCTTCGTGAGACACGGAGCTGTATATACGAGGAAACACTATGTGGTCTGAATCGTTGCAGAAAGCAATGTTGTGAAATTTCAGTGTTGAACCAGTCACCCTTGTCAAAAGTTGTACGCAGAAATCTAGATGCTGATGGATTCAGTAGATGTTGATGGATCCAGTAACATACTTTGCATCGTATGACTTCACTCATCATTCCAAACAATATTTTCTCACAACTGTGCAAATTCTTGCCTTACTTCTTATTTCCAGATATCTAATTGAGAAGTAAGAACTGAGAATTGAAAATCGATTGAAAAACTGATTGAATCAAGGAAATACAATTAGACTAATTTCTAAAATAAGAAACACCAATATTTAGCCATGAGAATGGAAGATGGAGTAGCAGAACTCGGATGTTCCCATCTTCAAGAATACTTAAAACATTTCAAAAATGCACTGTTAAAACGCGATTATATGTTACAACGGGGGTAGGGCGGGAGGGAGGAAGAGGAGAGAGAGAGTCGAGGAGGCATTCCAACATGTAAGCATCAACCTATCGAACTCCGTTTCTGCCTCTGTCCCCATCAGATTAGTTCCTCCGAGGTCGTGTAGACTGCCGGAGATGAAGAATTTGGTGCGCTATGCTTTACCATTTGGTTTTGGAGAATTATGAGCAAAGTGATGATATGGTGAGGCATGTGTGCCCTTTGGGATCGAGAAGCTTCTAGGCTGTTGCTGCCTGTTTCTGGCGAAAGAGCCCTGCGTCCGGAACCCATATTTCCCATTCGGGCTGGGGCTGCTTGGTCGGCCTGCATCGTCTGAAAGAAGTGCGACATGGTGGCCATGTCCTTGAGGTTTGGCAGAGGCTTCAGAGCTTCGACAACTTCACTCATCAGAGGCCTGGTTTTCGGGTCCCGGCTTAGGCAGTGCGCCGCCAACTGCGCAGCTTTCTGGGCACCTTTGATTGAAAAATGACCTTGAGGCGAGGATCTATCAGGCGATAGAAGCGCCTCCTCTCGAGCAGATGAGGCCTGGCCCACTCCACGAGGTTATGCTCACCATTGGGGCGGTTCTTGTCCATTGATCTTCTCCCGTCAGCATCTCGAGCAGGACAACGCCAAAGCTATAGACATCACTCTTTGATGTCAGGTGCCCTGCAACGACCGGAATTGAAGGAAGGCCATAAAATGTTAAATGCTAAAAAGAAACCATTTTTTTCTTTCTCGTGAGAACTCAAAACGAAAGACGACAAACTAAGTTCACAGTCGAAGGTTCTCCATACAAATAACAGAAACTTACCCGTCATGACATACTCGGGAGCAGCATAACCATAAGTGCCCATCACACGTGTAGAAACGTGAGTTTTTCCTTCATCAGGAGCGTCTTTAGCCAGTCCAAAATCAGAAAGTTTGGCATTGTATTCCTGGAAGAGTATCCTTTTGCAGTTAGAGTTGAAACATAAATCAGACCAAGCGTAATTTAGAAGGATGCGGTTTGCTAAATGTCAAGAACTTACAGCATCCAACAGGATGTTAGAAGTCTTAAAATCACGATATATCACCGGTCTTTCTGCTTCCTCGTGCAGAAAAGCAAGGCCCTTTGCAGCACCTAGAGCTATTTTCATCCTAATAGACCAAGGCAATGGCAGAGATCCTACATTCCAAAATGTTAGAATAGATGCATACAGCCCATGTATAAATCAATACTTGCTCTACAAAAAAAATAAAAAAGCAACACTAGTGCTGGCTTGCTGCTTTATAGAATTGATAACTACTCGCTATAAACTCGAATCTCAATAATTCAAATGCAAGAAAATGAAAGAAGGGAAGGTGCATACGTCTGAAAAGATGGTTCTCCAAGCTTCCTCGAGGCATGAACTCATAAACGAGCAGCCTCTGATCGTCTTCAATGCAATAGCCGATTAATTTAACCAAATTAGGATGAATAAGGTCGCCCAGAAAATTCACTTCAGCCTGCAAATTTACATGAAGTCAGAACAATAGGTTATACAACAAAGAGAAAGCAGAATATGGCTTCAAGCGAATTGAATTAAGGAAGAACCATACCATCCATTCTTTGTGACCCTGAAGTCCGTCGTGATTCAGGGTTTTGACAGCAACGGTAAGTCCTGTCCCGGTTTAACTGGTGCTGTGCCGTCCTCTTCAATCCATCCCTTGAACACACACCCAAATCCCCTTCACCAAGAAGCGACTCTGGCCTGAAGTTTCGTCGCCAGCTTAAGGTCGTTGAATGTGAACTTCCGCAGCCGAGAATTGACTTTAGCTCCTCTTCAAGTTTGGAGCTGGAGGAACTGCTTTCAGCATTGCTGGTGGTGGGGATGGTATAGCAGCGCCAACTGGTTGGTCTCTGCTAGTACCATTTGTTGATTTAATTTCTGATTACATGCAAAATGACACATATGAGAATGTATATAAGCTACTTCCATGATATGGAACCTCAGAATATGTTTTCTGCTGCATCTATACCAAGTTGTTGCAGGATTATAACTTATTGTGCTCGAGCACACAACATATTGGATTATCTGCACTCACATTTATGGATCATAAACATTAGCTACACTTCATCTAGACAATAGCAAGATGGTGCTCATAAACTGAAACTACGTCAAACTAGATCACAATTAAATACCAAAGTGAATGAAACAGTAATCTGAGAAAAGGCTTTATCACACACACATATATATCTATAGGAGGGTTAACGTAAAAATCATGTTTATCATAAGAACGTGAGAACCAAAAAATGATGAATTCATTGTAAAGTTGATGAATTCGTCAGGAAAGTTACTTAATCCAAAATTTCAGAATTAAATAGAATTTTCGCCCTCATGGGATTCGAACCCAGACGAAAACTTTCGAATTTTTGGGTTCAGTAGCTTTCTCACTGGATTCATCAACTTTCATGGCAAATTCATTTGGTTCATATCGAATTCTTATGGTTCTTAGTTTTTAGGATAAAAATGGTTTTTATTTGAACCTAACTCTATATATATATACTCCAACAACAGAAGACGGATAACTCAAATTAATAAGCAATCCAAATAAATCTAAATAAGCAGTATTTGGATCACTGTGACGCATTCTTCCAGTAATGCAGCTAACTTCATCAATATAACTAGCTACCCCAGCCATGAAAAAAGTGGATGGAGGAAGTCAATAAACCACTATCTTTTTCTCAAGTGCATTCCTCAGTCATGAAAGCAAATCTACCTCTTGAGTTTGATTTTACACTGCTTATTTACAGATCTTTTTTAGAGCGCTTAAGGATCTTAGTTTGGAAAACATGGTATAGTCACCCGTAATTTGCAACTGTTACTGCACCTTATAGTTTCAAGTAGTTATAGGTAGATTCCCATAGCAGCATCAAAAAATAAAGCTTCCAATAATTCTCAAATACCCATAATCTTCAATACAAATGACTCTTCCACAGTTCTACTCAAAGAATATAAGAGCAAAATGGCAAAGTATCATCAGAAAACTCAACACTTCAAAAAAGAAAATGCATTTACGCTGAGATGATTTGTCATGGAAAAAAAAGGCTAAAAAATCATTTCCAGTTAAGATGATTTGTCATGGAGCACATATCAAGCAAACTGATAACTAAAATCAATAAACATGAGCAGAAGAGAAAATTCAAAATTTGCAACTCAACTGCAAATGAAGACATTACCATAAGTGCTGATGCTGCTCAAAGAGCTATCAACTTTAGATCTTGAGGTCACACAGCAGCCAATAAACCTTAAACTGATGCAGCATCCAGTCTCCTTCACTGCATCATCATCATCATTACCGATTTTCTTCTTCCTTCCTTTAGATTTCTTAACATCCCAAGAATCCACTTTTATAGCATCATTACCCAGTCCCATCTTCAGCAGACCCCAAAAATCATTAAAACCCCCGAAATGAACAGAATATTCAACCACCCTCTTATGTTAAATATCCTAAAAAATAACCCTTTAAACCAGCAATTTCTCAACAAATTCCCACATAACCATCTAAAACAATGAAACCCGCCTCATAGAATTACTCAAAACATGAAAAGTTGAAACCTTTCCCACACTTTAGGAACCCGAATCGCAAACAGTACCTTTCCTCCTTTCAAGAACCGACTTTTAATCAATAAAATTTGGAGACGAAAAGGAAAGCTCAAAAAGATCAGCTCAACAACTCAAAAGACGACAAAATACAATTTTCCCACTTCAGAGAAAAGAAGAAAATTTCCAATTAAAACCCTGAAATATTCGATGAAACAACTCGGACCCAATTGAAGATTGTATCTGATATTCCCACTGAGATGGGTAAAAAGAGCTCAGTGATTGCAGATCACATGCTTTACCTTCATAGCAGAACACTTTGCCCCTTGAAACTGTGCAAGAAGCAAAACTAGAATCAGATAATAACAATCACTGTTGTTCTTATTATCTTTATTATTGTTATTATATAGTAAATAATAATGATGAACACAGTTGGGGAAAAGGGTAAAGGAAAGTGCAACTGTTGCTGTTAAGACACCCCCATAAAATGCCTCTCCCTAAAATATATTGAGATCTATAACAAAAGACTCAATATGTGCTGACCAGTTCAATGCTCAAGAAATATATAAATAATGCTCATGTTCGAGAAAATTAAAAAATCAAAGATGTTTCGTTTCTTTTAGGCCATTTAAGTTGTTTCTTTGTCTGCGCGTATCTATGTATTATGATTCTTTAAGCAGTACCCAAATAATCGCGGAAAAGAAGAGAGAAGTATTGGGGAAAAAAATTTGTAGTTAATACAATAATATAAATTTAAGGGTTGTATAAGGGTAGGTGGTCTGGAGAAATAAAGCACAATTCCGTTGATTTACTGAGCGGAATGTTCTAAATCGGTCTCGTAAATGTGGCAGATGCAATTTTTATCAGTATTTTTCCATATTATTATGTAGTCTAAACTAAGGATAAACCTAGCACTTTTGACTTTTTTTCGTTGAGTTAGCAGAAATCCTTCAAAATTAATTTGGATTTTGCTATTAATGAAGATGGAAGAAACCAAACTGCTACATACAAAAGGCAATTGGACTTTCATTTCTATTTACCAATTTCAAAAAATAGCACTGCTTTGCCTAATAAAACTGGTATCCTGAAATAAGGATTATTTACACACTTTCAACTCTTTTGCCATTGATTTAGAAGAAATCCTTCATAATTACTATGGTTTGCTCCTAATAAAGATTGTTAACTTCCACTAATGCTACCCTTTTATACACAAATCAATTCTTGATATTTTAGTCTTTTTATTTATTTTTATTAAATTTTAAATTTCGTAAATATAGAATATGATCGGTAGCATAAAAAATTCCTAACAAATTATGAGTCATGGACCTTTCCACAAAGATACAATATTGCAAGAGATTCATTCATTTTAAAAATAAAAAAATCAAATTGTTGAAACACATGGATTCGGGCGATGTAGCATCAGAGATTCAGAAATGCCAAAACAGCAAATAAATTAATTTCCACCGAGTTCATATTAACTTGATTGTTAGTTTAAGTAGTATCTAGTTTGTACCAGATTGATTAATTACTCTATCCGTCCTATAATTTTCTCTTTTAGAATATTCGACATGAGTTTTAATAAAATTTTTAGTATATTATGAATGGTCATTGGTGTAATATTAAATTAATTAATAGTATGTCATGAATGATAACATATGTAAATAAGTGGTGTTATTGAAGGTAAGAAGATTGAAAGTTGGGGAATGAAAAATGTAGTATATATATATTCAGTTTCATAAAATGAATTACATGTTGTATTAAAAAATTATAAAATTAATCTCAATCCCCATCTCATGTTTATTGTTAAATTTATATACTAATCCTTCAGACTTATCAACATAGTAAATACGTGGAAGATACTTAGACACTATACTGATAAAGGAATGCCACGTAAATAAGTGCCTTGCAATATAATTGTGTTCAAACCTATTTTCTAGAGCCTCCCCTTTCATGTTATTGGAATTGGTAGGTTTAGTGTAGTTGGAAAGAGTCGTGGGAAGTCACAACAATCAAATCCCATTGATTTGACAATAAATAAATATAACAGACAACTATACTAAATAAATAAAATAAAATGTCCCGAAGGGGACATACAATAAAATTGGAGAGAGAAAAAATACTATAGCTCCTTCAATTGATTAGCCAACAATTCATCCTCTTATGTTTATAATTTTAGAGCACCTAAATGACTTTAAATTTTATAATTAAAATTGTTTGAAGGTATTTATAGATTGGTTTAGAATGTGTTTTATTTAAAGGTCAAATTGAATCTATATGACTAAACTTGCTACATCGTGCAAATATAATCCAATCACTTTTTTCATACATATTTTAAATTTTATATTTGTATACATATAAAAAATCAGGACGTGGATGGATGTAAAAATTATCCAAAAGTAAAAAAACAAAGGAGAAGATATGTTTAAAGAAAAGAAAAATAAGTCAAAGTTGGCATAAAAAAAGAAAAGAAAAAAGAGGGGTGACTTGGAAAATTGACATTGTTATGAGCATTGAGCGGTCAGGCTATCAGCAAAATCGAATGGAAGTGGAAATTGCGGGCAGGTGGGGCATGAGAGAGAATAAGAGGTGGGTCCAACAATCGCGGTGACGTGTCATTGTTGGGTGTTGTTAAACCGGACACACGCCTTCGAACGGCGCGTGAAGCTCTGGTGCTGTGCGGCTGCACCTTTCTCGCTTTAATTATGAAATTCCGGCGGCGGGGGGAATATTTTGTTTGCTTACTGCTCTTTCCGTTCCTTTTTGGATCGTCTAATTAAGATGTTCTATTTTTTTTTTTAAAAAAAATTATCTCTTCAAAATTATGGGATCTACTTATTTTTTTTATCAATTTAATCACTTTATATTCTTCTTCTAAATAACAATGTCGAAAAAAATGGATCATCGTGGATGAAACGAAGGGAGTAATTATTTCTTTCGATCTTCACTTTTTATGATTGGTCTAATCAAGAAGATTGTAATATACAAATATTATGTTTAATTTCATATCCTACTAATAAAATGCACTACTTTATCAACACGTTAGCGATACTTTTAGACCGAATATTTTTGTAGTAAACTGAATAGATTATGAGATTTAAGATCAAAAAATCAAGTTATCTGTCAATAAACATTGTGATAGTCCTAATTATTGATGGGAGACTTGGAATTATAAATATAAAAGCATGCATGTATTTGGCATTAGTTTTTTTGAGGTGGTTTGGTGAATTGTTAAGCAAATATTGATTTTGATTAAAAAATATTATTGTTGGATGATTCATTTATATTTTGTTGTCGAATACCATTTGACACGAATCATGAACTCACAATAGAGTGGATACGGAAACGGGATACAATCATTTGATCAAGAAAGCTCATGAAATCAAAATGGTGAAACACAGAGAATGGGTGTGGATCGTATTAGCCCTAGTGTGAAACCTTGTTACCACTATCAAGTTAAAAACCTTTATCATGTCATTTCAAAAAAAAAACCTTTATAATGATTTTTTTCGTCTTTATTCTTGAAACGTTTTTTATGGGTATCAAATCATTATTATAAAATAATACCTTTTGTTTTCATTTAAACGGTAATTATACCATAATCGTAGTATAGGATGAAATGTAGGATAAATACATGGGTAAGAGATCCCAATGCGCTAGTTTCCAAATTCACTACAGTGCATCTGGGCCACTAAAAGGATCTTCTAATGTTTTTAGGAAGAACGACTTTTCATAGTACTGCAGCAGCAGCAAACATGTAAATAAATGATTATGAGAAAATCCCCCTAAAAAATGATTATGAGAAAAGACAATCATTTGAAATCCATAAAACAAACAAAAACATGTCTGCCGCAGTAGAAACAAATTTAATCATAAGTTGAAGATTTGCACAAATGCAGAAATGCTCTTTGCTCGGCTACGTGTTACAATTATTTGGTCACGAAAGGGAGATCTACAGTTATAATAACAATATTATATCAAGTGTCAAGACCAATGATATAAAAATATGAATTTCCTACAAGCATGAAAATAGCAATTCCCGAAAAACATAGCAACAATATCATTATATAAATGGCAACTTTTCAAGGATTACAAGAAAATCAGATACAAAATATGTTTACATGTTTCACACTGATGGACGAGATTATAGTTGACAACAACCATATAATCTCAAATGCAAAGCTAATTTTCCACAAATCTACGGTTGAATTGAAGCACAACAGTTTCCGCAAGTCTACCTCAACTACATAGCTACATCTCAAATCAAATCAACACTTGTATGAAATGATTCCTACAATAAGGAGCACATTGAACTCTTCATGGATATGGAGCCGAACATCCTGGAATCCCCTAAGCCGTCTCTCTAAATGCATGACAAATAGACGGCATGTTGACTCAGGTTTACACAATATGTGAGAGTACCAGGCGCTGGCTTAGGTAGAGAAACTTGTCTGACCAGATTTTACAGCTCATATCAACAGAGAAACTAGCAACAAGCCAGAGCCATACTGCAATCCATGTCTTCGTGCCAGAAACATGAAAATAAACGAACTGAACAACAATAGCCACCTCAGACTATACCAGTTGCAATGCTCGTTGTTGCATTTATCTTTAGAGATTGCTCGGGAACATAAGTAAGACCTTTCACACCAAAAGTCCAATAGTTAACTCATGATGGCAATTTAAAATGAAGAAAGAACTAGAAATTTTTACTACCATCAAATCAAAAGCATCAATATACTTTTTCATCTGTATCACAATTCACACCTCAGTCAATACATGTACTCTTTAGATCAGAAATTCATATATTTTGATATGTCTAGCTCTTCTCATCAGTAGCGAAATTTTGAATCAAAATTGATGAAAATATGCATCAAGACAATGAATTGATGAAAATATGCATCACTGGAAATATTTCTTTCTTCTTCTCTCTTATTTAAAAAAAAAAAAAGTTTGTAAATTTCAGGTGAAACTAAAGTAACTGGTCAAATTGAAGTGAGAGATGAGTGGAAACTATGGGAGCTGCTTTTTACCTTTTGCCCTAACCTCTACTTGAAGAGAATCAAGAGTGATTATCCCATCAGTCAATGGAAGAACTTCAAGCTTAACAGTTGCTGTAGAATGAGAAGGGACGCATCTGGCACAAGGAGAGAAAAAACTTTTAAGGTGCTCAGTCGAAAGCAAAACGAACAGAAATATTAGAGATAACATACCCTAGAGGAACTCTACTCTGTAACCATAAATGGCTGCAACCCATATCAGTGTTTGGGACTACGTCAGGCATGGGTACAGTTTGCTCATTGACAGATACAGATTGTGGACCATCTTCCACTTTGTGCCCATGAAAAACAGCTGCTCGCCTATCACTTGCTAACTCAGTGGAATCTGAAAAAGGACTCACAGGAGAATTACTCAAGGACACAACAGAAGGAGGAGAAGTAAATGAAGCTGGTGCAAGAACTGTTAATGTCAGGTCTTCCGATGTCATATTTGATGCTTGAAGAGTTAAAACCTGAAAGTTCAAACAATTAATATTTGCAGCAGTTCAGTGTTAACTTTTTAAAAATGAAAAAAAAGGAGCACAGTTGAATTCATGTATAACCTGAACTGGAAGCTGGGGTCCATCAGATCCAAGAGCTTGCCCAGACATCTCAGATGCCACAGAGATCATAAGATCCCTTGAAATACGAGGCCGCCAGCTTGTTGGCTGCTTAAAGAACAACTTTGATTCTAGAAAATGCAACCAACAGAATAAGAATACCATGAACATGAGATTCTCCTCACTAAGTTATTATCGAACTTATGTAAATTATGCATAAATATACCAGTATAATTGCACCGACATGATACAAGAACAGCAAATCGATCAGTAGGTGATCCATTATTTTTGGCTCCAGAATTCAAGTGAGGCAAGCTTGATGCGGCAGATGCTGCTGATACACGTGACGGTCGTGGATTACCATCACTGTGACCCTTGCCATGCTTCCACGTTGAAGTTGCTGGTTTCAGAATAAAAGAATGTTCTTCACCTCTCCTGTCAATTATACACCATATGCAACCTCTTAGATGTTTGAGATTTAAGGAAGAGCAATGAACTAACAGGAAAAAGACATCCCGGTGTAGGGCATGACAATTCCCGTTATATATGCAATAATAAGTGAAAATGATCAAAACGGATCAGGAGAAGCTTCAGTTTATATTTGGATGAGTACTTCCATTGAAAGAATAGAAACTGTTCAAGAATAAACACTTCTTTATTTTTTAGATTCCAAATCAACTCTGATTATGCAAAGCTTGAGGTACCATTGGACAAGCCACTGTGTCCCTTTCATTAGATCAACTACCAGCATCCTCTTGGATATAACAGCACCATCATATATAGCTGGTTATTTGGAAATATTAGGGATTTCAATTGTTGTGTTCATGGCTTTTGGTAAGAATTGTCAGTCATGTATAAAATTCTAAGTCTCCTAAGAGGCAAAATGATATTAATCTAGCACAGGACAGCTACACATAATTTTTGTTGTACTTGAAACCACAGATCCAACACACTTTGTTTATGGACTTACAGCTGCCAAAAAAGTAAACGCAGTTTTCTGACTGTGTTCTAATGAAGCCCAAGCACAGAAAACAAAAGTTTTGTATAAGTATATTGAAGCTACAAAACCAGCAGCACAATACTCCAGGCTTCAGTCAAGCATGACAGAACACAATACAATATCTAAATATCTTTCTCTGCACTGGGAACAAGACCAGTTTGTATGTGGAGTAAGATAAACACAACTCATTATCAATAAAAAGGATAGTCTCCGTATTGTCAATCAAGATGGTTTTCAAGTAACCTTCAAAAAAGGAGGAAATAATTTGTCCTAGATTCTTGCAAATGAAACATAAGAAAATGTAGAGCAAATCCCTTCTAAGATGTAAACATGTTATTAGCAGATCAATAACAAAAGTTTCATTATTAGCAGGACACAACAATTTTAAATAACTGATCTACATGGACAATACCTCAGTTCTAAATTTGGTAAACTGTAGTTGTTCCCAGATTCAATGCAAGCAATAGGTAAAAATAATGGTGGTCCACCTTTTGATGCCTCTTCAAAAATAATTGTTATGGAATCTACGAACACTACTATATCTGGTGAATGAGCAGGGGAAACATTCTGCACAAATAAGTTTAACATTATTTCACACATTAAAATCCTACAGAAAAAGCATCACCACTTATAGTCAGGGCATCTCATGTTTTATTTTTTCAGAATACATTTACAAAGGATGTAGGATAAAGGCAGTAAAAGAAACTATACCTTTACATGTACACATAGAAGATCATCTGTGTTGCAATCAACAGAGAAAGAATGAATTTCTACAGGTTGAATCAACTCGATTTTTCTCCTCCACCTTCTTCCAGGTGTAAATATTCCTTCCAAACCACACCGAACAGAAAATCTTTCTTGTTGCAGTGGCACACCACGAAAAGATAATAGTCCCTCATTTCCACTTTTTACACTTCCGACAAACTTCTTGAATGAAAATTGATTCCAGTCTTCTGGGTCAAGCGTAGGTTTAGTTTCAGGAGTTGTGACAGCTGCAGGTGGTGCAGCTGCAGGCGGTGTTGCTACAGATGGTGTAGCATTTGGAGGAAGCGAGGACATAGAATAACTTCTAAAATGGCCAAAAGAAAAAAGCTGGGAACTTGAAGAGGCAGATATAGCAGGTTTCACAGTGACAGATGTGCTACGAATACTTGAACTGGAACTCAATGTAGGAGGAGGTGAAGGACGAGATGGAGGAGGAATAGAATTATCCAAAGGAAGTAACCATTTCAATAATTCGCTATAAGGATCTTGATTTAAAGAAGTAGGAATTTCCTGATTCTGAATGCTCAGATGTCTTTCTTGATGCTTCTCAAATTGTAAAATCTCCAGGACTGGATCCATAAGAAACTGAATACCAACATTTAATTGTAAAAGCACCTGCATCCTTCCAAAAAACAAAATGAAATTCAGATCAGTAGTAACACATACAACTCAAGATTGCGACTGATAAAAAAAATATGGATGAAATAAGTATTACATGTAAGCCCTAGTGCAATAAAGCCTCATTGTATATAGGACAGGAATGCTACACTTGGGACCTGGTTAAGACATTCCCCCTCCCCCACCCCCAACGCCACCCGGCACATCCAGGGTAGCCTGCTTATGAAAAGGAAAGGTAATGCTTATATCCAGTGCGTAGGTGTACTTTAAGCTGGCCTAAAAAGCAAATTGCAGATGTACTAATTTCAACATAAATTACTCACACATGCGACCACATATCATACAAAGTTAAGAGAGCTCCTAATTGCAGAATGATTCAGAAACCTTAGATGTATTTTAAAATTGAAGGCAATCAAGGCATAGCATTTTCAATCAAGAAACTAATTCCATGTCAGGTAAGATACCACTAAATGCCCATAGCTTAAGAGTGGGCATTATTATGTATCCACTTTGGTATAATTCAAATCATTAGTAACACCATAATTGGCCCAACTAAACATAACTGATTTAGCAAACTTCTGGAAAAAGCATAACTGGCATAACTGATACAGCAAGCTTCTAAACAAGCATCAAGCACTAGCCTACTGAATAGTCTATAGTGCAGCAACTAGGATATAACCAACCATCACCAAAATATTATAGCTCACACTTCCTCTATTTGCAAATATTCCAAACAAAATATCAAGATGCATGATAGAAATATCACACATATCGCACCTTCAACCTTTTTTATGATAAACTATAATCCAATATATTAAGATGATTAATTTAATTAGACAAGAAGAGCTAGTTGTTTCTTCAGTCTTTATAAACACATGCATAACAATATAACAGCAAATAGAAGCCCATAATTTTTTCCCAAGTTAATGTAAAACACACCACTATGTCTCCATTTGGAAGTGAGCAGCACTTGGCAACACCTCTTGCCAGCCCCCCAGATGTGCGTGAGTCAAATTTTCCTTTATCGATCGAAGCACTAACAGGATTCTTCTTCTTTGTGGTAGTTACAGTTTCTAAAGAATCTCCCAGCAGCTGTTCTTCAAATGAAGCGAAAGATTCGGAACAGTCCTCTCCTACTCTTCTCTTAGACCAAAGTGGTTCATTTGACTCAGCAATTCGCACAAAAAAATGTGAATTTTCAAATCTTTGAAGCAATTGTTCGGTCTGTCTTTTGTGATCTTCCATCCTAAGGAGAGATTCACCAGTTGAAACATCCTTATGAGAATCAATCTTCTCGTCTGCCATGATTTCATCAATTTTATTGTTTTGATCACCAGAATTTGTGACAATGGTCTCACGGACTGGGCTCGCTTCTCCTTCAGTGTTCCCATTCTGTTTTTTGGAATTCTTCCCCATTCCATTTTTATTCATGACAGCAGCAACTTTAAAAGGTGTAATTATTTCCGTATCCTGCTTATAGGCAGACAAACATGCAAGAATTCGGATTTGTTCACCTAAGATGATGACATATGCAAATTGTAAGAATTAAAAATTAAGAACTAGAAATGCACAAGCAAAAAAAAGGGCATAAGAGATTGCCACAGAAAAATAGCACAGACAAACAAAAAAAGGTACCAGGAAAAACAAAGCTGCGATCCAGGGAGCGCAATGAAAGTATATCTGATGCCTCATTCCAATTGTCTGGAACTTCTTCTGGGGTAAAAAGAAAAACCCACGAGTTAAAATAGTACACGTAAAGGTTCAAATGTAGCACTAAGAGCAACTCCAGTTAAGCTAGTTTCAAAAATTAAACATTCAATAAGTAACTCTAACAAGCTCTATGTCAACTCCATCAGCAAATCAAACCCACTACCACACATTTACATGCTGGCAGAGGTGAATGCTTCAAGCAAGTCAGACACTGGGACTTATACTAAGCCAAAAGCCGAGGATTCATCATCCCCTGCCAGTAAGCTTAGTACCATCGTACCAGGTCCACTATCATTCCTAGGCTACCTTTCTTTCCTGTCAGCTACTTACCTTCTCCACCTACATCCATCTTAGATGTTTGCTCCAGCTGTCACCACCATTCAAACAGATGGCAGCCCAACTTATCTAATGGTGTTACTTATACACGTGAAAAAAAGAATAGGATAGGTGTTATTTATACTGGGATTGCAATGTAATAAAATTAAAGAAAATTGAGGAAATAGATACGTCCAGAAAGATTAAGCTATAACTATTGTGACTACTCAAAAGGAAAGCTGGAGCCCGATGGTCTGAAGCTTGAGTCAAGGGTTACAAGGCTGGCAATGTGGAGCTCAAATGTATTAGCAGCCCTAACAGATCTTTGCAGAGACAACTCAGCATGATTGTAAGAATGCTTCATAGAAATAATATTTTTTTCTTTCAGACGGGCCACAACTATCCAAGACCCTAGAACAATTTTACAAAATAAGATTATGCCAGTAATAAAGAGCAAGAGTGTGATCATACTGCATGGTATAACTATGAACCCATTATCTTCTGTAACATCTATATGGCCGTCAACTTGATTATTCTTTCCACTTGAATCTGCTGCCATGCTATTCTCATTCCCAATTTCTTCACTTTCTGAGCACCGTGGCTCAGAAGATGTACTTTCTGGAAATGGATCTTCAGCAATCAGACCCTCCAATGTATTATCAGCTTTCGACACATAATTTGCCTCTACCTGAGACTCTTTAACAGACGGCTGACTGTTGTTGGATCTCAGCATCAAAAATTCATTTTCCACTGACAATTCTTTCTGCAACGTCAGAAAACAGCAAATCTTCAGGTTCTAGCTGTTTAATAGCCCCAAAGGGAATTGAAAATAACAAGGAAGTAAAACTCATCAATCTAGATTTCTAAACCCACCACTAACCAAAACCCCAAATCCAATTTCTCCATTTCTAATGTCACATGCACGCAGATCAAGAATCCTAAAATCGCATAATAACATCACAACTTGCATCCCCGCACACATTAAAAGCTTAAATTCAAACAAACGCACGCATAACGAATTCAGAACATAACATAATAAACTTGGCCACATCCAAACCCGCTGATCCCGCAAAATCCGAACTAATCCTCACTCTTCAACCATTCAGCTTCATCAATCACTCGCATAGTTCTCACTAAAAGGCAATACTACGAGGCTGAATTGGACGCAAACGACGATCCGAGCTGAATAATTAAAGTGACCGGAAAATTGACCTGATCAGAGATTGGCGGTTCGTCCGAGCAGCGCGAAGCGGTTCGCGACGAATCCGGTTGCGGTGAGATGGAATCGTGGCAGATCTGGCGGTGAACCGGGAGAAGTTGAAGTGGTGTAAGGCTGCCACAGTTAATACAGTCTTCTTCCTCGTATTACTGTGGTGCTGTAGTATTAAGATCTTTAAAAAGTCTCAAGTTTTAATGGGAAAAGTAATTAAAATGTTGTTAAGCTTTATTTCTTTTTAATGAAAATTTCTAGGGTTTAAACTCACAGAGCTTCTGTATTTCAGCACTTAATTTCTCGATTATTTTAACATTTTCTAATTTGAAATTAATTGTAATTGTAACAAATTATGTGGGTTGTCTTTTTGAATAAATTCGTATCGTTATTTATGATTTTCATGGTTTCATAATGGCTCATTTATTATAATCAACGTAGTGATTAGTGTCAAGTAATCGTATTATGTAGTAATAGAGATTCATGCAATTTTATTAACTTATTTGATAGTTTATATTTTTTTGCGTAATATCCTACTTTAAGGGCATTTAATTTTCTTTTACTTTTTAGGCCAGGGGCGTACCATGTGGGTGTGGAGTGGTGGATGGGGTTGGGGGTTAAGCTCATTGAATTATTAGATCGTATCTAAAAAAAATACATTAATCGAATCTATATTACCTTGCTTTTTTTTTTTAACAATGCTGGGTTAATTTATCAAACATGTCTTCTTTTTCTTCTCCTAATTATTTATGAAAAAGGTGGTATGTAGAGCATTTTTTCATTTCCACATCTATAAACAGTATCTACTAAGTATTAGGGTTGGACAATTTTTGACACGACACGAACACGTATGAAATTAACGGGTTAGTGTTCAGCTTTATCATGTTCGTGTCCCTATCGTGTCGGTAATTTTTGACATGACACGAACACGTACGAAATTAACGGGGTAGTGTTCAGCCTTATCGTGTTCGTGTCCCTATCGTGTCGACACGATAAGGACACGATAATTTCATGTCGTGTTCGTGTAACACTATAATTTTCGTGTTGCATTCGTATTCGTGTCGGATCGTGTCGTTTTAGTATAATTCGATAATATTTATAAATATTTAATATTAATTTTATTTTATTTTATATATTTTTATTTATTTTATTAATTTATTTTCTAATTTGAATTTATCGTGTCGTGTCGTTATCGTGTTGTGTCAACACGAAAAAAATCGTATCATATTCGTGTTCGTGTCGTGTTCTTGTTCGTGTCAGACAGATCCTTAACGGGTTGTATTCGTGTTTGGCCTTATCGTGTCGTGTTGTTATCGTATCGATCCGATAACGACCCGACACGCACGAATTGTCAGCCCTACTAAGTATGATAGATAAATATATAAAAATAGAATTTATTAATTTACTTTGATAATTTAATTAATTTAATAATATATTTAATAATTTAATCCTTCGTAATCACATGTTTTATTTATTTATTACTAATTTACCACCGTTAATAAATACTCCATAAATCAGTGACATATTCAATTTTATTCTTCTACCAAACACAAAATTATGGGATAGCGTTCTGCAATAAGCTTTTCCTCCGCCTAAGAGAACGAACCCTTTATTTAGTTGACCTTTAAAATTTTTTAATCAAAATATATGAGTATTTTAAGAGTGTTTGATTGTTTTTTTTACCCTAAACTAGCATATAGGCTTCTAAACTACATTTTTCAGAGCAATATATTTTGGAAGTAAGAAGAACATGATATAGTTGTATGAATAATAACTTTTTGGCTTTGTTTCCTTTATTGATCGCATTTGGTAGTGAATTGCAAGTAATATTTCATAAGCTCAAAATGATTTTTGAGATTTTTATATTGACGGCATAATTGGGCCCAGAAAGTTGTGACGTCCAACGAGTCTAGCTCCAAAAATGAGCATGCACATCTCTCCTAATATGAGTATTATAAAAATATAGGGTTATTTAATCTAAAATATATAAATTTTGTCTCGAATTTAGTTTACATTAGATTCAATTAGCATACACATAACTTGCACGCCTATCAAGTAATTTACCTTTACACTTATAAATCATTATATTTATACACATGTATATATGCGTGTATTGATCGCATATACTAAATATATACAACAAATCATGATGGCATAAATACAAGAAAAAATAAAACGATATACAACTAGAAACACCTCAGCGCATTTAATCAAAGACCATACGAAAAAATATAAAATCAGAATTTGTACGAAAATGGACAATTCACAAAATAATTTGGAGTGTGGACTACAGGCTACTCAATAATACGTGGATGGATAAGTATTAACCTCCATTTCTAAGTTTCTTTGTCTTTATTTTTGTTGCTCTACCTACTCTCCTATCAATTTACACTAAAATCATACTCTATTCGTCCTAATATTCATGATATATTTTTCTTTTTTATTGCCCCATTAAATTAGTCCATTTTTAAAAAATGAAACATTTTTTACACTAAAAAATATCTCGAATTTCATGACATCCACTACTTTACACATAAAATACAACTCTCTTTAATCTACGTGTAAAAAAGCGTCTGTGAATATTAGGACGGATGGAGTATTATGCTAATATTTGAAAACCAATCCAAATTTATAGGACCGGCACAATGATTATAAAAGCGTTGGAGTTTTATATATTACATATTGAAAAAGGTTATTATATGTACGAGCTATGCAATCGTATAATTCGGCACTTCTTCGTACGATTCAATTTCGTATTATTTCTAAAAAAATAAAGTTAGTCTTTATGTTAGAATTAAAGAAAATAGACTGTATTAAACTTGTAAATATTCCATGTATACAAGTTCGTTCTGTATGCTTTTTAATCGATGATATTTCTTTAGTTTTGTTTTAAGGTCTTAAAATTTCATCTTTAATCAAAGACTTGGTCCATAATAGCAACAAAAATGACTGTATAATGTGTGTCTTATAACAAATTTGGGACAAAATGACCCTTCAAAAGCCAAACAAACCTTCACCAGAAAACTTTGAACTTCTACCCCACGTGGTGTATATCTCAAATGCACAAATTATATTTATTATTAGTTTATTCAATGTTTGTCAATTGTTACACTTGATTTAGAGGGTGTTTGGCTAAGCTTATTTTAGAAAACATATAGCTCCAAGAACTTATAAGTTGTTTTAAGAACTTATAAGATAAGGTGTATTAAGAGACATAAGATGTTAAAGTGTTTGGATAACAAGTAAACATAAAAATAAAAAATAAATGAGAGTTATTTTGTAGTTTTGTTGTAACTTATAATATCATTAAAAATAAGTTGTGTTTTGAGCTTTTTTTAATAAAGCTTATAAGCTCTTAGAGTTTATTTTGAAAACTTATAAGCTCTTTAATAATTTAATTTCTGCTCGGCCAAACACCCCTTGATGCAGTTATATTTCTTATATTTATTTGAGTGACCCGTATTCTATCCTCAATTGTTCTTTGCTACATTAAAAAAAATTAGAAAGAAAGAAGCTCACTTCAATTCGTACGATACGAATTTTGTTTCAGAAATTATAATCTGTTAAAATAACCGATATAATTGGCAATGATTATCTTTTTTCAGTAATCAAATTAAGGTAGTTAAAGTGACTTTACCGGAAGGGTAAAGTCCATGGTGAGGGTGCGATCGCATCCTCATTATTCATTCGTTATACGATATTTTTCTGTAGAATGAATAATGAGGGGATGTCTGACTGTAAGAATGAATAATGAGGGGATGCGCATTGCACCCCCTCACCATGGACTTTACGGGAAGGAACTTATGGATGCTAATACTGCGAGAGGGAGAAAAAAACGAAAAATTTAAATTTCGTTCTCGTGAATTTGGCCTTAGTTTGTTGTTTGCAAACAAATCTGATGTGATTAAATTGTTGATAGCTGAAGTCGGCCATTTTGTGATTTTCCGTAATTGCGAGCTTGCGAAGTCGTCACTGCAGCTCTCTCTCTCTGTCTCTCACAGTCACAGACATTAGAATTCGAGTTTTCTTGCTAGCAGTCTAATTCACGCAACTAAAGCGATTGATGGGTATATCTCAACTCTTTTAATTCATTCAATAAGAGTAATCTGCTCCAGATATTTCCTCTCTCAAGAATCAACTTGTATTTTTACTCTTGTTTTCTCTCCTCAATTCTGCAGTCAGTCTCACACACAACAACACCAGTAAACACACACAAACCACCGTTTCCTTGTATGGCTAAAACCACCAGTAATTGTTTACCAATACTTTACCAAGCATATCCCTCCCTATTTTATGTCCTTTTCCATCCACAAATTCCTGAAAAATCTATGTGCTTTTTTTAATATTATCAAGACTTTGTCCTTTGTATTCTCTGCTTTCCTCTCCATGGTGTTTATGTTTCTTGCTGCTTATGGGTTGAAACTTGAGAATGGAAACCGTGAATTTTAGTTGCTGTTAATTGAGCTTCTGGGAAGCTGATAGCGCCACATGGGATTGGGATTGGGATTGGGATCGGGGTTGAGTTTTGGGCATAAAGATTCAATCTTCGAGGGGAAGTTGCTATATTTGATATGGAATCACAACTGGGATTGGGTGAGAAGTCATTTGATTTGAGATACTCAGTGGGGGTGAGGGAAGCCCTGAATGAATTTCCTGATTGTTTCACTATAACTGATCCTTGTGTTACTGGCCACCCAATTGTATTTGCTTCAAATGGATTCTTGAAAATGGTTGGTTACTCTAGAGAGGAGGTGGTTGGAAGGAATGGGAGGATGTTTCAGGGCCCAGAGACGGATAGGAGGTCGGTTATGGTGATTCGTGAGGCGATTAGGGAGGAGACAGGCGTGCAGATCAGCTTGTTGAATTATAAGAAGGACGGGACCCCGTTTTGGATGCTGTTCCAAATGTGTCCTGTTTTCAGTAAGGAGGATGATAGGGTGATTAATTTTGTGGGAGTTCAGGTACCCTCTTGAGGAGACCAAGGTTGTCTGGACTCTGGTTGAGGAGTGAGATGAGCTTGTGTGAAGGTGGGGCGGAGTTCGTGATGCTGTTTTCAGGTGTTGTCGGAGGAAGTCTGCTCAGATTCAATCTTGGAACGGGACGTGCATCCTTCATGGAGTCGGTTTCTAGCCTTGATGATCAAGGTTAGTAGTGTCTAACTGTGGATTTTTGTCACTGTATGTGTGGTGTGTTCGAGGCTTAATGTTTATGTGTGAGTTGATGCTGAACTGATTGCTGTTTGAGTTAAAAATCTAATGTTCGATGCTGAATTGATCGCTAGTTGAGTTAAAATGTAATGTTTGATGCTGAATTGATTGCTATTCGAGTTAAAATGTAATGTTTGATGCTGAATTGATTGCTAATCGAGTTAAACTATATTGTTTGATGCTGAATTGATTGCCTTTTCCACTTAAGATCTAATGTTTGATGCTGAATTGATTGCTATTTGAGTTAAAATCTAATGCTTGATGCTAAATTGATTATTATTTGAGCTAAAATGTTTGATGCTGAATTAATTATATCTGCCATTCATATCATCGAGATGTTTGTTAATTGCAAAACAATTATTTGTCACCATTTTCATGGTTTTACTGGTTGGTTTGTTTTTCTATATACTAAAATTGGTATAATTGTATTGATCAAGCTGATTCATCACATACTTGCCCTTTACGACTAGACATTTGACGGCGCTTCCCATCTCCACCCCTTCCCACAGATTAAGTAAATGTAACGAATAAACAAAACCGTGGCTAACTGACACACTGCAACTTCTTCGAATATTGCAGAAGATGAGATTAACGAGCCTTGTGAAGCAAATGAGCGAGAGAAGACAAAGGCCGGTGCTGCAATTAACAACATTTTGTCTGTTCTGACGCACTACAGCGAGTATACAGGCAGATTGGTCAGCGGCAAAAGATGTTGCCCAACTGGGAATGCGCGGCTTGTTTCATCCTTAAATATATCTCTTGGTAGAATCAAACAAAGCTTTGTATTGTGAGTTCGTTCATATTCAGATGTTCCTGTCTTCATATAATTACTTTTTAGGAAACGTTGTTTTGCTGACTTAAGCAACTTCCTTCTTTTGGTGATGTGATACGTCAAAGAACGGATGCGCTCTTACCTGATTTACCTATAGTGTATGCAAGCGAGGCATTCCTGAAACTGACAGGCACGTCAATTGTTCAGATCACTATTATCTAATCGAATGAGAAGTATTTTAAATCCTGAATATTTATCTGCTCAATGTGATCAAATACAAACTTCGCTTTCGTTTCTGAACAGGTTATGCTAGGCATGAAGTACTTGGGCGAAATTGCCGGTTCTTGAGTGGGACTCATACAGACCCAACCACACAATTCGAGGTAAAGAAGCATTTTCTCAATTTTCTTTTGGTCATATTCATTGCCCTAATTACTATAAATCCCGGGCTCCTTGAAAAATACTGGCTATTCTCATACTTGTGATCCATTAGGTACTGTTTCCTAAAATTTTAGTTACCTAAGCTCCGGCGACGCCCCAATCTGGAAAATATGTATCAGCAGATGTAATTTCTGCTTTATATTTGCAGATAAAGGAATGCATTCGAACCCAGCAAGCTTGTACAGTACGTATCCTAAACTACAGGTTGATGACTTGCACTGCATCTTACAGTGATTATTTCATTGAAAAATATTTTATATATGACCTTACTTCTTCATTGCTTCTTGCAGAAAAGATAGGACATCTTTTTGGAATTTTCTTCACATTTCTCCGGTGCGGAACGCTTTGGGAAAGGTAATTTATTTTCTTTTCCATGAGAAATACATAATTATTATATTTCAAATGCTGCTTGTCACTTTCCAATCATAAATAAATCATTTCATCCTAATAAAGCATTTCTTTCCTTGAAAGTACCTTCACATGGTCATCTCCATCATATCTTTGTAGAAATTGATATGACAAATGCATAATCAAATGGTAAGAATAAGTAATCAAACAAATTTGCAGCTCAGACATAGTTCACATGTAAGTTTCAAGTTAATTTCACACGACAAGGTATCTACCTACTTGTCATATCTCCTGTCAAGACTCGGCTTTTCTCCATTTCAACAATCTTGTTGAGTGGACCCAGTCTCCATTTTATTTGAGTTTCGTGGTGGCAAGTTCTCTCAACCTTACAAGAATTTATTGTAAGGCACATGCACATGACACCACTCACGGGAGGCGATTCTGCAACCTTAATAGGTGAACTGTGCCTTTCTTAGACAACTAAAACTGACCAACACTTAGATGGTGACAATTCAGGCTTTGAACTTTCTCCTCTTCCTGGAATGTGCTTTTGGTTTTAAGATAACTAATATACATATCTTTCCTGATAACTTCAGCTTCATCACTTATTTAGTAACTCTCCGATGTACCTTGTGATACTCTCATATCCTTGATCAATATGGGTATATATACGACGTGGACCAAATGTGCAAATATGATAATGACTTAAAATCAGATTTGTTTTGTTGGTAGTTTATTTATCTATACGAACTCCGTTGCTTCTCTCTAGACAACAAAATTTAGCGCCTCTTTGGTCCGGTGGCGGAACATGCAGGTAGCATTCTTTGTCGGAATTCAGATAGACGATCGTTGCAAGAATGAAGAGAGGCACGGGTTGAGTCCAGAAATGAGACAACTCAGCGTCGTTGGCGCCGTCAAAGTTGCTGTGAGGGCTTGTCAATGGGTCCCAGTACTTCATAGTTGGAGAACACCATCTGTTTATGCTGGTTATCCCATCCCATCCCATCCCATCAGCAACGAATGCAAAGGAAATTCTGAGACGTAGGTTTTTAGCACGCTGTATCTTTTGGTCTGTGGTTCAACGTTGACATTGTTCATCGTCATATCCGATCAGTAAAATGTGATTTTATCTTTGTTTTTATGGTATTTTAAATAATTTAAATAGTGTGTTTGCTGTCTCTATCCTAAGCCTATTAAGTCCCCCCACCCACGGGATTATCAGCTAGATAGGTAGTGAGTTTTGGGTATGTTAATGAGGGAGAATGAATGTAAAACATACCATATATGCACAACGAAGACAATGAATTATGACTCGAACTAAATATGGTTATAATGGTTGGCGAATGTAATTATGAACAGTTTTGTTATACGAGTGATGGTGATTCAGCAACAAAAAAACAGAAAGGAAAATTACCAAAATACACTCGACTTCTAAAGTTCCAAAGTGTTGGAAAAAAAAGGTTCAAATAAATCGCAAGGACGAACTGTAGACTAATAGTACTCGACATTTTGGATTTCTTCTTTGTTTTTCTTTATGCAATATTTTAGCACAAAAATCATTACAATTGATTATGTTTTACATATTTTACCTCGACTGTTGACTGATCGTCAGCGTCAACGACAAAATAAAACAAAAGAATATTAAAAGGATTTTTTCCTTTATTTTTGGATTTAAAATTGGAACCGTGTTATAAGATATTCGCTCGTCTGGATCACTGCGTGTTGTGATGTAGCCAATTTCGCAAACAAAATTAGTGAATTTGGGTTGAAAGAGCTCATGATTTTTGACCAATATATAGCTTTTTGGTCTGCACGACTACTGCACACTAAATATTTGAAAAGATTAAAAAGAAAATAAAAAGAAGTTGCATATTTGACGACGACAAAGAGTCATAATCCATCGCTCACTATAAATTAAGTCCCCACCCCCAACCAAAAATCCAATATCACACCATCCCTCCCAATTTCCCATGGCACGTTACACCGTATCTTTTATTTTCGCTCCTATCCTCCTTCTCTCTCTCTCACTCTCTCTCACCACAACAGCACCACCCTTCCGCCAGCCCGGCATTCTTCCTTAGCCGCTTCCCCATCCCAAATCACCCCTTCTGCCGCCCTCGCCTCCCAAATCACCCCATCTGCCGCCACCCCAGGCGGCGGAGAATGGACCCTCCTACACAGATCCGTCGGTATCTCCGCCATGCACATGCAGCTCTTCCACAACAACAAAGTCATTATCTTCGACCGTACCGACTTCGGCCCCTCCCAACTAACCCTCCCCTTTGGCAAATGCCGCCACAACGACGAAGCCATTTCGGAAGACTGCACCGCGCACTCCATCCTCTACGACGTCGCATCCAACACCTACCGCCCCCTCATGGTCCAGACCAACGTCTGGTGCTCCTCCGGCGCCGTCAACTCTGACGGCACCCTCATCCAGACCGGCGGCTACCACGCCGGCGATCACAAGGTGCGGATCTTCACTCCATGCGAAGACGAGCTCTGCGATTGGATCGAGTTGCCGCAGAATCTCACGGTTCAGAGATGGTACGCGTCCGACCACATTCTCCCCAATGGCCGTTTGATCGTCGTCGGCGGGAGGAAGGCCTTTAGCTACGAGTTCTTCCCCAAGAATCGTCAAGAATCGGATAACGGCGTTTACTACTTCCGTTTCTTGAGCGAAACCACCGACGCGAAAGAAGAGAACAACCTATATCCGTTCCTACATCTTCTCCCCGACGGAAATCTCTTCGTCTTCGCAAATCAGCGATCCGTTTTGTTGGATTATGAAAAAACAAGGTTTGAGAGAATTTCCGGCGATTCCTGGCGAAAAGAGGAGTTATCCTGCGACGGGGTCTTCGGTGATGTTGCCGTTGCGGCTAAACCCGCAGATTTCCACCGTGGAGGTCATGGTGTGCGGTGGCTCGAGGGGTGGCGCTTACACGAAGGCGGCCGAGGGAATTTACGTGGCTGCTTCGAGAACGTGTGGGCGCTTACGTGTCACGGATCCGGATCCGGAATGGAGAATGGAGTCCATGCCAATGGGTCGTGTCATGCCCGATATGCTGCTTTTACCAACTGGTGACGTCATTATTTTAAACGGAGCCGGGAAGGGTACTGCCGGGTGGGACTCGGCGGTTGACCCGGTTCTGAATCCCCTCCTCTACAGCCCGGGTAAGCCCGACCCGGCAAAAAGATTTGGTGTGCTGAATCCCACCACAATACCAAGACTTTACCACTCAGCTGCGACGTTGTTGCCAGATGGCAGGATACTAGTGGGCGGAAGCAATCCGCACGTACTGTATAAATTCACAGGCGTTAAGTACCCCACAGAGCTCAGCCTAGAAGCATTTTCACCACCCTACTTGGGGTTGGAGCAGACACATCTACGCCCTTCAATTCTGTCGGTGGAGGGCCCACAGATAGTTTGACAGTATCCTACGGCCAGGAATTTTCCATCACGTTCAGCTTGATGGAGCCGGAGGGAGAGTGCATGGTAACAATGGCTGCACCCTCGTTTACCACACACTCTTTCGCCATGAACCAGAGGCTGCTGGTGTTGTACGTTGCCGGTGTACAAAAGATATCTTCTCTACACCACAGGGTTACGGTGCATGCGCCTCCAACGGCTAACATTGCACCCCCGGGGTATTATATGGTATTTGTGGTGCACCAGGGAGTCCCTAGCCATTGTGTTTGGATAAGAATTAAGTGAGCTCTGCTTAAGTGGGAGCATCAAATTCATCACATGCATGAATTTTTGATTTTCAAATACTTGATAAATAACTTCAATATTCTACGGAAATATGAAAATATGTAAGTTAACATTCTGTTGCAATTATTTGTATGCCATTTCTAGATTTGTTATATATGTCCTTAGCATATATGACTTAATATTTACTGCCCGCAAAATGAGAAACTTGAGACGCGAAGTACATTGGTCATTTTATGCATAAATTTGTTATTGCAAGATATAGTCACATAATCATAATTAATAAGTCTTGCATTTCATTTTATTTAGTTACGCAAGGCACAATCAGGTGCACCTTTATTATGTAGTAATGAGATAAAGCACGAAATTGGGTTTCGGATATAGCAGAATATCCTTGGAAATCATTATCTGTTGAAGCAAGTTATATGAATATCATTCCAACCCTACAATACAATAATTGTACGTGCTAGACCATTATGAGCCAGCTGCATTCTGCATGGCCCATTTCAGCCATGAAAATTAATTTTTCTGCACATATATTTCGTTTTTCTCGACATTTAAAGAGAGGTGAATAGATTTGGATCAGAGACATGTGCAGTCGATGTCATCTTTGGTTGATGGAAGATATAAATGAAGTAGGTGTTACGAGGGAGCCTTTCAAACACGTGCATGTTTTGCCGAAAATTAGAAATTCAGACATGATATTATACGTACACAGCAACAAACTAATTTACATAAAATTGTTAATTAAATGGCCTCAAGCAATGTAGCGAGGGGACTAAACTCTAGTCACATGACATTTTCATCTCACACACACGTCCCGATCAGGCTCCGGCGTGTGCTGATCTGTACTTGTACTTGTTAGCCCAAAACAGATAGTGCAAGAAGTTCAATCCGCTCAAGGCGCACATTAGCCAGTAAAACCTATGAAGCTGATAGTGATTCAAGCTAGTGCCGGTGAGCCACGGCTCTCCGCCGGAGCGCGCCGTGACGCCGTTAACCACCGACACGATAACCGTGCTGAGATAATACCCCATAGCCAACGACGCAAATGACAACGAAGTCGCCAGCGATCTCATGCTAAACGGCGCCTCCGTGAAAAAGAACTCGAGCAGCCCAGCTAACGTGAACAGATCGGCCGATCCGAGAAGCAGGTACTGAAACGCGATCCACAGAAACGTCAGCGGCAGCGGCGCTGTCGAGTCGAGCTGATCGTGAGCTACTCTCTTCCGCTTCGTCTCGACCAGCGCTGCAACAGCCATGGCAACGACGGAGATGACTAATCCGGCGCCGACGCGCTGGAGGTGAGAAACCCCCATCTCCGATTTGGTGAGTCGACGCGCCAACGGCACGAGCACGTGATTGTACAGCGGCGCGATGAGCATGAGGAAGACGACGGGGAAGACAGGGAGGGACGCCGGGGGGAGTTTGAGTGGGCCAAGGTTGGTGTTCATGGTAGCAGCTTGCTGGACGGAGAAGGTGGAGAGCTGCGCGAGGCAGCAGTTAAGGACTATGGTGCAGGCGAAGATTGGGAGTACTTTCAACACGATTTTGACTTCCTCGACTTGTTGAACGGAGCAGTTTAGGTTGCAGGCTTCTGTGTTTGTGACTGCGCGGTTGAGGAATTTGAGGGTTTGTGATGGAGATTGGGGTGTGTTTGGCTCCTTTTTGCTGCTTCCGTCTCCGCCTCCTTCTTCCTTGCACAAAGCCGGGCTGCTCGCCATGCTTGCGACGGCATTGCTGGAGCTTCGCGGCGGCGTGCAGGAGTTCAGCAAGGACGCGATCAGGACCTGTCGGAACAAGTCATTAATTAATAATTATTTAGGCATAGTCGGGTACATTTTAATTATGATTAAAAATTCTAATATGGATAAAAAAAAATAGGGATTAATAAATCTTAATTCATGATTGATGAATTCTAGTTGGATTTAATTAGAGTGGTTAAACGGATTTACAAAAAAATTGCCTCTCAAGTAGTGCTAAGCTCAAATTTGATCCGAGAGTAGTGTCAAACTCAAACTCGACTCATTTAATATACAAGGATCGATATCTGAATAACTTGACTCAAACATACCTTGGATATGGTGGTAAGGGGGCTTCAAGAGGGATCTTGTTCCTATAAAAGGTGGAACCAGCTAGAAACATGGGTATGGAGAAGAGTATGGTAAGTGTAGAGATTCTGAATCCCATTGCCAGCCCATGTTGTCTTCAATCCAGACGACTAATGTGACGGCAATGAGGGAGCCAGCGGCGAGGGAGAAGACGAAGTAGTTGAAGAAACTCGATCTTTGCTTCCTGCCACGAGGCGTGCTGTCGTCAAACTGCTCGGCTCCATGAGCCGGCAACGAGCCCTTGATGCCTCCGACGCCGAGCGCCACCAGATAGAGGCCTGAGAAGAGAAGCGCAGCCTTTGCACCTTTAACATGTTGGCATTTCATTTCTTCATGTTTTGGGTCACATTTTGGGGCTGCAGGAACTTAACTTTGCTTGTATTGTCAATATTATTAGCCCTGTCACACACAAACTCACAAGTCATCACCAACTTTTTTACCAAATCTACTTGGATTTGACATTTCCACCACGGTTAATATTTGAGTCTTTAACGAGATATGGTGTATCATCTTGTGGTTTCATTTGACTAGTGATGGAATGAGAGCAGACAACTCGATTTTGATATAGCTTACTAGAGGTATCAAAATTGACACAGCTCAACACAAATGTCAATATTTAGACTTGATAGAATTTCGAATAGGATTGGATTGACCTGAATTATCTATTTGATCATTGGGCTCAGATTGGGCTGAAACATTGAGACTTCGCCTGCAGTCAGCCCAAGCCCAACCCCATTTTGGTACGGACTCAATGGGCCAATAACTGACAGCTCTGTTTTCTACCAAGAGAAACATCTTTCCATTCATGATCATTTGAGTTTCTTTGTTTTGGGTTTTGATCTTTTTCTCCCCCGTCACGTGGATGGAATCATTCTAAATAGCCCTTCCAGCTAGGGTCTGATTCCAATTGGACCTCAAAAGTGTAGCAACTCTATAAAATTAAAAAATGTTTTCAAGTGGAGTCAATAAAATAAATGTGAATGTTGTGATTTGGGCCTAAGAAATTGGAATATTAGGTGGTTAGAAGCTATCAATCAATAAAGAGGCTCACTAAAATTGTATCCAGACACCTGTTTCGCAACTAACATTAAGGTTAATCATTAATCCTAGACGTGTTTACGCGTTAAATATTTTTTTATTCAGCAATTTAACTATACTGCGGACTAAAAAATTGGTGATTCTTTTGTAAACTAAATATATTAGATCAAATTAAGTTGAAGTTTCTAGTCCCGTATGAATGTTTAATAACCATCTCAAAACTTTTTGGCTTTGAATGAGAGTTTAATTTTATTCTGAATGTCAGAAATAAAAGATAAACATAATGAAGTTTACCTTGATTTTTCAACCATCAATATCATTTCTACTTCTTATTCAAAATAAAATATTAATAAATAGCAAATGTGAAATACTATCAAACACGTGATACATACACACATAGTGTGTGTGTGTACGCGTCATAAGTGTTACGTGAAGGGAAGGGAATAGAAAGTTAGCAAACTAGTGGTAAGAATCTATCGGTTGTAATAGCTTCAGGCATGAAACATGATGTCTTATCAAGTTAAATGATAACAAAAAATAAGCATATAAATCATAAGTAAATAAGATATTTGCATCGGACTACATTAAAATGAAGTTTGCCTTTTGTTTGTTTGTTTTTTTTGTAACGCCCACAAAAGAATAAATAAGGGCTTTCAGATGAGTTTTACACTATGTTCGATTGTGTTGCTCAAAATTATTTACCTTATTACATATTAAAAATATCATTTTGTACATTTACACTCCCCAAAAAAAAGTCTAGAGATCTAGTATCCTGAATCCTGATAGAATAAATCTCCCAATTTGGATAATGTTGTTCCTACAAGATTTTGGTGTTCTAGTGATCGGTCTAAATCAATTCTATGTGGAAACCGAATTGGAACATGAATTGGCAAATTTGTTGGGCAAGACAAAAACTAATAATCACTTATCAATCCCCCCATCAATTTATTTATATTAAATCCTAAGAACACACACACAAAACAAGAGAGAAATAAACCAAATCTCGTGTATCTCGTTTTTTGAGAGTGAGATACACGAGAGACGTCGGCGCCGCAGCAATCTTTCCTATTTTCTCGAAATCGAAGTTCCCAAACTTTATCATTATCCAAAAAATTGTATATGTTCCCGAATAAATTAAAAATTCGGCGAAACGGAATATATTCCCTCTTTCAATTTAGAGAGCCAAACTACTATGTAATTTTATTTACTAGAATTAAGAATGGTATTATTATAAAATAGGGATAATATGTTATGAAACTTGCAATGATCCGTAAAAGTTAAGAATGTGAGATATATGACTAATAAGGGGGTGTTTGGCTAAGCTTATTTTAGAGAGCTTATAAGGTCCAAGAGTTTATAAGATGTTTCAAGAGCTTCTAAGAGGTAATGTCTCAAGTGCTTATAAGTTGTTAAAGTGTTTGGATAATTGATCTTATAAGCTAGAGAAAGAATCGTGAGTTAGAGAGAGAAAATCATAGTTAGAGAGAGAAAATCATAGTTAGAGAGAGAAAATTAACGAGATGTAAAGTTAATAGTGTATGTGTAGGAAATAACGAATTATAATAAGGTTATTTTGGTAAATTCATGATTACTTATAAGTTTATGAAAAAATAAGTTAGGGTTGACCAACTTATTTTTAGGAGAGCTTATAAGCTGTTGGAGCTTATTTTCACAGTTTATAAGCTGTTTAAGAGCTTATTTGCCAAACACTCTACAACAGCTTATAAGCTCATAAACAGCTTATAAGCTGTTTTAAAGAGCTTATAAGCTCAACCAAACACCCTCTAATTGGTTCGCGTTTTCCAACATTTTGATTGGGGTTTCTGTCTACAATTGACACAGTGCCTAGATAGGATGAAACATAAACAATTACTGAGCTCCACTTGCAATGTATTTTAATTTAATGGATTCTAATAGAGTAGTATTAATATTAATGTTTATCTGCTTAATCAATAATATATTATTTTCAAAAGGATGGACATTACTCACCAGGAACTCAGTTACGGCACTGATTATGAATATGTTGTACGTAGTCAAGAAAGCGTCGGATAAGAAGCCGCCGAGAAGGGCTAAAAGAAACGCCGTGCCCATAAAATTCGTGACGGAGTTGGCCGCCTGCGACGGCGAAAAATGCATGTACTGAGTAAGGTACAACACCAAGTTGCTCGCATTCGCCAAGTACGCCAAATTCTCCAACACCTCCACAACTGATGATATCCAAATTTAGATTAAAACTAAATTAATAAAGAGACAGATACTATGAAATAGAACGTGAGCACAAAATTATTTCGTGATGCTGAAATAACATTCTTCAAATTAATGCATTAAAACATGATTTCTAGGTTTTTGTTGTTTTGTGGAAAGTGGTAATGAGAAAAGTGAAGTCGTTGGTTGAGATCATGCAAGAATTCACACAACTCTGAAAGTGGCCTTCTTATTTTTTTTCTTCACGTTGGGTGTGTGTGTGATTGGATAACAGCAAGATATATGGTTTTGGTTGTCTTATTGCTTACCCAAAACAAAGAAGGCAGCCCGCATGCCGTCATGTTTGGTTTTGACAGCAGCTTTGCCTCTCCAATCAACATATCCCTCCCATATTTGATTTTCCATTTCCTGCCAATCAAACACGTCTTTATCAATCGATCTTTTTCCAGAATTTCCAATCATTTCAAAAATCGCATGAATGCAAGAGAATAGGAGAAAAGAAATATCAGAAAATGGCAAAAGAAAAAGGATAAGACACTTACCATTTCCTCTCTCTCTCTCTCTCTCTCTCTGGATGAAAGTATTTGAGAAGGAATGATAAGTTGAGAGAGAGAGAGAGAGAAGAGTGATGATCAGTAGTGGAGGAGATACGATTAATTTTTCAGACAATGGGGAAATTAAGGTGGGTTTGGTTAGTAGTAGATTGTAAGGATTGATATTCTTTTATAATTGGAGGGTGAAAAGGAGAAAGGAACAGTGTGCGGTTCTTTTGTCACAAGTTACTGCTGCTTCGTGGATGGACTATGGCCACGTGAATTCTTAATATTCTAATAATATTAGTAAGATTCGAACACTATATCACAAAATCGAGAGTGTGACCGTAATACTGGCTAGAGTATCTATACAGAAATACAGATAGAATTCTATGTTGTCTATTTTATTTATCGAATTAGATTTACTTGAAAAAGTTTGTTCGCCTTATATAATGAAAATATATAAATTAAACCAAATATTTTTAAAAACTAAAACAATTATAATATCTTTATTGGTTGAGCGATGACCGTAATTACATGAAAAGCTTTCCCTAAAAGAAGGGCAATCAACACATGATACATCAACAGTACTTGGTCAGGAACATATATGTGCCTAGTGATTTCGATTGTAAGAAAAGATGAAAGTTCACCAGGAAATTGCAATTAATTAATATTTGCTATAAAATTACAATTTGGGTCAAAGAATGTGTTTTTAACTAGAATTAAACCTGGTAAAAAAAAAATTCGGTTTTCTTTGTATTGATCGAATTCCTTTTTGTATGATGGAAAGTAAAAGTAATTGGGACAGATATACATAATCACATTTCTAGTTAATTAATTACTCCTCCGTTCTTGATATATGATCTTAGCTTTTATCAACACGGATTTTAATAAATATAATTAATGTAAAGTGAGTGGAGAATAAGATCCACATAATAAAATGTATTATGTGAGTCATTGGTGATTTTTTTGTAAATAAGTGGGTTGAATGTGGGTGACGTATTGACTTTTCGGTGGAGTCTATTTTATAAAAGAAAAATGAAATAATTTTGTGGACAGATCGAAATGGAATTAAATAAATAAATACGATGAACAGAGGAGTACTATTTATCTATCCAATTAGAATTTGGTCTTGTTGAGTCTAAGACAAAAAGTACTACCTTGAATTAGTAAATATATAAAGGCTTATATCTATTTTCAATATTTTTACCGGAAAAAGAAAAGAAAAACAGAAGCAGTCCTATAACTTCCCATTTCTTCAAGATCAACATCATTCATTGGGGAAATTGAAAATATTGAATAACAAAATAACTTCAGGCGAGCTAGACCTGGAACCATCTAATAAAATTTAAAAGAATCTGAAAATCTAGTATTAATCAAATGTGTGTGTCTATATGTCCGACTTAAAAAAAGGAAAGTGGGAGCATAGAAAACCTTATGAAAATCAAAATATTGACTAGAAAAAATAGGTGAGAATAACCTTAGTGACATTTTAACAAATAAAGTACAAAATGTAAAAGCACCATGTCCCACAGCACATTTATGGCATGTTGTTCTGCGCTTCTCCACAAAAAATTTGGCCACGTAAACAGTAAAAATCTCTTGGAACAATTAAAAAATTATTTTAACATATGGTGACTATGCAATTTGTTATGGTCGATAAAATTGCAGGTATTATAAGATAAGGGATTGATTCCTTTGGAATTCTTCTACACATGATGATCCTCTGAATTCAGTTCCATCTCTTGCGATGGGGGATCCTCTGAATTCAGTTCCATCTCTTGCGATGGATTTCATCATGATGATCAATGGTCGGATATAATTAAATTGGATTTTTTTTAATAAACTAATCATGATTTTTTACCCTTTTTAGTTGATACTTTCTCCTATCTTTGCAAGTTTCTTATTCTTATTTTTAGTTTTACTCAATAAATATTTCAGTTAGGAATTTGAAAGTAAAATTATAGCATTCTTCATATTATATTTTACCCTTGTTTAATACTTTCACAATTTGATAATTAATTATGTGTATACACTTATTATGTTATTAAATAAGATTACAAAAATAAAATTTTCTATTTACTTAATATGTTTAATTTGGTTGAAAATAATTATAAAAAAATCGAAAGAAGTAGAACTTATGCCCAAGAAGAGTAAGGGTTTTATATCAATCATGTAACTGCACATTGAATTCTGATACGACGTTGTTCCTATATTTATGTTGTCTTACATTTTATATGTTTAATTAAATATTAATGTATTTATGTTGGTTGGGCTACGTTGAGGTAACTAATTATTAGGTTTATTTATATACGTGATATTCATTCAACTTAGAAGAAGAGCAGACAAATTTAGAAATTTGAGAACTATTTTTAGTGGTTGAATATTGTTTACACAAATAAGTTATGATTTGAATGGAATAGGACTTGCTTAATCATACGGACTTTTTATATAGTTCATCGCTATATAATTGTAAATGAATACAAAGAATATATAGAAGTAAAGAAGTACATCTCTTACCACTTCATTGTTGGAAGATTCGTTTTTATTTCATAAATTGATATATTTTTTTCTTTTTAATTGTATTTTTTTTATTAGTTTCGAGATTTTCAAGAGTATGCATATTATCTAAAGTTATGATAGTTTGTAATGAAAATTTAATGGAACGTTAATAATTAGAGGTTGAGGTGATATTTGGCTCAATTAACAAACATGCTCAATATTTCATCGATCTTTTAAAAATACAATTATAGTTTAATAAATATAATGTTTTGCGTGAGGGAAGGGAACGGTTTCGTCAAAATTCTCTTGCAAAAAGGTTATAGCCATGTACGCTATTTAGAAAGATGGAGAGGATTTTGGAATCTTGCTACCAAAAAGAAAAAGCCGTCTCGGGTAATTTTAAATAATTAATTAAAGAGTGGTGATTAGGGGGAGTAAACCTAAAGATAGGAAACCCCTACTACCACCCTATAGTTTATTTAAAAAAAAACCCAAATAACATTATGTCTCTCTTACCTTTAAAAGCCTTCACATAATTTTTTAGAACAAATTCCACTACAAGAAAACAGCCGAATAGAGACGGATATAACGACGGAAAATAGTCCGTTGTAGATTTACGACGAAACAACGATGAAATGTAGTAATCGTGGTTAACTACGACTTCTATAATTGAACAACGACGGAATGCCCTGAAAAAATGAATTAACTTTATCTAAAATGAATTATCCGGAAAGGGAGGGGGCAGCTTCACCATTGTGTATAAATAAGATGAGTCTTAACACACAAAATTAGATACGGTAACCCAATAGAGATTAAATTAGAAGTACACAATATTTGAACAAAAATATAATTTAAAGAGTTTTCGTCGGACAATAAATAAGTGCAAGATGCTTAATACGAGTGCATGGTATAGGATTCAATTCACAAAGAAATAAATGCAAAATAAATAATTATATTATTCAAGTAAAATAAAAATTCGTTCAAAAATCTGAATCAATACTATTTGTCATTCCTCATCTTCGGGGAAAGAACCATATCCCATCGATTCGAGTATTAAACTTATACCCTTATATTCCTTAGTCATTATCATCAAGCTATGATCATTCTCATCATATCTTTACTTCCATCCTCCCAAAAAAAAAAAAAACTTCAATGTTGAATTAAAACGAGATGAACACGATTCGTGTTTTGAAATTTAGTTGTGATACCACAATTTTCTCAAGGCAAGACAACAATGCAAAAGTGAAGGAAAACATACGCCCATTTCACATGATTTTTAGAGTTTAAGAATCCTATTAAATACTGTAATCTTTTTCATTGACATAAATGCGTATATATATATATGTAGATTTGCTTTCGTATAAGCTTATATGGAATGCATGCATAGCAAAACTTATTCGAATACCATGCATATGAGTTCGATTAGTTTGTTAGGAAGTCGCTTTTCTTCCGGATGGTTGACCGTTTTCTTAACTCATACGGTTATCATCATTTTTCTCTTCTATATATAAGTTCATATGTTAGCATATTGGGAGATGATGTAATCTGCAAGATAGACCGATTAAGTAGATCAACAAAAGAGAGTTAAGCGTAGCCTTGTATTGGAGCTCAAGCTCATTTCTTTGTATTCTTCCTTCTCAAGATATCAATAAACTCCGATCACCTTCTCCGTGGACGTAGGCATTAATTGCCGAACCACGTAATTGTTCGTGTTGTTTACATTCTGTTTTCAAGAATATTTCGACAAGAGTTTCAACAATTGGCGCCGTCTGTGGGAATCGAACCCACGATCAACGGAGGAGACATCATCGGAGTCATTTCGTTTCTTTTTGGAGAAATGAATCCATCAAAATTTGAGATGGAAAAGTTCAATGGCAAGAATGACTTAGCCTATGGAAGATCAAGATGCTGAAATGTATTGATCCAACATGGTCCGGTTCAAGCAATCGACATCGAGAATAAAGTGAACCATAAAATAGAAGAAGGATGATCCGTTCCAAATCGAAAATGAGCGAGAAGAAATGGACATGAAGGCGCATAGCATGATCATATTGTGCCTCAGTGATAAAGTTCTTCATGAAGTATCAAAGAAATGATGCTGCAGCAGTTTGGTTCAAGCTCGAATCATTATATATGACAAAATCGCTAGCTGACAGGTTATATATGAAGCGACCTCTATTCTCTTAAGTTTTCGATAACAAAGCCATTGAAGATCAAATAGAGGACTTACGCAAATCTGATGATCTTGAAAGCATAGATGAAGAAATCGAGAGATGAGGATAAGCGATCCTCTTATTAAACGCCTACCAAAGAGCTATGAACACGTGAAGGATGCGATCGTTTTTGGAAGAGGGCACTATATCTTTAGAAGGCGTGCAGATTGCACCGTGCAAAAGAACTCGAAAACACATGAAGGCGGACACGAAGTGCTCTCGGAGGTTTGAATATCAAGAAATTCAAACCAAGACGAAAGTTTTTGGTCGAGGAAGCATTATAATAAACAATTTGAATCAAGGAAATCAAGAAGTGCTATGAATGCAATAAACTGGACACTTAAGAAAGAAGCGCTACGTGTGGAAAAGGCGGCAGAATCAAGAAAACTATCTCCTAACAATGCCGACAATGTTCAAGATGTCGAAGTCAAGTTCTTAATGTGATGGAAGGGATGCCGAAAGTAATCGGATCATGGACTCACCGCTCTTTTCATATGTGCCGAAGAAAGATCTATTCGACACTTTAGAGCCGGAGATCAAGGATCTGCTTTACTTGGAAATAACCGGTATGTCATGTTAAAGGTATTGGAAGTGTTAAATTCTTGATGCATGATAAATCTGTGAAAATAATTCTCGAGGTTAGGTATATACCGATTTAAAAGAAACCTAATATCATTAGGAATGCTTGAAAAGAAGGATTTAACTGGGGTGCGAAAATGGAGAGTTGCATGTTAAAGGGAAGGAGATTAATCATGAAAGGCACAAGACACCATAGTCTATACTACCTAAATGCCAAGTGATAACAGTGAAAGTGAAATGAACGTGGAAAATGAAACCATGAAATGGCATGCAAGGTTAGGACATGTAGGGAAAAGGGTTTAAAGAGTTAATCAAACAGAAAATAATACCCTATGCTATTCGTGCAAAACCCGACCATTGTGAGTCGTGCTTATTAGGAAAGAGTACTAAACTTCCATATCCAAAAGGCATGCATGTTTCTAAATCGGTTTTAGACTATGCTCATGCCGATCTATGGGGCCTGCAAAATTAGCTACTCTAGGAGGGCTAGATATTTTCATCATAATAGATAATTTCGAGAGAAAAGTATGTGTATACACTTTAAAACAAAATCGATGCTTTTATTCGCTTCAAAGAGTGGTGTGTTGAAGTTGAGAATCAAAGAGAGTATCATTAAGATGTCTAAGAACCGATAATGGTTTAGAATTCTGTCAAAAGAGTTCAAGAATTACAGAAAGAAAAGGAATAAAAGACACAAGAGTGTTCCGTTAATCCCCAACAAAATGGAGTTGTAGAGAGGATGAATAGAACCCTTTTGGAAAGGATGAGATGTATGCTTATCTCTTCGGGTTTACCTGAAAAATTTTGGGGGGAAGCAGTCTCAACTGCAACTTTCTTGATAAATAGATGTCCTTCCTCTGCCATAATGTTTAAAACACCAGATGAAATGTGGAATGAACATATAGCCGATTACTCAAATCTGAGGATTTTTGGAAGTCTAGCTTTTGTTCATACCAAACAAAGCAAGTTGCAGCCTAGGGCATTAAAGTGTGTGATGTTAGGATATCCCACTGGTACAAAATGATATAGGTTATGGTGTATTGAACCAGGTAACTACAAACTAATAATTAGTAGGGATGTCATATTCAAAGAAAACATTATGCCTTTTAAGGAAAAAGCTACTGTCCAAAGTGAAGTAATAGACAGAACCTCAGAAATGATACTTAATGATAAAGTTAAGGTGGAGCTTCTGCAAGAAAATGAGTCAGAAAATGAATTAGAATTAGAAGGAGAAGTTACTCAAGAAACTCAGGATCAGCAGCTAGAAAGTGATGATGAATTAAATAATTACATGCTAGCAAGAGATAGAGTAAGGAGAAATATAAAACCACCAAACAGATTTGGGCAAGAGGATATGATTAACTATGCTTTCAATATAGCAGAGAACATTGAATACCAAGAACCGAAAACATATAAGGAAGCGATAAATTCCAAAGATAGAAAATTGGATAAAAGCTATGAAAGATGAAATAGATTCTTTACAGAAAAATGATACATGGATATTAGTAAAAAGACCTGTACATCAAAAGGCAGTAGGTTGTAAATGGATTTTCAAGAGAAAAATTGAAATGATTAATGGCACTGAGTTCATAAGATACAAAGCAAGATTAGTAGCAAAGGGTTTCACTCAAAGGGAAGGTATAGATTTTAATGAGATATTTTCCCCGGTTGTCAAACATTGTTCCATAAGAATTATGTTATCCTTAGTGACACAGCAGGATATGTACTTAGAACAATTAGATGTGAAAACAGCTTTTTTGAATGGAATGATGAAGGAGACTATCTATATGGAGCAACCAGAGGGTTTTGTTCCACAAGGTCAGGAAGGACAGGTATGCTTATTAAAGAGATCCTTATACGGCCTTAAACAAAGTTCAAGGCAATGGTATATTAGATTTGATGATTTTATGATAAGCTCTGGTTTTTCAAGATCTAAGTATGATAGCTGTGTGTATTTGAAAAGAAATGGAAAGAATATATTGACATATCTACTTCTATATGTGGATGATATGTTAATAGCTAGTAAGAGTGAAACCGAGATATACAAGTTAAAGGAAAAGTTGAAGTCAGTTTTTGAGATGAAGGAGTTAGGCTATGGAAGAAGAATACTTGGAATGGATATTATAAGAAATCAAGAACAAGGGAAGCTATGTAGGGGTGAGTATTCGGTTATTCGGTCGGTTTCGGACAAAAAAATAACCGAACCGAATTAACCAATTTTTTAAAAAAATAACCGAACCGAATCGAATTTTATTCGTGTCGAACCAAATAACCAAATATATTTCGGTTATTTTGTTAAACCGAATTTTAGCCAAAAAATATTTTTTCAAAAGAATAAATAAAGAATATTATATATATAAAAATGGTTTATTTTAGGAAAAAATATTTTTTCGAATGAATATATAAATAATATATATATTGATATTATATACATAAAATACATTTTTATATATTATATATATACAAAATATTTTGCAAAAAAAAAATTGATAGTATTATATAATAAATAAATTATATTATATTTTATAAATATTATAAATTGATATAATAGGGAGAGAGAGAAATGAATAGGATTAAAGATATTGATATGTTAAAATTATAATATTAAATAAATAAATAAATAATATATATAATTCGGTTTTCGGTTATTCGGTTAAAAATATTCCGAACCGACCGAAAACCGAATTACCAAATTTTAATTCGGTTTTAACCGAATAACCGAATTAACCGAACCAAATTTGATTTTTCGGTTTGGTTCGGTTCGGTTATTCGGTTTTCGGGTATTTTGCTCACCCCTAAAGCTATGCCTATTACAGTCAGATTACATAAGGAAATTCAAAATGCATGAGGCAAAGAATCTGACTGTACCTATATCTCAGCAAGAAAGATTTTCTGTAGCTCGATGTCGATGTCGAGAAAAGAAAAGGAAGACATGATTTCGATTCCTTACTCTATCGATTAATGTACCGATTCGCCACCACCTTACCGGACTGTTACTTGGGGTTTGGAATTAAGTAATCGTAAAAGAATAGGGTTTTCAACTTATTTCTCAAGTGAAGGAACATAGATGCTTATAATGAAATAACTCGAAGGTTTAGAAAGAGACGACTTATATAAAGGATCCGTTCAAAAGTATCGGCAAAATAGTAGCTATTACAAGACTTTTAACAAAGCATTCAAGATCTTTAACATAATATTCAAAATATAAGGGAACTCAAGAGTTTGGCAGCGGAATAACGTGTGAGACATGCATGTGAAGATGCATTCTCAAGGTGAACCAAAATGCTCCATACTACTTGTCAAAAAGGATTCCGCTCAACTCACTCGCCGCCCATCACCCGCTCAACTGCACATTTAAAACAAACATGCGGTGAGTACAAATGTACCAATGGACACATGCGAAAACATTTTACTTTACGAAATATTGTCTTGCCACCACAAGAAGACACGAGGGTTTTAGTTGAAAAGGCCTTGTTCTTACTAAAACATTTTCTCATTTCTCAAAGTTGATCACGATCATTTTCATATCACAACAACCACAACGTATATTCCAAGTCGGCTATGGATAAACGCGGGAGGAGGCCTCCTACACCGGACGCAACTAACCGCCAATGTTAAGAGCATGACCGCCAATGGTTCAGAGGCCCAACACGTGTACACAACCCTAGCCGGAATTTCTACTTACACCTCCAAATGGGATCCGACCAGAACTTCATGTTGCCCGTGCAACCCGAATGGACATATACAAAACTCAAAACATTTTCGCAGCAGACAATATCGTATCTCAACATTTTCATAAGAAAGCAGTAAAGCAATAACATTAAATACTTTCGAGAAAGCTTGTAAAAATCTTTTGAAAAGAGTGCCCACCTCGAGGACTTAAGGTTTCTTAAGTCACTAGTTTCTATTCCCGGTTCCCGTTCTCCTTCGAGTCAGACCTTATCATCGTAAGAAACGAGTTCTTAGCATATCATTATGCTTCACAAGAATCAACGATCCGAACCAACGATCGTACTAATATCAACTTTATCACCAACGTTATTACGAACTATCGTATCATCATACTTCGTATTGTTATACTTTAAATCAACTTTTCTCATCGTCATTTCATGTATTCTTAAGTACAACTACTATTTTACACATGTATGCCCTTTTTCTATCGATTCCCAATCATATCCTTGTTATTCTTGATCTTTCACATAAACAACTATACGTACTTTAATATATTCACATATACGAACCAATTTCCATATATATTGCTTTGTCCTTCATAACCTTACGTCGCATAGATCTTGTATTATTGAATTTCGTGCCCTTTGACCTTGGTCAACGTTTTTGGTCAATGATTTTGACTTGGTCAACCATTAGTCAACAATTTTGACTTTGGTCAACACAAGGTCAACATTTTGACTTTTCCAATTTCTTATGTAATTTTTGATTTTGACGTACAATTCTTGTTCCGAAAATTCCCATAAAATCATACTATGTCTAAAACATTATTTTAGATCATATTATGTAATTATATTTGATAAAATAAATTTATAACATTAATATACTTTAGGGTATAATTTTCGATCACCTTGATTAATCCACTAAATATTTTTCAAAAATTCCAATAAATTCATATAATACTTAATCACCCTTAATTATCCTTATTATAACATAATTGTTATTTATTATGAACTATTGAATTTAATGTTCCTAAGTCATATTTCAAAATTTCGACTTAGGTCCAAATAATTTTTATAAATTCCAATAAATTCATACAACCATATATTATGAATCTACATCATCAAAATTATATGATAACACTTAAATATGATTTATTTCACAACCTTCTATCATAGGTTATAATTTTCGAAATTCTTGGACTTAGGTACTAAAGTTCTCCAAAAATTCTATATAATTTCATATAAGCTTATTTAATACCCTAGATTATTATTCCATGCTCAAATCAACAATTAAAAATCAAAATCATCAACATATCATCCCTCTAAGTTTTCGGTCCAATTTTTAAATTACATAGCTTGCTTAATTTTATGATATAATTATAATACATGCTTAATAACATCATATAAATGTAATATCTAAACATATTAGCATGAGTTATATAATTTTCGAAAATCATATGATTAAACTAAGCTTATAACATAAATTCTAACGTATATACAAGGCTCGTAAGAATTCTAACCTTTTAGTCGGTATAGATTTGATCGGCGTCGGCTAGTCGATCTAAGTTTGGGCTCTTGCACAAGATGAACACTCTCTCTTCCTCTCCTTATAATTTTCGAAACTTTGGTATGTGGTGAACAAATGAAGGCTCTCATGGGGTATTTATAGACTTAGGCTACCTATTTTTTTTATTATTATGTGAAAATATCTAAGATCCACTTGTTACAAATCTTATCCCTAACCTTATCATATCTTATCAAGAATCTTATCTTATACAACTCACCCCACTTGCTACCTTATCCTTTAATTAGATACATTGAACCATAGGTTAAATTAAAATCAATACTTTATTAAATATATATATATATATATATACGTCGCCCACTTTTAATTAGGCCTTAGGATTGATTAACTATTTGTTTATTACTATATTATATATTTTATTATACTATATTATAATTAATTAATAATTTATAACATACTTATCAAGAATTAATAAATTAATCACATATGTATACCAATATGTCATTCTCGGCTATGCCTAATTAAATAGGATAAATTTCTATTATTTTTATATTATATACTATATTATTATCATATTATAATTATAGTATAAAGTTGCTTTAGAAAAGTCAAATTTTTCAACTATACAAATGGCACTATTATATAGTATGAAATTAAATATTTTCCAACCATTTTTTCAACATTTTCGGCTCCTTCATTAATGAGCATGAGATTACTTGTTTTAATTGTCTACTATCACTACTTTACACTTATAATATGATAGGATCCAACTCATACCTTATCCTTTATTATAGGATAATGTTTATCACATAAAATCATGTTTAATAATCTAAAATTGGCGCCACTTTTGAGTACAAGTGCACCCCCACTTGTGCAAGTTGTAATACACCTCATTTTATCCTTAATGACATCATAATAATATAATAATTATCATACATCATTAATTAAATAAGAATAAAATTAATTTGTACTTAGAAAACCCTAATTTTCGATTTTCACTAAGGTATTTCAAATATTTTATTTCCTTGTATAAAATAGCTACTACATAATTATGTGACATATTATATGTCTTAGATAATAAATTTAATCATAGATAAGTATTTAAAATAATTTAGATATTAAAAACCCTAATTTTTGAATTAAATATTTTCGAAAATTATCAAAATATGGTACATCTCATTCTTAAATTTTCTAGCATTATTTAATGATAAATAATGCTCTTATATAATAAAATAATTATAGGAATTTGAATTTTATAATTCCGAGATCATTTGACTGAGTTATCGACTCATCTCTAAAAACCGACGTTTAAAACGTCTCAAAACTCTTATAGATGAATTATCTTTAAAACGTCTAAAATAAAGTTTGTTACAACTTTATTTATTCCTATAATAATAGGAATTTCGAAATTAAGCTTAACTGCTTAATACTATCAGAAGGCGTAACGTCGAATTTATTCAACGTTAGAAAATTACGTTCGAAGGAATATTGAAAATTATATTCCTTAATTCACTAAGCCTCAGTGAATCTTATACAGAAATTATCCAATTATGCTTGGTCAAAGTCAAGAGTTGACTAATTAAGATTTTTAATTATTGATTTAATAATACTAATTATGGAATTTATTATCGTAATCCTGTATTAAAATTACGGGATATTACATGCAGTAGGAAGCATCATGTACATGATGATATGTACAAGGCCGGATCTTGCATATGCCATAAGTGTTCTGAGTAGATATATGTCAAATCCGGGTAGAGCTCATTGGGAAGCTATAAAATGCGTTTTCAGATATATAAAAGGAACTTCAGACTGTGGATTAGTTTTTGAGAAACAAGTAAGTCATGTAGGAGATCCTTTAATAGGTTTTGTGGATGCTGATTATGCCGCAAATACAAATTGTAGAAGATCCCAAACAGGATACATCTTTACACTATACAATACTGCTGTAAGTTGGAAGTCCATGCTGCAATCAGTTGTAGCTTTATCCACTACCGAGGCTGAATTCATGGCCATGACTGAAGCTGTGAAAGAAGGAGTTTGGCTAAGAGGTATGCTGAGTGATTTTGGAATTCGTCAACAAAATGTTGAGATATTTTGTGACAATCAAAGTGCTTTGCATCTTGCTAAACATCAAGTCTTTCACGAGCGATCAAAACACATTGATATTAGATATCATTTTATAAGAGATATGGTGAACAAAGGACTTGTCGTGATGACTAAGGTGCCTCTTGAGGAGAATCTCATTGATGTCTTAACAAAGGCATCGCCGAGAATGAAGTTCAAGCAATCGTCTTGACTGGTTAAACTTGAATAAATACAAAGGGACATGAAGGTGATTGAAGCTTATTCTTAGCAAGGTGGAGAATTGTAGATTTGCTTTCAGATAAGCTTATATGGAATGCATGCGTAGCAAAACTTATTCGAATACCATGCATATGAGTTCGATTAGTTTGTTAGGAAGTCGCTTTTCTTCCGGATGGTTGACCGTTTTCTTAACTCATACGGTTATCATCATTTTCTTCTTCTATATATAAGTTCATATGTTAGCATATTGGGAGATGATGTAATGCAAGATAGATGCATTAAGTAGATCAACAAAAGAGAGAGTTAAGCGTAGCCTTGTATTGGAGCTCGAAGCTCATTTCTTTGTATTCTTCCTTCTCAAGATATCAATAAACTCCGATCACCTTCTCCGTGGACGTAGGCATTAATTGCCGAACCACGTAATTGTTCGTGTTGTTTACATTCTGTTTTCAAGAATATTTCGACAAGAGTTTCAACAATATATATGCAACAACCAGCAATATTGTCTATGATCAACAGCCTGTTATTTAAAAAATTATAGAAATATATGAAATACATGTTCGTTTACTTTCTCTATGGACGTGTATAATATATTTTATGATATGCACAATGATTCCTTTCTGCTTAATCGTGCACAATATATTTACTTATATGCACAGTGATTTCTCATATTACAATCATATGCACAACTATTTAATTATACATATTAATTACCTAAATCAAAGAAATAACCATAGTTGTATATCATCATTTTTTTTCTCATTCACAAATTGTGGGATTTGCAGTACGAAATTCTTATTTGTGATATTTACTTTAAGGTAATTATATAAATTCTATTTTTACACTAATTATTACTCCCTCTGTCCCATTTAAAATGTCTCACTTTCCTTTTTGGGTTGTCCCATTACAAATGTCCCATTTCATTTTAGGAAGTAATTATCCCTTCAAAAAGTGTGGACCCTACCACATTTTTATCACTTTAACTATTTTATACTTATCTCCTAAATATCCGTGCCCAAAAGAAAGGGGACAGTTTAAATGGGACGGAGGGAGTATTTAATATAGTTTTTTATACTTTTTTATGTTAATTATTAGTCAAACAATGATTCTCAATTTTATAAGTTTAATTCTTAGTTTTTGTTTCATTTCACATAAATATAAACAATCTTATGCACAACTATTATTTTCATAAAGAAAATCAAATTGCAGAGAGACGAAAAATAAGGGATATGGTAAATCTTTAAATTAAACTTAGTACCCCCAAAGCATTTACAACTATAAAAATAGTCAAACTTATCTTTAAGTATGACTAAATAAATATAATCCATCAGATATATGATGATAATTAGTTCTTAGTTCTCATCTCAATAGTGATTCTCTCTATAACCAATTTATATATATATATATATATATATATATATATATATATATATAGAGAGAGAGAGAGTTTGGTTCAAATAAGAACCAATTTTAACGTGAGAACTAAGAACTACGAAAACAAAATGAATATGCTATGAAAGTTAATGAATACTATGCGAAAGTTAATGAATCCAAAAATTCGGAATTTTCACCAGGGTTCGAATCCCATGAGAGGCGAAAATTCTATTTTTTTTATTCATTAACTTCCGCATCATTCATTTACTTTCATAGCATATTCATCTCACGTCACACAATAAAAATGATTTTACGTTAACCCTTCCTATATATATATATATATATATATATATATATATATATATATATATATATAGGAGGATCAAATAGTACCGAGTGCGAGGTAGTATGTACTACTCAATCTCATCCACTCATCTCATAGATCCTATGGTGGAGATTTTTAAGCCATTTGACCGATTTCTCAACAAGAAGGGTAGATTAGTAATTTGATTTTTATGTGATAAAAGAAAATCATGCATGTTTTAAAGCTGAAAACTGCATATGTTTGAACACAAAACTGCATATGTTTGAACACAAAACTGCATACGTGTTAACAAAAAAATGCATGAGATTTATTACTCATAAACTACATGCATATTGTTATACAGAAAAATGCATACGATTGAACATAAAACTGCATAATGTTGAACACAAAATGCATATGAGATTGATTTCGCTAAAATTTATTCTCACGTTTAGATCTATTACTTCTAACTTCATAATTCGAAAGAAAACATATGATCAACAATAAAGAAAACAAAGGATCAACAAGATAAGTGTTTGCGTATATTTGAGGAGATATAAAGAGAGATATCTTGAATAAGAAACCTATGATTTTCTTTTTTAAAGCATGCATTTTTGTGTTTCGTGGCATGCAAGTTTGTGTTTAGTCGTATGCATGTTATTGTTTTGTAATATGCATATTTTTGTTAGAAAATATACAAGCTTATATTTTTTATTATGAATGTCTACGTTTCATAGAATGCATGTTGATGTTTTGTGGCATGCATTTTTACGTTTTGCAGCATGCATACTTCATTTTCGACAGTAAAACTCCTCATTATCCTTCTCCGTCGTTTTGCCGCTTCTTTCTACGATTACCGACGAACTTCGCCGTAAACTACTGCCATAACCACCATGTCTCTCAATCCTTCAAAATCAACATCTCATTTTTTCACAAAATCTCTCAAATTTCTTTTCAAAATCTTATTTTTCCTCTATTTTATCTTTCAAATCTGTTGTCTTATGCTTCACATCGTTGATGTCGCACACCGTCGCTGCTGTCACACCGCAACTGCCACTGCCCGTCGTCACCGCCGTCGTAAAGAAATTCGAAGAAGATGAAGAAAATCGAAGGAGAGAAGAAGAAGAAGAAGAAGAAGAAGAAGAAGAAGAAGAAGAAGAAGAAGAAGAAGAAGAAGAAGATGATGATGATGATGATGATGATGATGATGATGATGATGATAATGACTAAGCTTTTTATTTTTGCCCATTATACCCCTACGAAAATTAAAAAGATAAATAAATAAAAATGGATTGTCATGTGTCGGCATGTGGTGCGTACATGTTCAAAATATGCTATTTAGATTGAGTCTACATCTTATTTGGGACCTATTCTACGGAACCCAATTTGTGTGTGTGGGTATCAAAATACCAATCCTCGAGCCCTAGTTTCAACAACTTCGGCCGTTCTATTCTTTCCCTTTGTAAATGTCATTTTATTTTCTATCATAATTTGTATCTAGATTTTAACGAATTATATGAACTATTTGTACAATCATGACATATTGACATGCATTATTGATGTTAAAATTAAAATACATAAAAATTAAAATACAAATAAATTATTATTCGTAACAGAAGATATCTCGTCCAGTACGAGGTGGAACATTTGACCATTTTATTTTCTTGTTTGTCTTCAATAGTGAAAACAAACAAGAACATATTTTAAACCAACAGATTTATTTATTTTGAATAAGAATATTAATACTTCATTAAATATCTGAATTAACAAACTCTCTAGATCAAGTTGGGAGGTTTTCTACCCACAGTTGGACTAGAAAGTTGTGTAGCATATTAATTATTAAGCTAAATAATAGTACGACTATTTGATTACTTGTGGTCTAATAATTTAGTACTATTTCAAAACTACAATTAACTGCAATTAATTCAAAACTACAATTAACTGCAAGGGAGTATATATATTATGAGGTGGTATCTTGTACTTTCGACCGTATATGCGAACTTTGATATTTATCTTCCGTGTAAGTGATATTTTTCTTCAATTTAATGATATTTTCTAAATTATAGGATTAAAAATAAATAATATTTTTCTTAATAATAAATTATATTTTTGTCCGTTCGTACGATGCGGACATATATATATGAATTTTTTGTGATGTATTATTATATGTATGTCTACATAATTCTCGCACACGAAGGGATTTATGCTCCACAAATGACAAATACGATATTTTCGTAAAATGTATATATTAAAGCATCTGGGAATTAACACTAGCAGGAATGAGTCCCACATCAATAATAATATTGAAAATAATAGTTTTTGTTTGATCAGCCCACATTTTTTGGAACAAAATAGACCGAGTCAAAGATTTGCTATTCTCTTTTTGTGGCTCGTTGTTAGGTTAAAAGTTTCCATTAACCTTCCAATATCGTGATTTGCTAAATTTTAGTATTTATATTTTCTCAGCATAAGACGAAGATCCTTAATTATATTCCTGTTATTCATTAATTGGACATGTTTATGGCAGGATTTGCCGAATATATTCTCATTATTTCTTCTATTTTAAAGTTCAGTGATCATCTGAAACTGAAAATTAATTAAATTACATCATAGATTATAAAGACGTATTTATTAGTTGTGTAAAAGTAAAAGTTGGTCGTCATTAAATGTAAATTTTGTGATTTCCTTTTATTCTACTAATTTCTTAACTGGATTATTGTTTGTTTGTTTGTTTTTGAGGGGAGCATTATCATTATTGTTATTATAAACTTTAAATATGTTGGATATAAATCATGCATCACGCGATATTATAAGTTTTATCTGATGAAGATTTTTCCCAAAGTTCGTGGGACTATATAGGATAACATTTTTAAATACCAAGATTTAGGTCACAATTCAATGAACTTGACTCAAGTTCTTCTGATCCACCATATATATAGTGTGATGCAAGAAACCATAAACTATTTATTAATCTAATTTTATCTTCCACCGGAGTTCCACAACAAATTTTAAAAAAGATATAGACACTGCATATACCATAAATAGGCGTAATACACTATGGAATTATTGTTTTTTTAAGTAGATAAATATACAGACTTGATATCAACATGCCATCAAAAAAGTTAAGATCATTTTGATACACGGATCTAGTATATCAATCACACACGATATGAGATGAATTCAGTTAGCATTTTTTATGACACGGACTAAATAGTTAACACGTCAAATTCAAAAAACTTGAGTATACGTACGTACACTGCACCATATATAATGATATAGAGGTGTTTGGCTAAGCTTATTTTAGAGAGCTTATAAGATGTTTCAAGAGCTTATAAGGGGTAATGTCTCAAGTGCTTATAAGTTGTTAAAGTGTTTGGATAATTGATCTTATAAGCTAGAGAAATAATCGCGAGTTATGGGTGTTTGGCTAAGCTTATTTTAGAGAGCTTATAAGCTCCAAGAGCTTATAAGATGTTTCAAGAGTTTATAAGAGGTAATGTCTCAAGTGCTTATAAGTTGTTAAAGTGTTTGGATAATTGATCTTATAAGCTAGAGAAATAATCATGAGTTAGAGAGAAAATTAACGAGATGAAGTTGATAGTGTATGTGTAGGAAATAACGAATTATAATAAGGTTATTTTGGTAAATTCATTATTGCTTATAAGTTTATGAAAAATAAGTTAGGGTTGACCAACTTATTTTTAGTGGAGCTTATAATTTGTTGAGCTTATTTTCACAAATTATAAAATTCGTTTAGGAGCTTATTTTGCCAAACACTCATGCAACTTATAAGCTCCTAAACGACTTATAAGTTGTTTTAAAGAGCTTATAAGCTCAGCCAAACACCCTCTTAGAGAGATCAAATTGATGAGATGTGAAGTTGATAGTGTATGTGTAGGAAATAACGAACTATAATAAGGTTATTTTGGTAAATTCATGGTTGCTTATAAGTTTATGAAAAAATAAGTTATGGTTGACAAACTTATTTTAGGGAGCTTATTTTCACACTTAAATTTGTTTAGGGACTTATTTTGTCAAACACTTTGCGAACATAAGCTCCTAAGCAATTTGTTTTTAAGAGCTTATAAGCTCAGCCAAACACCCTCATAATCATATATATAATATATACTAGTATATATATAAATAATTAAAATACTTTTGGGGGGTTTATTTAGGCAAATTAAATTTGCTATTTATGTCTAATTAGGCACTTTGTAAAAAAATTAACATCCAGTCAACCATATCTTTTGATAAAAAAAGAAGAAGAATTGATTATCATTTTCTTCACATAGTGGAAAGGGTCATTATCATATATATTAATAATTAAACTACATTTGGGGGCTTATTTATACCAAAATTTCGTATTTATGTCTACCATAATTAGGTACTTTGTAAAAAAAACATCTAGTCAACCAAATAGTGGAAAGGGTCATTATCAGTAACGCCACGCCCACGCTGTTATGAATTTTGGACTCCATTTATGGTAAGACGTGTTAAGCTTTCTAGAAGCTCTAGAAATTAATCAAATTAGTTAGTATAGAATTTATTTAGCGTTATTTGGAAGGGGGGAAACATAATTATAACTGTAGGTCAGTAACCCATCGATGGTGCACGATAAAGAGCTGATATATGTTTGTTTGCCACTGTAATAAATTATACTCCCTCCGTCCCGCATATTCTTTCCTAGTTTTCTTTTATGAGATGTCCCATAATTTCCTTTCTATCTATTTATAGAAACTATCTTTCCAACTTTACCCTCAATAATATTCTTTATTTACACCTTTTACCACCTATGGTCCACCACTATTTCTCTTTTCTACCCTCAACAACCTATTTATTTACACATTTTACCACCTATGGCCCACCACTAACTAATTTAATATTACATTAATGTGGGACCCATATTCCACTCACAATACACTCAACAACTTTTATTAAACTCGCACCCCATATTTATCTAAAATATGGGAGTATATAGGATTATTTATCTAAAATATCACAATGTTTTTCTAAATAAATAATTTTCACATGACCATATATATATATATATATATATATATATATATATATATATATATATATATATATATATATTCTAACTACGTGTACCAATTTATTTATTGTCTGGCTCTATAAGATCCATATCCAAATTGCTAGGTATTCATTGATTGGTTAAACTTTTCCAGTTCCAATCTCGTTTAATCTTGGTTTAAGTTCTATATAATTTTGAGATAAGTATAATTTGTAGTCCGAACTCTGAAACCTTTTCAAAAAATAACTTGAATTGTCGTTTATTTTTTGAAAATTTGGATCTTTGTATAAAGTTTCAATTTTGACACGCTACTGAAAATACGATGTCGGGAAGCTGAATCAACTCGTTGGATTATCGGATGGAATATGCAATAAACGAGTACTATTGAATCAATTGGAATTGAAGACTAGTATTACAAAATTAATTTAATTCCCACCTCATTTATTATATATAAGCTTTATTAAGATGCTATGTCTTAATCTACAAATAGTGTTAAACCATCGCAATGCGCTGCGAACATTCTGTATAATAGCTTTTCAAAATTTATAGAAATTTCAAATATATATACACTATATCAAGTAGAAGTCAGATGTCTTAATCATTTCAAAATTTTCATATCCTTTTACGTAATTTTTAGATAATAGGTATGTAGTAAAGATTGACAATCTATTATAAGTTTTAACAAGCTAAGTCAAGTAAATGCACGCAAGTTACAATCCTTTTAAAAACAATAATACCTTAAAATTATTCAGAATATCATAACCATCAAATTTTATATACAAATTACAAACAACGTACCACAAATTCACAGTGCAATAAATCTAAACAATTTTTTGACATAATAAACAACTAATGATATAACTAAAAACTTACTTTAGACAATGGTAAAAATGGGCTCATGTGGTCTAAAAATCATAGGTTCGAACCCCCACTAACACCTGTGTATTTGCAAGCTATAGTACAAGAACGTAGAATTTACTCAGTACACATTGAAGATAGTGGCTGCGGTTCCCCATGAATTCAGGAAAAAAAAAACCTTACTTTAGTACTCAACAAGATTATTTGTTCTGATTAAAAAAACATACATCAGAAAATGTAAAGTTGTCCTATTTAAAAACCAAAAATGATTTTCAACAAATACAACAAATGTATGTTTATTAGTTTTCCTCTTTCTTCGTGATCGCTTCTTGCATTGTTTGGGGTACCGTAGTTGAAAGTTCATAAATGATCATTTGAATTTAAGATAAACGATTTTATTTAGTTGTGATGAACTAAGAAGTTCTATTGAAACTTCTATTGAGAAAATGTTATCACTTTAGGGAGTGTTTACTTTTCATGATTAGCATTTTGAAAGATTGATTATTTGATGGATTAAATGTGTGATAAGATAATTTTTATCTTGATATTTACTACAAAGGATTAATGAAGGATTAAAATTGGGATAAATAATTCTTCCTTTATTTGGATGATTATTTCAATCCTATCTATATTAGTTGGATTAAAATTAATTAAGAACAATTCAAATGATTAAAATAATATCAGGCTTTGGGATATCCTCAAATAGTAATCCTTAAAAGTAAACACTTGATTAAGTTGGATTAATTTTATCTATCCAACCTAATCATACAAAGTAAACACCACCATATAGTACATACATAATCTCCTATTTATAAATTATTAATATAAAATAAATAGAAATACATACTGTATGCAAAATTCGAGTTAATTGAATTATTTTGGAGGGATTAATAAACTTAATTATAACTGTAATAGCCAAAGTGAATCTACATCTATATTAAATTTGTACAACTTATAATATGATTTCGGTTGATCCATGGCTCTTTTAGTAAAAAAAAGCAGAAGAATCAGATATAAACTTCAAAAATAAGTGTTAAAATGTTAAGAAAAAAAGAAATAATTTAATAATGCATGAAAATAAGAAAAGTTGCGATCTTTGACGAAAACATGAGATGAAAACTTCCGATAATCCAAACCTTAAAAACGATTTACAAGTCCATTACTTTTTGGTCTATTGGTTTTTTTTTTTCGTATAAAGAATAAATCAAAAGAATTTGACTGAAAATGGAGGATAAGATGCAGAAAAAATGGATTCAGAAAGAAATATAACTCGCTTTGTTGAACCCAGAAAGTATTTCTTCTTCTTTCAGATTCTTAGACACGGTTAATCGAGTATGTGATACTCCACCACTTTGTTCTTTCATCACATGTTGGGGCTATGATGATAGTGTTATCTTTTTAGTAGATCTTTTGCATCATGTTTGGCTACGATGATAGTGTTATTATTCTAGTAGAATTTGTATTTGGGAGCTATGTGGATAGAATTGTTTATTAATATTTTTATTATTATTTTAAATAGAGATTGTAGTGGGTAAAATGTGAGGTATGACTAGAATTATTCTTTGTAAATAAGGCTCGACCCATTACCTTGTTTCTGGGCCCTTTATGAAGCCCAAATACGGAAATCGCATTAGGGAATGCAATAGGACCAGTCTACATTTTCCATTACTGTCGATAATTAATTATTTTCAAGTGGGTAATGCAAACCATAAACATAAGCATTATATTAAATTATTTTTTCGTTGATCAACATCTAATTATATCATCACATACTACCTAGGATCGTATAGTCGAAATTATACTAACACTAGGCTGCAAATTTTACGAGAATGAGCAAAACGATGCATCATTATGAACTAAACTGATACTCCCTCCGTCCCGTTTAAAGTGTCTATTTTCTTTTGGACACGGGTATTTAGGAGAAATGTATAAAGTAGTTAGGTGACGGTTGGTACGCATGAATGAAATTGGATAGGAATGAAATGGACTTTTGAATGGAATGATGATATGATTGGAATGGAATATGTGATTCTTATGGCTGGTATGTACAAGGAATGAACGAATAAGAATGAAATAAACCAAATAAAATAATTATGATTTTATAATTTATGTTATTATTATCGTAATAATAATAATAACAATAATAATAATAATTAGTATTAATAATAATAATAATTAATTATTATTACTAATTAATAATAATTATTATTAGTTAGGAATATTAATACTGTTATTATTAATTAATTAATATTAATAATAATATTATTTTAATATAATTACTTAGGAATATTATTTTAATATTATTACTTAGGAATATTATTAATATTATTATTACTTGTATTTATTATTATCATTATTATTATTATATAATAATATTATTATAATTATTTTAATATAATTATTTATTGTATTAATTGTTATTTATTATGTTAATATTATTAATTACTATAATTTTTATCACTATTATTATATTATAATTATTTATTATTAATAACTACTATTTATTTATTATCATAATTAACTAATTAATAATAATATTTTAATATAATGTTTATTGGTATTAAATATTATTTTTATATCAATATTATTATTAATTTCTAATAGTATTTATTATTATTATTATTATTATTATTATTATTATTATTATTATTTTAATATAATTATTTATTGTATTTATTGTTATTTATTATGTTAATATTATTAATAACTATATTTTTATCACTATTATTATACTAATTATTTATTATTAATAACTACTATTTATTTATCATCATAAATATTACTATTGTTTTATTTTTATTAATTTTACTAGATAAAAATAAATAAAAATAATTTTCGGAAAAAAAATAAATAAATTAATTAATCTCATATTCATGGGAATAGCTAATACCATGGGGAAGGGGAGGAATGACTAATCCCATGTTCATGGTAATAAGCATTCCTTCGGGAATGATGATTCCTAACGTAAAAATCTTACCAACCATCGGAATGGAAAGGACTTAGGAATCACCATTCCATTCCTACATACCAGTCGGCACCTTAAAGTGTTAAAAAGTTGGTAGGATCCACACTTTTTAAAGGGATAATTATTTCATAAAATGGAATTAGACATTTATAATGGGATAACCCAAAAAGGAAAGTGAGACTAGGGGTGTGCATCGGTCGGTCGGTCTCAAAACCGAAAACCGAACGGAACTAATTTTTTTGAACCGAACCGAACCGATTTATAATTTCGGATCGATCGAAAACCGAACCGAAAAAAACGATCGGTTTCGATCGGACCGAAAAACCGACCGAAATAGTAATTATATATATATATTTTTAAATAAACATATTTTTATCCTAATTATTTAATTAAAATATTAATTAATTATTATATAAAATATATAAATATATAAAAATAATAGCTTCGGTTCGGTTCGGTTACCGACCGAACCTAAAACGTAAAACCGAAAACCGAACCGAAAACCGATTTTAATTAAAATTTTGAACCGAACCGAAAACCGACTTCCTTAAAAACCGAACTGAACCGATCGAAACCGATCGGTTCGGTCGGTTTTTTCGGTTCGGTTCGATCCATGCACACTCCTAAGTGAGACATTTTAAATGGGAAAGAGGGAGTAAAAGATAGAGAAGCAGACGCGTGGTATTATTTTAGCTAAAAATTATCAAACAGTCCTTGGCCAATATTATTACAGTATTTTCTTAGGATTTAGATAAACAATTCAAACATTTCAATTACCTAGGAGATGTAGTGTACGCGTTGATTGGAATTTGGATTCATTACATACTGTAATCTACACTGACTCTCTGCAAAAATACATAAATTCCGAGATCCCAAAGCAACATTTTGTAGAATCAAGACCGCAACCAATTAACCGTATAAAGATATGGAACTGTAAGTATAAACCAACAAAAATATCATATTAATGTCTATTGAGAAAATAATAATAAAAATAATAAGCAGTCTGTAACGATTGTTCTGGGTTGGGTTGGGTTGCAGAGATGAAGTAGGGAGAATTGCAGACAATAAATAAATTACATTTACAGCAAATATAGTTTGCAGAAAATTAGGTGTATGTGTGTCTGTTGTCCCTTGGTATTGAAAATCTCTTAATGGTGAATGCTAAATACTCCCTCCTCCTCGAATCTATTCCTCGAATCTATTTCTGAGAATTTTCGATACAAGTTTTAATAATAAAAATTTTGAATATATTATAGATGGAGTTAAGATCTCACATTAATGTAATATTAAATCAATTAGTGATGGATAATAAATGATAAAATATATAAATAAATGGATTGTTAATGATAAAAAAGAGAAATGGTGATAGGCCTGATAAAAAATATAAATAAGAGATATTATTTAGAATAATAAGTTATGAAGATAGTTATCGAAAATAAATAAGAAGAAAATTAAGAGACGTTTTAAAAAGGAAAATTGGAAAAGAAAAATAGGGAATGAAAGGGGTACAGGACTAATGTTTATCGGTGGCCATTTGCCAAAGAGGTCGACCTCCTTGCAGGAAATTACGAGGAAAAAATGAAAAACTTCAGAGCTTTGGTTTTGAAATGATTGACGGCAACAATAATTAATGCGAGCATCCGTGGTCTCTCTCTCATCTCTCACTTCTCTAATTTCAATCAACGGGTTAAGATATTTGTCTTCGTCTTGTTGATCATTCAGATCTTATTTAAATATATAAATAAAATATTTATATATATAATATGTAAAATTCATGGTTTTCATTCTCTATAAATAAAAATCAAATTTATTATATTTTCACATACCTAAACTTCGTTCATTTTCTTTTTTTTTCTCTATGACTCGAAGCAATAATTATTTTCAATCGAAAATAGTTTAAATTATTTTTATTACAATTAATCATTTAATAATGATTTAACAAAATAAAATAAAATAATAAAATAAATGATTTAATTGTTAGATGATCATTGATAAGCCACAAAAAATTGATATGCTTGGACTCGGAGAAAAATGAGATTTGAAGATGCAAAAGAAAAAAATTAGATAGTTGGGGGTGAATGTTGATTAACTTAGTCTTAAGTATTAGATTATTCAAAAAAATTATCATAGTTTTTTAAAAAATACATACAAAAAGATTTGTTATTTCTATCAAATACATAAAATATAACGGTAATATAGGAAAGTATAATATTTGAAATACAAAAAAGAATTGTATCCACAATTATAAAAAAAAACATAAAACTTTAGCTATCTTTTGTGCAAATATACTATTATACGGTTAATGAAATTAACATTTGGCTTTTCTGTTTTGTGATCATCCATGAGAAAAATTGATATTGATTTTATATTAGAAAGTAGTTTGACTATCGAATCAAAGCCTGAAAGCAACTAGTGAATGAGATTTTCAACGTACAAGTTGAGTTCGAATGCAATCGTGTTTGTGGATTTTTTTCTTGTCAAAATACAAACAATTCATTCAAGTAATTTATGGGCTTTGATGTTCTTGAAAAGATGAACATTTTGATATATAGTTCGTTGGTTTTGGTTGAGTAACGATAGAGAATTTTATCGAAAAAGATGGTTTGATGGTTAGTTTGAATTCCAATTACAAATAATATAAATTATGTATTTAATTGCAAACTTAAAAATAATATTGAAATTGTAAAATAAATTATAAATAATTAATAATTTATTTGACAGTTATATTAAGCATTAATTTTGGATATCTAATTCAAAGAGCAAAAATTCACAAATTTATATTCTTAAGTGATTTCCAATATGTTACTGCAAACTCAAAATATAGTAAAAAAAATCAATGGAACGTAACTATAAATACATATTTATTTTGTTATTTTATGGCTTTTCTCTCACCTCCAAATATATAAATGTGTTTGTACTATTCATAAATATATTTATTTTTTAATTAAAAATTTTAAACTAATCAATTAATTGAAGAGAAATATATAGAAATATTCTTTTAAATTAGAATTTAAATTTATAAATGGGGATAAATTACTTTTAATATAACAGTTACTACAAAATAAAGGTCAATTTTGGTATTAAGTGTTGAAGATGACAATTTTTATTTTTTTATTTCCTTTTTCCGACAACGCTTTATGCTCTGCTCGAGAAATAGTTATTCTTATATTTTTAATCAAAAATAAATTTAAATTGTCAACGTCAACTGTACAAGACGCCATACAGACAATGCAGAATACAGCTACAATTTACTAAAAGATAAATGTATTATCCATTTTTAAAGATATAATTATTTTCCTCAATGAACCGTCTTATCTAAAATAATTTATTTTATTTTTAGGAAATAATTATATTTTTAAAAATTATATGATCTGCTTATTTTTTTTATTAATTTAATCATATTATATAATTCTTCTAAATAATCGTATCGAAAAAAAAATGGATCGTCTTGAAAGACACTGAGGGAGTACTTGTTTCTTGTTCATAGCTTTTAATCAATTAAATTAAGTTAGTTTTTAACAAATCGAATCAAGTTTTCGAGACATAAATGTGTTATACTTGGAATCATACACAGATTCCTACCAGTGGCAATTTTTTAAAATTTTCGAACATTTAATTTCTACATATTTATTTATTTATAGTAGATGAACTCCATAAAATTTATTATACAGTCAACCAACTTAATTACTTCTCCATCCAATAAAGCTTTGCAAGATTTTCAATGACGCTTTACCTACTATTTAATAAAACTTAGATTATTAGTATTGTGCTATCATGTGATAGTTGCAATTTTCCTCATCAGAAATAAAGGGGGGGAAAAATCATGTGAGAATGCACACGATTGGTTGGCGAATAAAAGTTGAGCGTCCAATTGCTAATTCTTTGTCACATATTCCCTCCATACCTCAATTTATTTTCTAATTTTTTAATAAAAGCTATTGAATATATTATTAATGGAATAAAATTTCATATTAATATAATATTAAATTAACTAATAAATAATGGAATATAGATGATAGAATAAATAAATAAGTAGTATTTGTTAAGAGTAAGAAGGATAAATATTTGTGGGTTATGAATGATAATATGTGTAAATAAAATATAGTGTTGATATTAATAAATAAAAACTATTTTGTGAGATAATTTTATAAATTAAATAAAAGAAGTTTAAGAAGGAAACTAAGGGATAAGGGAGTATAAATTAGGCCAACTTTTGTGTTTGTTTGTTGAAATATACATTTCATATATACATAATATATATATTAAAAACATCTAAAATCTATAATTTATTATGAAAATTATCCAAAATTAACTGAAATGACATAAAATCCCATGTTTTCTTCCAAAACCCAACACCCCACTCCGCAGGTTGATTCCATGGTGAGTGGGGGTGCAATGCACACCCCCCTCACTATTCATTAAAATAATATTTTTACTGTAGCAATGAATAATGAGGGGGATGTGCATTGCACCACGGTAAGTTCCATCCTGAGAGGGGGTGCATTGCACACCCATCCTCTCCGCATGACACGTGTCCTATGTTTTTATTCACATTTAATTAAATGTTCGAATAAATCAACCCAACCATGGTTAATCCGGATAGGCCCACTAGCGAAACAAGCTTGGAGAAGCTATCCCGAGTGTCGACATACATTTTATCGTCGGCATTCCAAACATGTATCGGCATTTCGACATGTATCGGCATTTTATTTGAATTAATATCTTGGCGGAGAAGCTACCCTTGAGTGCCGACATTCATTTGATACGTCGATATCCCAAAACATATATCGGCAATTCGATATGTATCGGCATTTCACGATTTGAATTAGAATTTTGAATTATTAACCGAGAAGCTTAATAAAACTTCCGCCAAGATTATACAATTATCTTAAACGCCTAAATTTATTATAATCGTGGATAAATAATTTATAAAATAATAATTTATCCCCAAAAATTCCAAACACTAAATAGATAATTATAAACTGTTAATATTAAATATTAAAAGAGCAGTTTATAATAATTATATTATATCTTGTTCAAAAAAATATTAAAATAATTAATAATCGTTATTAATTTTACGACCATATAAAAAATTGTCGTCACTCATTGTTAAATTTGAAACATTGAAATTTACCTTTGAGCCTCACTATTTCAAGTCTTGCAAGGGTTACATAAGTAAATTCATAAGGAAATTAAAATAATTCCCCATTTGCAATCGCTTCTTCCCATTTGGCGCCTGAGAGAGAGTGATCACATACGCGAGCGAGAACGAAGAGAGCTGTGAGAGACGCCCAAACCCTAACTGCGAGACGCGAGAACGAAGAGAGCACGCGAAACCCGTGTATTGTTCCATTTTCAACATTAACGATTTTTCCGCGCCTAAGTAGGCGAGATCACCTTGATTGATGTAGTCTTCGTCCATCCTCATTCTTCGAATTCTTCATCTTAGTCTTCGTCCATTGGGTAGCCTTCGTATTCTTCGTCTTTGCATCGAAAACCTAGGCAATATCTAGAAATACCCAAATATGTTGTGCTAAGTTCGATTTTCAGTCCATTGTTAATGGGTATGTCTTCCTGTTTTTGTATGCTTGTTTGTTTACTTGTTGAAGATGCTTGTTATTCTTCGATTTTTGGCATTTTCACATCTGTTTGCAATTTTTTACGTAGTGGTGAGTTTATGAAGTGCTTTCGTTGGATATTGGCATATTCTTGTTGAGTGGATTTATAACATTGTATTACATTTTATATATGAAGTAATATAGCATTTCCTTTTGTCATTTGCAAAGGTCCGGTATTACAACACCGATTTCTTCCTCTTGTCTGTTCTCGGATAATATGAACCGTTGGGGATGATAGGACTATAATTCTTTATTTCTTAAGAAGTTGAAGATGCTTTTGGTAGTCTTGCCGTATATTTAATGGTTTCGATTTTCAGGTCCATTGGGGTAGTCTTGGTTAATGGTTTCACATTTCTATAAATTGATTGTCCACATAAAATCTTCATCGCAATAGAGTGCCTTTGACAAAATATTTTAGTTGTCATCTACAAAGAACTAGAGGTTAACCTAAACTCAAGAAATACATGTTGATCCTTACGGTGAGTCTTGGACATTCCTTAACTTGTATTTCTTGAGTTCCACTTTACTAGGATGGATTACATGCGACGATCGCCCAAGGCTACATTTATAATTGCTACTTTGCTAATACTCCCGAATATTATCCTACATTGCCTTTGTTACTATACTTAACATTTAAGCCGGAAACTCCCACCACAAATCCACTGAGTTCGTTTGAGTTCTAGTGACAGAGAATCACCGGGAAAGCGAAAATTCTGCCATCGAAATTCAAATGTATTGTCCTTATATTAAAGTCTTTTATTACAGTAGGCATGTAATCTAGGGAACCATAAGCAAACATATTTTATTTTAATATCACTTTTATTATTTTTCGCAATTTAACTACGAGATCACCCTCCTACATCGAATAGAAAATAAATATGTATACGCGGATGTGTTTCTATTGAAGCTTCACACCAAAACCGATAATTACTACAAGGTCATGTACAATTCGGTATGGGAGGGTACACGATTATGAAAATATCTGTTTTGCTAACAAAATTATCACTCTTAAATAAAGACCCAAAAGTCTATATCTCTTTAGTTTATTCGGATTTATTTTGAAAGAAAAAGCGCAAAAGCATTCAAAGAAAAGATATTAATGTAAGCTTTTGCAATGTCATTCTTGTCTTTGGGGCCTTCGCAAGAAAATAGCGATTCTACATTCATAATTCGCCATCAACTTCTAATACATTTATATTGTTTTGGTGCTTAATGGTCAGAAAAATGAGGTGCAATATTATGGAAGCTTTAATAATCTACAACTCAATGCCCCCAAAAGGATTCAAATATTTTCATATGAAATTTTCACATTAGAATAAGCTTAGAAAACAACACAACTCTGAAAATAAAAGAAAAGTGGTATTCAAATGTACTCATCGTCAATCTCCTGTCAATAAAAACAACTAAGGAAAACATTATCGCATTACTAAGATGACAAATCAAATGATTATTATTATCTCCCATCTCACAAGTGTGTATCCAAAGAATTTATACTCGAGATAACATAATGATGTTGTATTAGACTATTGGTGTGCTATGTTGTATTAGACTATTAGTGTATTATGGAACTACAAATGGAAATAAGAATTCATAAGATTAAGACCATAAATTGAACTTTGCACATTCCAATAGCAATTCTTCACCCAAATTTTTTCAATAACTTCCACCAAAACCCAAAGATGAACTTATTTGTCCATTATGTGACTCCATAACTTATAAAAGTAAGGAGAATTTGACAACAAAATCTTCATTTTCATTTTCCTACTTATCATTAGTGCATCCAATGCACTGACCGTGAATAATCAAAGTGCTTTAGTGACCACATATTAGTCGATAGCTATTCCTTCTTCCAACCAACTATGGAATAGCTTTAATTAAACAATTAATCCATATCGATCTATAATCCTACATAATATCAACAAGTTGTGTGGATTTATAAATTTATTTAACACTCTTTATTACATTTTATTTTTTTTCTTTGAAGATATAATTATGTGATCTGTTTTGATAGACATGTACTTATAAATGTGCTCTGTCAAGACTCATGTTTTTACGACAGCAGTTCACTACTTGATTAAATTCTAATATCATGGTCTCTTTTGAGCCTAAATGCAGCTAATATGTTCCAGAGCATTAAAATTTTATTTCCCTTTTCAGTATTTTGCAATGTCATACTTGGTTTTTCGGTGATATATGATTTCGATTATATAGCCTAATGTAAACGGTAATTAATGCTTAAGAGAGTATAGAATGAAGGAGGATGTTGATGAGAGAGGGTGAGTCGGACAAGAAAGTTGTAGCCATGGAAAGTTAACTAAGGCCTTTAATTATGAAATCTCCAAACACTCCTTAACTATGGAGCTAAATACGGCTTGACATCAGCTTGAGCTCATAGATCGATTGAGCTGAATTGAATTAAAATTACGCCCAAAGATTTGAGTGTGTACGGTCAACATTTGAGTAGTGATTCCGCACGTGATTGTGTGTAAATATACTGTATTATACATGGTGACTATTATATAAAACATTATATTCGCAGACTTTTGTCCTTTAATTGATTTGCAAAGTATACTACAAAATCGGTTTGATTAAGATTTATATGAAATTCATAAAATACTAGCTAGGATTGCTTTGAATATCAATATCGACATTCTTATCTACTTGTCTTGAGCAAGGATGGATGTGTTGTGTTGTGTCATAGATTCATAGATAACATATATATTTTTTCGCTCATGATAGTCAATATTTATAATTTGGATAATCTTAAGATTTTTAATGATCTTTCTTTGAGATTAAAGTTTTGGAAGATTTGAAATAGATTTTATAAAACTTTTATAAGTTTTGTCGAAAGACAAATTATTTATCAATATCAATTCGAATCCGGGTCTTAAAAGTTGAGAACCATCTATTCAAAACTTGAATGATTGAAATTATCAATCTAAGATTAAAAACTCACGATTGGATTCATCTTTAATTATTTAAATATGATGTGTCAATGAAAATTCCCACCGATTCATCTTTAAGATTTACATACTCAAAGAGGAATGAGTATTTTGACAAATCTTTTTGATATTTCATTGTTTTCTCGATGAACCAAATCAACATTACAATGACCAAGTCTTCGAAAGTGAGTAAGAAGGCAAGTTGTGACAAGATTAGATATGGTTGGTTGCTTTTGACCTAGTTAGATTTTCCTTTGCGGATGTAATTTTGTATTCTTATGCATACAACAATCTCTTTTTAATAGGTACGCATGTATCGCAACGATGTCGACCGCCTCATATATATCGACCATACGCACTTTATTGGATTCGAAAACCTGATTAAGTTTAGAAAGTCTTGTTTTGGTGCTTTCTGAATATGCCTGATATGCGCCAAGGACAACTCATGTATAAACTTCACGCCTCAATCCGCACTCACTCCAAAGAAGAAGAATGACCTTCAATCTTAATGATGTGGAGATTGAGCTGGGTCCTCAGGAGTTTTTTGTGATAACCGGTTTATCGTTTGGCCAGTGGGATGAACCTCCGACCGCTTCAGCCTTCAAAGATAAATTTTTTAATGGACGCAAAATTTTATTTTCCGAGATATTTATCAAGGTTTTCAAGACTACCGTGAAGTCATTGGAGGAAGGCGACGATGCATTGAAGTTTGCATTGCTCGTTGTTTTGTATGGGATTCTTTTGATTAGACATCAAACCAATAAGAGAATCGAGGACTCGCTGATGCCATTAGTCGACGACCTAGATAGGTTTAATAGTTATCCTTGGGGCTTGGTAGCGTACGAGTTCCTCGTCACAGTAGCTCACAATGCTAGGTATCACATTGCAAACAAAGAGAGTATTGGTGAAGTTGTGAGCTTTGATGTGCAAGGCTTTTCATTTGCTATGCAAGTGTTTGCATACGAGGTGCATGAAAAGGTTGCATATCATTGTGGGGAGCCTCGAGATGAATATTTGGATTCTATGCCTAGGATGTTACGATGGGCTGCGGTTAAGGCTTTTCGATTGCGCAACATTGATCCGTACTTCATGCCATGTTTTGCATTCCATGTGGTAAGTATGAAACTTTAAATTAAATTTGCAAGCCCTTGTATATCTTGATTGTTATACTGATATCTTGATCCTTAATTTTTTTCTATATCTTCATCCTTATACTGTATATCTTGATCCTTATACTGAATTTATGTAATGTAATCCTTAAATTTGCATTTTTTGTATATCTTCATCCGTACTTCAAGGCAACTTTTGCATCCCCTTTTTTGCATTCCATGTGATATCTTGATCCTTATACTGATTTTTTCTTTACAGAAACCTATTGTTGTCAGCCCCTCGGAGGCGGCATTGGTCGAAATGAACCGCCTATCGATTGATTTTGAAAGCGGAGTGCGTGGACGTCTCCTCAAGCAAGTGAAGACTACCGTCGGAACTTTGAAGAGGAAGAGACCGCAAGTGATGAGAAGCGGACACTCTTGTTGGTCCAGATGCGCGACGAGGAGAAGACGAGGAAAAGCTCCGTGTTTGCGAGAGGAGGATTTGTACGAGCAAGCCGATGATCTAGACGAAGAATGCGACGATGAACAAGCTGTACAAGAAGCTCAAGACCAGGACGTTCCACGTTCGTCTGTCCATAGAAGTTCAACACGACGTCCCAACCAATCCAGAGAGCGTGCTAAAGAAAAAGCTCCTTTGCAAGATTTTGACCCCTCTTCGTTGGCTACGAAATCACAGATGGATGAGGTAATACAATTCATACACCAACTTTAACTATGTGATCCAATTTGAAATATATTTTTCATAGTAATCGACACATGATTTCTTAATTAGGTGATATCTATAACACGTGATATTCATTGAGGATTACAATGTTGGATAAAATCCAAACAAGAAATGTTGAAGGTGAAAGTACAAGACAGACTCTCGATCCGGTCGATACACATGATCCCTCTATTGAGCTGCAATATGTCAATCGACGACCATATACGCAGCAACACAAAAATTCCTTTGACTTATCCGAAGTATGTCAACTTCAAGGGACCATCGAAGTAGATAACATGTTATTGACTGATGCTGAAATGGATAAACCAACAAGTGATTGTATAGATATTTGTCCACAAAGCAGTTGGCGATCGAAACAAGAGAAGGATAGTGAAGTAGCTGATTCCGATATCGAGTTTATTGGAAAATCTTCTTCAAAAGAACGTTTCCGGAGGCCAGTGGCTAGAACTACCCGTAGCATGGTTAAAAAGCGTTTACAACCACATACACGCCACAACACAGTTAGTTCTAAACAGAAAGATTCAACTAGACGAAAACTTCCACCCAAACCACTGGTGCATGGTGATGTTTCGGGCGTATCCTCTACGCCTTATAAAACCGATTGGATTGAGAAGTTTGAAGGTGGTACAAACGAATCGGATAAATCCAAGGTATGTTGTGCCTATCCGCTTTACAATGTAGTTATATAAAATTTTCTTGTGTATAACGTATTGTTAGTTTCGTTCTCTTAATTATAGCTCCACACCTTTAATTGGGTTGCCTATTTGGGAAACGCCACGCCACTTGGTTTGTGAAACTGGAATGACAATGGTTGGTTGATGGGAGAGGTATTTGAAGACATTTTTCCTAAATGATTCGTATGCTTTCTTCATGAGCATTTGTTGAAATACTATTATTCTTAAATACATTTCTTCGTTTTAATTGACACATTGATCGTGGGTCAATTTGCATATTTCCGTTATTTGGATAAACCACATGAATATGTACCGAATTGGACGGTGGTGGAAGCGGCGGGATGGGTAAGAACCGCAACTCGTTATCTGCTCCTAACATGTTAAATTATGAGTTTGCGACAATAAATAATTAACTTCATTATATTGATCAATTTTGTAGAATGCCATGTGTTCGAGATGCATGGTGTCCTTCATGCATAATTGAAACCATATGTCGAGGTTCATGGCCATATCAACTAAGCATGCCGTGGTCTAAAGTCGATTTGGTGGTGAATTGCCCCTATAAGCCAGAACCATTGGGTTTGTTACGAGATCGTGTTCGAGGCCCAAACTGTAATCGTCTACGACTCTCTCTCCAAGTCCAGGGATCCACTTAGAGTGAAGACTTCATTCGCAAATGTGCTGAAGAATTTATCATGGATTTGTCGGGATTGCGATATTTGGGAAAATCGGTCTCCTACCAAGAACTTGAAAGATGTGTGGAATTTGACGATTTATCGAGATCCACCTCGAAGGAAATACTGGAATTGCGGCATCATGGCGTTGAAGTACATGGAGTGTTTGATTACAGTCAGCCGTATCAATTCTACGGTCGATATGCTCCAGATTTTAAAGTCATTTTGTGGTCAACTTTACCGCTTCGCCATTGAAGAACAATCTATTTGAAGGTTGCCATCATCCATCTTCGTTTATACAGGTCATTCTTGTGCTTTCTAACATTTTTGTTCTCCGGACATCATATCCAATTATTTAATCCCATCATTAATTATTTACAATTTGTTTGTTGAATTAAGTATTGGAATGATTAGTCTACTTAGGGCTGCTTCGGTTGATTAGATAGAAGCTCATATATAGTTAAGTCCATGATTGGATAACAAGATAACAAATGATAAACATTTCTAGTTTGTACGACGGGTGGCTAATCTCTAGTTTTCCATTCGGATCCAACACAGTTAATTTTAATTTCTACACATCCTTTTGTTTGTAATGAGTTGTTTAAAATTTGGTGGAAAATCTCGGACTTAACCTTTACTAGGGTTCTTAACATTTCATAAATTGTTGAAGATTGTTGTAGTTTAGAGACTATGTACTGGAATATTTTGTTGAAAGTAATTAATATCTCTATTTAAGTTTTTGACTTGAAATGTTTAGTCATATTTTGAGATTTTGTTCCTTTTTGTAGTTTCGCTGAAGTATTTTTTTTTTTTTAAACCTTCAATTTAATTAGTTTTTGCTAGGTAGTAGTTCAATTATCTTTTTTAGTTCTTCTATTGATTATGAGGTTCTTAACAAGTGTACGGTTTTAGAACTGACAACAGTCACACAAGGATCCAACACGAGAAATTGCTTGTAGTGAGGGAATTATTTGACAGACCAAAGCTAGAAAGAGATGCTGATGAACAATTAACAAAAGGTTTGACATCTGGTATGGTTTAAGTCGATTCCACTCAAATCAAGATAAGACAACAATGAGAGAGTTGAAAGCCATTCGAGATTCCGAGTCCTCAAATGGTTAAATGAGAGATCAAGCGAGCGCAGGTGTTACGCTTGAGCCAAAAAGAGACGAGCATGAGGATATAACTGAGCAAGGGGAAGAGGGAGATAAAATGGAAGTCGATGTTAAAAGCCCGGACAGGAGGCCCAGCGAGAAGAGATCGCGAGAAGGTTCATGGATCGTTGGTAGGCCCAAGCAATATCCAAAGTGGTCCATGATTATGTTAAAGGAAATAGTGTCATGCCTTTTACTTTTGTTATGTACCGAAGGTGTATAGCCATAAATAGTCGCCCAACTTGTTTTGAGAAAGAGAATGAATAATTCTTGTTTTCTTATCTGCTAGATTAATTTCTTCCTTTTGAGTTTGGGCTCACCAAGAGCACCTTAATTTGTTAGAGTCGTAACGGGTTAGTAAAACCCATCGTTACACGAGCTCGGAATTGCACCGAAAAATTCTTGTGGCGAAAACCCAACGTTGGGTTTCGCTTGGTTAAATTCTCGGCGAAAAGCCAACGTTGGGTTTTATTGTTTATTTATTTGTTTATTTTGTAGTTCAAGATGGGAGTGCCTCCACATGTTAGAAAATTCCTTGTTTTATTCATTTAGGCTTGTTTACTTCTAAGGATTAGGTTTGGATAAATAAAATTAATCCGGGGTAATCCAATGTTTAATTTGAAGGATTAATAATATGGGATAACCCAAGGCCCTTGATTAATTTTAACATTTGCTATATTTTTCACTAACTTTAATCCTGTTGAAATAGGTGGGATGAGATATATGAAGAGAAGGGAGTAAACTTGCAATTCGACGGCAGCTGAAAAGTAAGTAAACTCGATGTCAAAAAATTTCATTGTTTTTGTGTATGAACCATTTGTTTTTCGAATCTATCTAAGCGCCATCTTCATTTCGCCGTATGTCTTCACGAAAATAGAATGAACTTAATATTTACAGCAGATCTGTTAACCATTGTTACGTAGGAATTTTTTCTTAGTTTTGTATCTCATAGGATATCGCATCTCGGTGAATATTTAGTTCAACTACTTTGGGTTCTTCTTATATGTAGATTATTGGATGTGGAACCACAACTCCCTTGCTTAGCTATGATAGATGAAATAGTGAGTTGAGATTCGTGATGATATTCTTGATTTCGTTTGGTTCCGACAAGAAATGCTTGCTATGCAAAATTGGAATCTAGTTTCAATATAAGTGGATACTTGTGCATTCTTTGGTTGCTTAGTTAGATATATATTTGAGAGACAAGATAAACTCATCTAACATAGTAATGGAGGTGAATTGTGTATCGGATGTAAATGTTTTCTCTTGTGAGTCTGTTTATCCGAAATTATGATGCGTTTATTACTACAATTAAGGAGTATTTGTATATCGATGAACCTTTGTTTATAGATAAGTTCTTAGCGATGGCACTTTTATTTAAGTGATGAATTTAATGTATGAGATCAAGAATAACAAATGTTAGTAAAATAGTAAGATAGCAAGGAATAATTAGATTAGTTAATCAAATTAGGATGTTATAGGAAAACTAAGAATGAATATGCAAAGAGGACTTATAATTATCGCCATTGATACAAAGGTCACATGATATTATGTTGATATGTTGATTGCCAAATGCACATAAGTGAAGTAATCGAGAACTATTGTTCATCTTCATTAGATATTTGTTTAGTTTTGTCATGCCAATTTGTGAATTAATTATATTTCATTAATTTAAGTTCTAATAAAAATAATTTGTTCATAGTGTTTGAAAAAGAATTGGAAAAGGTGATATACTTTTGATTGCAAAACATGCAAAATGACTCTACAACAATTTTGGAATAGTTACCCAATATTTTACCAATCGTATGTTTAACTTCCGCAATGTATAAATGTTATTATTTGCTACATAAAATTCCAAAACAAATAGAGCATTTGCATGAAATTATCACGTAGATGATAACACTCAGATTGACAACTTGAGGATGAGTAGGGATGCATTTCTACGCTTATGTTATCTCCTTGAACATTCGGGTGGCTTACAGGCTGGTCGGATTGCTAGTGTATATGAACAAGTATCAATGTTTCTAGCAATACTTGTTACGGTAGTCTATATCAAATGCTTGAGCGTTCAGGTTTTGGTTGGAATGATGAAACTAAAATGATTAGTGTTGACAAAGAAGATATTTGGAAAGAGTATCTTAAGTTATTTATATCAGTATATTTTATGTTAGAATGTACTATCATTTTATATAGATTAATCGCTTTTTATTTCTTTTTGCATGTGGAATTGCAGAGTGATCCATCTGCACGAGCTATGAGGTATAAAAGTTCGCCACATTATCAGCATTGGTGTGAGATTTTTGATAAGGATAGGGCAACTGGGGAGAACGCTGAATATTTCAACACTGCTGACAAAGACCAATTGAATTTGAATGATTATGAATTAGAAGAAAATACAAATGATGGTAGTTTTGGTGAAGAAAATGACATATCATGAGGATTTATTTGTATTTCATGAGGATTTATTTTAGAGATATAGTCAGATATATGTCTGAATTCATTCGCTTATTTTAGCAACTGTACGAATCGTGACCGATGAGCTCACGAAATCAATAAGGAATTTATGTTATTTTTCTTGGTTCGTATTTCTTGTTTTTTGGAAATGCAAAATTACTTCCAAATGAGCTAGCAATTGGGGTTCTAAGAGTTTAATGTGAATATGTTATATATTTTAAAGTGAACTTATTGCACCTTCTAAAGCCACTTTACGTGAATAATTGATTTCTTCCATAATCAAAGAACACTATTAAGATTTTATTTTCACGAGTTGTGTAGTGTAATAAAATTACTTACTAAAATAAATTAGAATAATTTTTAAGAATACATCGATAATAAATAATAATATGAGTTTTTGAACAACATACGACCATAAACATAACTAGTCGAGTTCATGTAATATAACTTAGAAACTATTCTAAAAGACGAAGATACTGAGATTGAAATTAATCTTCAAAACTTAAGGCCAAATAAATTTGTGCGAAAAATCCATTCCTCAAATGAAACATTTAATTGTACAAACAATAACCATTGACTCATAATAGATTCAAAAAATATCAATGTTTACGTGGGATAAGAATATGTTTATCACCGTATCAATTTATATATATTATTCTTTTTGGGATATTTTGGAGTTATCTTTAAATTAGTATATTTAATAAATCAATATTACAATATCCCCAATCGCTAAACAAAGAATATAGTGTTTTAATAAAATATGCTCAAGAACTACCGAGGCTCATGTGCCGAGCACACTCAAAATATGTCGGCAATTAATTTATGTTGCATTCCATACTTACGCAAGAGATTATCAAAATGTATGCACAGTACCATTGATGGCTTAAATATGTATATATACGCACGAATCAGAAACTTGTAAAAAACCACGCTGGTGTCCAAGTAATTGTATACATCATATTCAGAGATTTGGACCTTTTATTTTATTTCCCGCCCTAATCAAAGAAGAGCAGAGAGCACAAGGATATTAGCAGAGATCACGAAGGTGGGTTTATGCAATTTTGCTCAAAATCCTGGAAGAGTTCTTAGCAGTCGTTCACCTCCATACGAAATCAGTCTGGTACGAGCTATGTCTTCACACACTCATTAACAAAGTATATCACTATTTCGTGTGAGTAACGTGCATCACAATTTTAGAAAATGCTTGAAATTTTATGCGCTCTTCTACATGAAAAATCTATACATTTGCTTGTATGAACCATGTTCTTGGACTCGCCTTCTTCTTCATGCATCTATTTGATTATTTTCAATACTCGATTGCTTTAGGCAACAATTTTGGAAGCTACTTAGGTGGGTGTTATTTTCAAGAATTCTAAAAGCGTGTTGTGAATCTTGTAATGAGTTTATGATGCTTAATTTTCCAAAATAATGAGTCTATACCATGCCGGCCGTGGGTAGTTGTTTGTTCTTCATCATGCTGAAATCAGTTCTTTATCTTCTTAAGCCGTGACTATGGTGTTCGATTTGAATGTGTCGGGAGATGAAGAATCGATTATTATAATGAGTTATTGAATGACGAATATATACAATGGGCCCACGATAACGAAGTGAATGCGATGATTTAAATGAAGAACCACCGATCTTGGCGCCCAATTGATAATGATGATTTAAATGAAGAACCCCCAGTACTTGACGCCCCAATTGATGCAGATGATTTAAATGAAGATCATGATGATTCTGTGCATTCTATATCTGAGGAACCAGAGACGGGTCCCTTGATGGTTCTAGTAATGTTACATACATGTACAAGGCTATTGAGATAAGATTGATGCCCAGTGCACAACGAATGATTTGGATCAAGCTTATCTTTATATTGTGAGTATGCACGCTAAATGGGTTTAGTGTTAGGAAAGGGACTCAAGATTATTTCGTGAAATCGATGTGGTGCAAATGAAAGAATATCTATGCTCGTGTCATGGGCGGAGTTCGGACAAGCGTCTTAAAGGGAGATTGGTACATTTACAAGAAGCAAGACAATAGGACTAGCGTAAAGCAAAATTAAGGGTTGCTCGTGCGAGAGATGGCCCTGGAAAGTATCAAAATTTTATATTGAGCACAATCACGAGTTAGCACAAAATGATCAAACGATTTGCTTCGGTCGGCTCGCAATCTTTCTCGTTCTAAGAAGGATCTTCTGGAAGCTTTGAATGCTGCTGGCATACCAATAAGCTGTGCATGCCGATTCATGGAGAATCAATCTGGAGGCCCTGCAAATAACGGCTTTATTAGGAAGATGCATATCATCATATGGATAATGTGAGGAGGAAATCGAAGTTGGATGATGCGGATTCAAGTGCTCTGTTGCAACATTTCATTGACAAATCGAACAAGGAGCCATTTTTTTACTGGAACATGATGAAGGATGATGAAGGAAGGCTTATGAATTTCTTTTATCGGGATTCGCGAAGTGCCATTGATTATGAATACTTTGGGGACATTATTACTTTTGACACAACATACAAGACGAACAAGTATGACTTGATATGTGCTCCATTTGTTGGTATCAATCACCACTTGAAGAACTGCATGTTTGGTATGGCCTTTCTCTCAGATGAAACAACGTCAACTTTTGAATGGTTGTTCTCAACATTCAAAGAGTCTATGCAAGGAAAAGAACCCGGAATTATATTCTCGGATCAATGCCAAGCAATGATGAATGCTATTGATTCTCAGTTCAAAGGGGCAAGACATCGTCTGTGCCAGTGGCATATTAATCAGAATGCACCATCTCATTTTGGTAATTTGAATGGAAATAATGAGTTCAAGAGCGTGGCATCATTGCATGAATGGGTGTGAGTGAACAAGAGTTTGAACGAGTTGACAAGCATGATTGAACACTATCGTTTGGGTGATCATCGATGGTTTAGCAGCATGTACAAATTACGTAAAAGGTGGTCTGCCGTCTTCACCAATGATATATTTTGTGGTGGACTGCATGCGACTTCTCGCAGTGAAGTCACTAACAAGGTCTTGAAGGATTTATGTGCCGCTAGTGGTTCTTTGTATGATTTTGTCTTGAAATACGAACAAATTATGATGGATTGGCGTGTAAGGGAGCTTGCAGACGATACTTTATGTATTGGAATGCCTGGTCAGTATGTGCAACACAATCCTTTGTTGATGCAAGCTGCAAAGTTCTTTACGCGTAACGTGTTCCACTCTTATGAGTACTGAGGCCTCTCATTCGATAAATGTGAGTATAATTGAGAATCATTCGACGATCTAGCGAAGAGATGAAGTTTATTGTGAAGACTACCACCTCGACTTTACGTGCGAGGTGTGTGACGGTCAATCGGAGTTCAAAGTAGCTGCATGCACGTGTCGGTTATGGGAAAATCTTGGTATTTTGTGCCATCATATCTTGGGATATATTACCGTCTTAATATATATGTGATTCGGAAACACTCCTCTCACTCCGGTTGTCGAGGGTTGCGAAAAAGCGAATGAGACATAATTTTGTAATGAACAATTCAACCACTAGTGGATCCAACGATCGGTGGGCGTTGCATTCAATAACCGTATAATGCGTGGGATGTATGAGCTTCTCCAAGATGGTAGGATGGATAGTAGTTTTCGTGAGCGATTATGGATCGGATTGAGTCTCTGAAAGAAATCTATTGTAAGATGGGGTTCTTTGAAGAAAGCGAAATGAAAATGCGAGGGCAGCGTCGTGCGACATCTCAAGTTCAACAATCGTGATCCTCACTTACCTCTACGACGAAGACATACCAACACTCGTATTAGTCGACATTGGGAAAAATCTAAAATCGAGGAAGGCGAAGGACTAATCACATAGGTACAAAGCATAATCACTTAACTTCGTAATGTAGCAATGATTTATTTTACTTATTGTTTTATATTGAAATCTTGGTATATTTATTATCATTAACCTTTTCTATCGTTAAATTATATGAGTTGAATTTTAATTTTCCATTTGCGGCGGATAACCAACATACAAACACGTCCACAACATCAACAACATACCATGTGTTACGTGCAAATCGTCCGGAAATTCGGAGGAAGTAAGTTGTACTTAAGGGTAACGCTTATCATTTTGCTTGTATCATTTCTTGGAAATATGATAGTTCTTATATACAATGGAAAATATACATATTTAACAAGATCCGTGGAGCGTCTTTTGTAGGGGACTTTTGATCACGAAAATATCTTTTCTCCACCCAATAGATGAGAAGTGGGACTTCTGGCGTAATGTCTTTGATGCATTCTCATTCTCACCGGAACAACGACGATCGATGACTTTGGGACTTTTGATGGCATGTTGCTATAATTTCTAGTATCTAAGTTATTTTTGTATTATGATGGTGTAATGTATATATTGGTTGAGATGACTCACAATATGGAATGGAACCTGTAATATTATACTTGATAGTATTTTGGTGCAAGTACTGGTATGGTTTATGTGAACATATTTTGATACGAACGGTATTTTAGAGTCTATGCAAGGAAAAGTATTTGGTATGGTATTATATCTTTTAGCTATTATATTGTGCACAGACAAATTTACGTTGTCTACCTGAAATTATAATGAACTCCTCAATCACCTCTATTATAAATTAAACAAAATTGAATTCTCACAGGTAACTTAACAGAGAACACCTTCTATATAATTGGCTCTGAAGCCCTCCAACGAAATCAGTCTGCATTAACCCCTTCCCCAAAGACCTCCAACAAAGCTAACTCTTAAACTTATCTCTCTCGTCATGTATTTCTTACAAAATATCGGCGACCACCAACAACGTCAATGGTACAATAGTTTCGAAGCGGAGATGGAATACAAGTTCGTCATTGAACTGCTTAACTATTGCGATTTGGTAGCACAGGATGGTATCGCAACGTAACCTAACAGATGATATTTTACGTGAAGTCGTGGATAAAGTTAACGGAATTTGAGTGATCTTGGATATCATTTCTATATCTGCAAAATCAAAGAACTTCGCGGCGATTTGCTCGATTTTGTCGACTTCTTCACGATCCCGAGTGGGATGTGTTGCGTAACAAGATCTCAATGTGTCGATGCAAGTTTGAAGAGTACGTTGCGGTAAAGTTTTCACTAGTGTATCTCCATAACTATTGCGTTTTTAATATGGTGGGTGACATAAACAACTAACGATTTTTCTTTTTATTGTGCTCGTCGTTAGGTTGATCCATTGATGGAGGCATACAAAGAACACGGTGATCCTTTGTTCTTTCATCTTCAGGAATATATCTCATAGATGAATGAAGCTTGTCGAAGTCATTTGCTTGTATGTTCTTGAATTAATGATAAAGTATGTGGTTTTCTGTTTTAAATTTGTCGATTGCACTATAGGTATTTATCTCGTCGGTTTGTCTATGTCGGTTTATATTATGTATGGAATTTATCGGTAATGTATATTTCATGTTGGACATATATCTTCATCACTATTTCAAGTTTATGCACATAAGTTTGTGCTCATACAAAGACAAACACTCACTCGGGTCTATATGACAAAATGCCGATAGACTTTGATGAAAGAATGCTTCATCTTAAACAATTGACCACCGTTCTATGAAAAATTCATTGGCGCGTGGATTGATTTCGACGATAAAACAGCTGACGTTGCAAGAAATTCGTGTTTCTATTAAATTAGCCGTTGAAGAATAATCGTGTGGTTCTTTTTAAGAATATTAATGAGCTTAACTAAGTTGAATGTATGAGTATGGGTGGGAAGAAAATCGTACTTTTTCGGGGCATTTCATCGAACACATTAAAGGCATTCCTTCATGCGCAACATCAAACGTTTATCGCTATATTTTGTAATACCCTCGATGGACTTTGAAAAACAAATTTGTCAATGCAAATGATGATGGACTTTGATGATTTGAGTGCTTCATATTAACAATTAACCACCGTTCTATGGACAAACATTGACGTGAAACTTATGTTGTTACAAGAAAAACATAAAACTTATGTTGCTACAAGAAAAACGGCTTGTCTAACATATGAACTTTTGAAGACGATTGGGGTTTATTGTAGATCTACGTCACCGATTTGAGTTTTGTTTGGGTTTTTTTTAGATTTCATGAACTTAACATAGCAATAATGTACTAGTATGCGATTAAAAAAATATAACTTTTTGCAGGGGCATTTTATCAAACACATTAAAGGCATTACTTCTTTACAAAATATGTCAGGGCACGTTCCCTCATACCAGCGGTCAAGCCTGCGAAAATCTTATGAAAATCTTTCAGAGATGCATTAACATCAATGTATGGGAAGATAGATGCGGTGTATTGGATCTTGCAAAATTTTCAAAGCAAGGACAAAGCATAATACTTGGTCGATGTAGAGTTACTGATGCAGTGACATAACACAACATGCATCGGCATAAATGCATGCCGACATTAGTAGCTTTCGGTGGCGAGACATGGCGTGCCGACGTGACATAGCACAACATGCATCGGCATAAATGCATGCCGACATTAGTAGCTTTCCGATGGACAAAGACATGGCATGCGAAGTGAAATAGCCTGACATGCATCGGCATAAATGCATGCCATTAGTAGCTTTCGGTGTGAGACATGGCATGCCGGCGTGACATAGCGAGAAAATGCATCGCAGACTCGACATGCCGACCGCCCACAACATGCATTGGTTCATCGCAACACATTAATATTAGTTTATAAGCTTAAGTGTGCGTGTGTTGGTGAATTGGTATTGGTTAATGCCGAATCGAAAGGTCTCGAGTTCGAGTCCACCGTGTGACTTTTAAATTTTGTATTAAATTGATAAAAAAAAAAATTGCCATTGATTCAAAACAAAAAGAAAAGTGTAATCATATCTTTAATAATATTCAAAAACAATTGATACATACATTTATAACTATGAGTCTAGTAGTACTGTTGCCTTGAGGTTACATATATATATAATATATACTACGTTGCATATACATTAAAAGAGACTTACCTTGAGTGTAGCCTATTGCAATTTGTGTTCTAAATCAAGAATACACCAAGAGTATTAAGTGTAATAATGGATAACAACCTACACCTATCCCTCAAGACATCATATTCTACAAAGATCCATGGTCAGGACCGGGAGACTCTTGTGTTGATGAAGTTGTATCGGGCATTACATGAGCAACGATGGATACGAGGTAATTCCTTTGGTTAATAAAGTGTGCGTAGATGAGGTGCACGATGCAATGTCCGCCATCCTTATTATATCGACATCCCGCGTAGGAACTATCACTACAAGGTGGCGGAGTGGAAACGTCGCCATTTTTATTTTATTTCCTCAAGCAAGATGAGCGTGTTTGGTATGACCTTGCAACCAATACCGTTTATGCAAGTCGTGACAAAGGCGCGATTCATGAGGTTTAGCTAAAACTTGTGTGTAAACATTGAATTATATCATTTCGACAAGTGTGCTTTTCATATGTGGTTCTAATAATATTATAAATTTATATCTCAATATTTGCTCAATGTTTTACATGTTACAATTTTCGGAAAAACCCCATACATTATGCTATTGGCGGAAAGGTGAACAAAACTTTTTACTTGAACCAATTGTTCGGTGGGATGATGATAGCGATGATAGTGATACGAACGACGATTGTGTGATTTTGGACGGTAACAACAAATCATGTCTAAAATAGTTTTTATGGCTATGTCATCGAACGTTTATATTTCCCAACTAATGTATGTATTTATTTAGAATCCTATGTATTAGTTAATGTCTACGTCTGAATCGATGACACCTCATCGTGTTAACGTCTATCTAAGTCGTAAGGCACTTAGTATTTTTATAAAATATGTACCACTATTTATCACTCTTGTGTATTGTAAGAACAATGAAGTTATGTATTGGCGTTGTTTTTGGCTACATTAGTCCGTCTCTTGTCGATAAATTATTAATGTTAGACATTCCATATACTAAACTAATTTTTATTAATTGGGTTTTTATCGCAATCTTTCCTTGTATTATGTTGCTATTTATGAGGCGCGGATAAATGCCCCAATTTCTACATTTTGTCGCAACTATAAATAACTCCAAAGTCCCGTATATACACACTCTCCTTACAAAATCGAAATCGATCCGCCATACCATTCTTCTTCACTTGTGGCCTGCGTTTTTACAATACACTCCATGAATCTCTTAGAAACTATTGACGACCACCAACGAAGTCTTTGGTACAATCTGACTGGGCTTGAGATGGAGTACCAATTGGTTGGACTTTGCTCAATCTGCGACTTGGGCTTGTGGACGAGACGACAACACACCTTAACCGCACAATTATTCATGATGTAGCGAGATAAGGTTAACTGTGAGCATGTCCGTGATCTTGGTATGGTTTCTACTACCGCAAGATCGTTGAGCTGCGTCACCGATTGCTCGTTTACGTCGACTTATTGTCTTGACCGCTCGAGTGGGATGTGCTCATAACAGATCTCTATTTGCCGATGTAACTTGGAAGAGTACGTTGAGGTATGTATTGCTCAATCCATTACTTTTCTGTATATTTAAATATGGCCTCCGTAGGCTACATGTTCTTCATAATGTTTGGAGATTTTGTGTTCTTATCAAGTAGGCGATCCATTGATTGCGGCATACTGAGGAACATGGAGATCCACTATTCTTCGATTCGAGAGAGTGTTTTACATAGAGGAATGAAGGTTGTCGATGCGGTTCGATTGCACGTTCCTAACAACTATGGCGACTATCTATTAGCATCTAGCGTTGGGTTTAAGTAGTCATTATAATAGTATTATTAGCTCGCCCCATCGTTTTGTTCATCGGATGGGTTAGTATTTTAATGTCATGTTTTATGTATTCTAATCCGTGTAAACTCATGTTATAAATATAAATCTTGCCATCTCACGCCATGTTGAGGAACATATTTGTGTTTATTATCCAACACGTGTATTGTAATCCACACTCTTGTTGGTGTATATTTGTAAACCAAAAATGCAACCATAAGTTGGGTGGTTTACACTGTTGTGAAAGAAATGTTTATATGACAATAAGAATAAGATCTTTGAGGTATGAATTCTGATTGGATGGATATTATGACAAGAAAATTGATAAAGATATACGCACTTACTTGATTGACAAATGTAAAGCTTGACTATTCACAAAAATATAAAATCGGAAATATTCACAACCAAAATTCACAAAATATAAAGTCGCTAATTGACCTTCACAAATGTAAAGGTAGTACTAGTATTATTCGAAGCGAAAGTTTGAAATATTGACAAAATAAAGCCGCAATCGGTTGTCGGATGTAAAGCTTCAACTAGAGACTTGGACGACTTCACCGAGTTGTCAGTAAAAAGCTGCGAGATGCCGACAACAACGAGTGTACAGTCTCTCACATATTTGCCGATAATGCATTATATGCCGACAAAAATTGCATGCCGACCCACAATTGCCGACACACCTTCTATATATGTAGGAGACGATCAATCTGCATTACAAAGAATACAAGTTTTACCAATCATCACTTCACAACAGAGGAATCGAAGGAGCAAGCAATGTAGCAATTTTATTATCAAGTTAAACATATATATACATATCATAGGAAAACATTATAAATAATTTCTGTAGATATTATATGCATAAAATTTTTATCATCCAACACGTGCTTCGGACCATGTACTAGTCACTAAATTCATCACAGATCACAACAGAGAATAAAAATGGGTATTATTGTAATGTCAGTAATTAGTTATTTCTGTTAACACTAATTTTGTCCAAAATGACATATTCATGCTATGAATATGTCAATAATACAAATAATAGTTTAATGTACATATCGGTTGACACAAAAACTCCTTATAAATAAAAACATATTCATGTAAGATAGTTATAGTCTAAAAGATCGATGGATATTCAAGATCTAATGAGGTTTCACTAAAATTGACAAATCGGTTGAGACAAAAAACTATAAGCAAAACATATAATATAAACTCCTATAAATAAAAAGCAACCAATTGAACACTAATATCATGTACACAAACATAAAAGATAATGCGTTTAAAAAAAAAAATTACCGAATTAACTTTCTCGAATGTCACGCTAAGCTTTAGATAGATTGTCGTTGGATGGCGAAGCGGTGGAGTTGACCACAAAACGACTTGCGAAAATCTCGTGCATAATCACCATGTAGAATGGATAGTGGTTGGCCCGTAATCAAGCACTCCGGTACTTGAGGCCATGATGCCGCATTCCAATTATTTCCTTCTTGGGGAGGGTCTCGGTATATTGTCAAATCCCAAACATCTTTGAACTCACTAGTAGGAGACCGACTTTTCCAAACATCGATGCGACATATCCATGGTAGATTCGTAAGACATTATGGAATGAAGTCTTCACTCTATCACGGATCCCGAGACATGGAGAGAGAGTCATGAGCGATTACACGTTGATCTTCAATGTTGATCTCGTAACAAACCCAATGGTTTAGGTTTATATGTGCAATTCCGACCACCTTCGACGCGGACCACGGCATGCAAAGTCGATTCGGCCGCTAACCCTTCGATATAGGGCTTCATTTGCGCACAAACCATGGCATGTATCTCGGAACACATGGCATTCTGCAAAATAATGAGATTAACGAGTGAATTTATTAACAAAATAACTAGGTACTATCGGTATGTTTCATAGTTCTTACCCATCCCTGCTGCTCCACCACTGTCCAATTCCTTACATATTCATGTGGCTTATCCAAGAAACGAGAAATCTGATAATTCACCAATGAATCGACATGCTGCATTACAAAGAATAAAACATGTCAGAAAATATAAAACTAAAGTAAATTCATTGCCGTCCAACCCAAAACACAATGCATTCACCTCTGGCATCAACCAACCATTGATGTTCCATAGTTAAATCAAACCAGTGGCATGACGACTACCAACATATGGCATCCCTCTCGAGGCAAGGATCTACAATTAAGACAATGAAAGTACATATATTCTGGTCATATAAATATAATATATAAACAAAAGCGATGACCATTAAGGATGCACATTACATACTTTGGATTATTGCGATTTGTCGCGTACCATGCTTCAAACTTATTAATCCATCCGGATCGATAAGCCGTAGAAAATGGACCACCAATAGTACCATACACTAGGCGAGGGTTCGATGTTTCGTCTTCCACTCTTTCGCTGCTCGGGAGTTACGTGCTTATGGTACCAAGTTGTTGTATGAGTTGTTTTGCATGACTACGTGAAGTCCAGAGCCATGGGCCTTCTATAACCCTGATTTCGGAGATGTCATAATACATGCTGCTTCCAAAGGTGGTGATTCGACATCCTCGGCTACTTTCTCAATATTGCACTCTTCATCTGGAATTTGTATAAAATCAGTCCTCTCCGAAATTCCAGCATCTGTCCTTGGACCAATTCCAGCATCACTCCCCGACATATCACCAAATTGAACAGCCTCCTTCACCGTAAATACTTCGGACAAGTCGAAAGAGTTTACGCATGGCTGCATATGAACATCTCGGTTGACGTATTGCAGCTCACAAGAGGGGTCATGTGTATCGCAGGGATGTGATGTTCGTCTGCTACTTTCTGACATTCGGACACTACTTATCCGAATGTCACCCATCTTTGTAATCCTAAACAGAACATCGCGTGCTATAGATAATACCTGTAAGGTGAATGTGTTATTGTGAAGATAAAATTTCAATGAGCACAAATGAGAAGAAAAAAAAACGAAAAACTAAATAAATCAAAATCATTGCTTTCAACCGACATCATTCTACTTTATCATATCATGTGTCTTTCTTAGCATTTAATATGCACGATCATGAGCTCAAGTTTTCACGAAGATAAAGGTGCGCTTTTCTAATTTTGTTGACATTGAGTTTTCATGGTATCTGCGTCCGATTATAGTTGCCTGACTTAGATGTCTTGTTATAAAAACTTAAAGAACTGCTATTTTTCTTATTTGCGGATCATGGGAAAGATTTGGAAGAGTTTTTGAGTCAACTGCAGTGCACCCTATTTCCATATATATATATTTGAAAATATATATATATTTTTCAAAATTCGGTGAAGCATTCTCAACTATGTGTACATATGTGTAATGTGTGTATGAGCAGTTTCAACATTTAGCCTTTATAGACCGAAGAATTTATCGGCACCCATCTTTGTAATCCTAAGCGTAACATCGCGTGCTATAGATAATACATGTAAGGTGAATGTGTTATTGTGTAGACAAAATTGTAGCAAAATGCATTTCGACCACGGGTTGTATATAAATTTAATTACCTCGTCCATCTGCGATTTGGTAGCCAACGAGACGAGTCAATTCCATGCATAGTGTTGTGCTTTGTTCTCTGGATGTGTTGGGCGCCGTGTTGAACTTCTATGGACGAGACGAGCGTGGGCGTCTTCGTCTTGAGGTTCTTATGCAACATTCGTTCATCGCCTTCGTCTAGATCATGGGCTTGCTCGTACAAATCCTCCTCTCGCAAACACGGAGCTTTCCTCTTCTTCTCCTCGTCGGTGCATCGATTAATCGCCTTCAAGCTCGTGCTGCTTCCTCAACCACTGCGGTCTCTTCTCTTGAAGGATCCGATGGTGGTCTTCACTTGCTTGAGAGTGCTTCCACCGGCACTCGCTTGAAAATCACCGATGGGCCGTTCATTTCGACCAATGCATTCTCAGGGGCTTACAACAATAGGTTTCTATAAAGAAAAATCAGTATAGGTCGATAAAGGGACCACTCCGATGACCTCGACAAAACGAGGCCTCTACCCGTGCGGGAGCGGATTCGCCGTTTATTTGCGGAACTCTCCGAGGACAAACTACCTTGCGTATTACTCTTGTAATCGAAAGTCATCGAAGCAAAATCATTCTTATTAAACAAAAGATGTACGAGGTTACATTTTACGAGGCGGAGCGGATCGGGAAAAGGCGAATCCCAGAAAAATCGGATTGACTCATCTATACTAATCCTACCTACCTCGTCCCGTTACACTCTACGGGTCACCGGTCGACCTCGGTCGCGAAAATGCCGCTCTGCGACTCGACCTCGGTCACTCGATACGCCGGTTTGACCCTTGAGGATCCACGTCGTTCAAGGCAATAGCACCTCTCTTGAGCGCGCTCGGATCGTCATAATTCGGTTCATTTATTCTAGGCAAAAGCTCGTGAAAGAAGAGCCTCGCATCCCGTCGAAGCATTTCGTCGGCTGTGGTTGTCAGCGATGCGTTTTGTATATGCTCCCGAGCCTTTTAATCTCTTGCCGTGAATGCCGGAGGTCACCATATTCACGCCGTACCGCGCAACAGCGGCCTCGACAACCTGCTTCAACTTAGGGATCGTCATCCCCATTTCGGTGGATAACCTCCTCGTGCTCGCATGCCATCATTTGCGCGCCCTACACCTCCTCCAACTCCATCAGCGAGCGGAGCTCGCCAGCTCTCTGGCGGCTCTATGTGACATCGACTCGCCGCATACGCCAAGCTGCCGCTTTATATGGAGGTTCGACCTCTTTCAACTCAAGAGCCCGCGACAGTCTTGATTCGGTTCAACCAGGAGAAGCTCAAGCATTTCGGGAGATAAGCGAATAAAAGATAAGTGTTTTCATATAAACTTGTGATTCTATTAATATGCCCTTAGCGAAACAAGTGTACATTTACATTCAAAAAAAAAAAAAAATAGTGGATCAAGCGCCCTCCGAAGCTTCGACCACGTCCACTTCGAGCCTCCGGCTGGATAGCCTCGCCTCCGCCCTTCTTGGCTCGTCGGTTGCCTCTTGGAACTTTGAGCCTCGATACCTTCGAAGCCTCATTCCTCCACCCCTTTGCATGATCAGCCATAGCGTCGGTCGGGGTCCCGATCCACGGACAGGCCAGCAACTCCGACGGAAGAACCAGGAAGAGACAAGGCTCGCAGCAGGAAGCTCGCGAGCCGCGACAACACTCAAATAGGCCGCCTCAGGACATCATCATCGCTCCACCGTACCCATACTGCTTTGTCGTCCGGTAGTCCTGGCGACTCTTCAATGCATCCAGACGGGCGCATTGAGACCTCGGTCGCGTGAAACCATCCGGGCTCGCGCATGAGCAGCCTCTCGCAAAGGCACGGCGTTTTCCGCGAGCCGCCATGTCCGCCTCGACGGCGAACTTGTTCCATCTCAACCTTGATCAAGGTAACCTCGCCTCCGCCCTGCCTGCTCATGCCTCGGTCGCCCGCAGCCGCCTTGCCTCAATGGCCGTCGCATCCGCCGTTCTTTGACGAGGTCCGATCTTAGCCTCACCGAAAGTTCTTGAGCGGAGGTCTTCTCCTCCTCCTCCCGAGCATACCGCCACCCCATCAAAGCTGCGTAGGCACTTTCAAGTAATCCGATATAAGATCGGATACTTTGACACCTCGGCCACATCCTCGACCCTATACAATATATACATCGGTCGGAAGAACACAACTTTTATACTACTACAAAGTATAAAGACAAGTACAATACCTGAAAGAGACGAGGCGCTAACTTGGAACCAATGATCTCAGACTCGCCTGGCGACACAGGGACTCGGGATTACATGCTTCGACTCTCAAGCGCTTGAGTGGCTGCGGGAAGGATCTCGATGCCTCTCATTTCGGCATGTCCTCGACATCCCTCAAAGTCGAGAGCAATTGCTCGCCGCAGATCGATCGGCTTTTCTTCTTTTCTTTATAAAGTTCACTACGGAAATACAATAGGTCAAGATCAACACATATAATCATGGAATAAAGAGAAGAAGAAGAAGGCCTCACCTTCACCGACTCCACCCGAGGCGAGGATCATAAGGGCTAAGCCCGCAAGTCGGCCTCGGAAGACCTCATCAACAAGGCCAATTTGTCCACGCCTCCTAGTCACCGTAGCCTGATCAACGATCACATCGGCGATCTTATCGATCGCCGATCTAACTCATAGTTTCGAACCGAAGAAAAACTTCTCGCGTCGAGATCTTAGATTTTGTCTTCACTTTGAAATTTCTACGGTGACGAATAATACCACCGAAGTGGCCTTCAATTGCAAAACCGGAGAACCACCCCAAGGTCAAGGAAAATTATGCCTATAGGCATAGACCAGTCAGTCAAATGCGAAATGAATTCGGTAGTTGGCAAGATATGCCAAACATCTCGGAACTCGGCGTATCGTAAGGAAAGGGAAGACGCAGACCCGTAATGCCATACACGAATAAACCCCTCGGAGGGCACAGCCCATCCTCCGGACGGGCAACAAGATCAACATCGAAGAAATAAAATATTGATGACAAATATTCCTTATATCGAAATGTTCAAAGTCGAAGAAAAGACACTTTGCCACAATCCCCAACAGTGGGAATCGCGAGCATGTCTGAAGGAGGAACATTGGCGGGTGAAAACATGCATATTCACTAACGAACGAGACGGAAGCAGACACAATTTGGCGCTCAGCGACTCGCTAAAGAAGAAGTAGCCATTACTTACTTTTGTTTATCGATGAAAGCGAAGCTTGGGACGTCAATGGCGAAGAATAACCGTTTGCGAAGCAGGAGTTTTGAAAATTGAGAAATGTGGAAGGCAAAGTGATAGGAGATATTGTATCGAGGAAGACATTCCCCAATATGCACTTTATCGGAATCCACCATCGCCACATTTAATGCGCATTAATCGATCCGCGTCGATCTCAAGCGGCGAAAATCCGTCTTGCCTCGACGCCGACAGTGAAGCGTCGAAGACCTCGAAGCTCGTCGGGTGAAGCGATCGAACCGCGCCTGGGGTGAAGCCGATCGGAGACCTCGCAACGCCGCCAGTGAAGCGTCGAAGACTTGACACGATCGACGTGAAGCCGATCGGAGACCTCGCTAACGCCTCAGCGGTGAAGCCGTCGGAAGACCTCGGCATAACGCCTCGTCGCGAGAAGCGGACACCCGCCGAGATACAACAAACATGACCTCGGCGCGCTCTGCAGCACACAGATCGATATCGACGTTAGAAGCATTGACACACAAAGTCGACAAAGAAAAGAATGTCAAAGATCGTCCAAACCCGCCGTCATAAACAACCCCAATCGGCATGACCTCGTTTCCGTCTTTTGGGTTGTGATAGGATCTGACTACGGCCCAAGCATCGGGCCCAATACAAGTAACCCGACATCAAACTCGGCCGACAAGTTCGCCCATGAAGACTCAAAATCGGTGGGAAGCAGACTCGCCATATCTAAAGAATCTAATTCGAAGGATAGGATCTCGAATCTAGTTAGAAGACTTGATTCAAGATCTAGGTCGATACATTCGTGTATAAATAGAGGCTAGATTAGCGAAATAGATTCATTCACATCTTTGTAATCGCTTTACATTCATACACGAATACTCTCTCTCCGTGCGTAGATCTTATTCATAGATCGAACCACGTAAATCCTTGTGTTTCTGCTTTATTTCCTTACGAAATTAAGGTCGATCAATTCCCAATCTGGTCTTGGTATACCTCATTAAAATATGGATAATATAGTCAACATGTTTGATACTCAAGATAAATGGTGAGATTAATTTACAATCGGCCATTTTGCCTCATTTAAATTAAAAATACAATGTGCTCCTTGTTGGCTGCGTTTCTTCACTAGAAAGGACCGCTGGGCCCTAATCCTTCAATTTCAAATGGCATACACACTCGCTAGATACGAGCTCCACAGCTCGATTTTACCACGGCTTTATCAAGCTCTATCCTCAATTTTAATTTCGATTATCGAAAATGAAGAGAGAGAGAGAGAGAGAGACTTTGTACAGGCTTTCCTCCACAAAGCAAGTCATGCCAAAAAAGAAGAAAATCGAGACAAGAAGTTGCCTTTGTCTTTTTCTCGCTTCTCGGTTTCCATTTCATCTTCAACAACATATTTTCGAGAGATTCTTGCGAAGTCTTCCCTCTCTCTCAATCACGAACTTCAAATTTCCATCTCACAAGAATCACAGCACCTCCACACAATGTGAGACGAGTTCGTTGCTCTTGAACATAGCATGTACTTATGCCTGAATGGTGTGAAACCGGGTCGAGAGGTTCAAGATTGAGCTAGGGCATTATGAATATGTGTTCGTTGGGAGGATAGGTTTGAATACATGTCCTCTACTTTCCGCTCAAAATGACGAAGAGTATAATAGTAATTTTCATTATTATATGATAGATAATTTAATCTTGACTCGAGCGAGACGGGTAAACTAGGAAAACAGTGAAATTCACACGGCCGACTTTACTAACGCGGCCCCAAGATTGCAAACTGGATACCAAACAACGAGATAAGCAGATACATCCACTATCTGCCTAATCTTCTTCAAACACGCCCTAAGTCTACATAAATATAAAATAGAACTCGACTCAACAAAATAATATTCTACAAAGGATTTGAGAATAAATAATATAATTTGACAATTATATATAAACCCAAAATTTATTTTATTACTTAGCCATTATTATTATTATTATTATTATTATTATTATTATTATTATTATTATTATTACTCGTAGTAATATTTGAAGCTAAAATAAATTATGAAGTTCATTTTATAGCTAGGGTGCAACTAAGGACTCCTCAAATCCAACTCAAAATCGAGCATGACAACAAATCCAACGAAATTATTTAAAATTTAAAGCAAATAAATCACAAAAGTGGCGTTACAAGGCATGTGAGCCGGCGAAATGAATGATCTCAGTGCGGTGGCATGGACAGAAGTGCTCCATTAATAAAGCGAAGGATACATGAATGAACCAAACACACGGAATGAGAGGATTTGAGAATATGCAGATATGAGACGCATATTCGAAGAGTTTAAAGAATTTGATATGGCTTCATACTAACAAGACGATCTTCTTTCTGGGTTCATCTCATAAAACTCTAAACTTAGCGTCTTGGCAAGAATTGTGAGATGTGACCGGGAGGTTTTCTCGAGAGAGTGTGGGAGTGGACAAAACACACCTGAAAAACTCGTGTTGATCGCCAGGACGTCAATCTCAGCGGTGTCCAACTACCCTAGAAAACCGCCACCCCAACTACAGCAGACATAATTCACAACAGAAGGCAATACCCCAGAGTCAGTTATATCATATCTTCAACCATGTGACGTGTTTTCCCCTAGATATTCTAGATACATTCTGCATCTGGAGCAGTCTCTTGTTTGACTGCATTAATAATGGATGTGATATTGAGCCGAACCGACCAGACTCAACTCAAACAAGAGGGCAGCCTTTGCTTCTAGCATCTCAATATATACAATAGCATGAGTTGCAGTTTATTTGTAAATCCTACTGAGACACAATGTACCTATGGTTTTACATGATAATATAAAGAATCAGGACAGTAACATCAAGAACAGTTTACAAGATTGACATTTTGATTTTAATTTATAATCATTATTATATTCACCTAGAGATCCATTTCAAAATAAACAATCAGTAAGCCGTTCGGACAACAAACACATTTCATTGGTCGCACAATCAACAATGAATAACAAATTATGCAAGAGCAATCACTCGGAGAAAGGTATTAGTGCATTTACATATTAAAATTGTTAACAGCATGTTAAAGGTGGTAAACTGTTAATGACTCGTAGCATCTGATTCAGAGCAAGTTGTACAACAAAAGGCTGCTTCTTTGGGGAACAGAAGGTATGACTTTGTAGATACAACAAAATGTGATACAGAAAAGAAAACACCTACTACTTGTAAGCCTGTTGATGATGGCCGAACAGCCCTTGATAAGGTTACAGAAAACATTTCATTCTCTGCGATGTACATGAAAATTTTCTCGTCCATGAGTAAACACTTGAAACATTCTTGAAAAGATAAGTGAAATTAATTCAAATTTTACCTGTTTTTCAATCTCTACAGCCGCTGCCAGAAGCCTCCTTTTCAGTACCAACCTATCGTCTTCACAACTTTCTGCCTCAGTATCTAAGCCAAATAAAGAAGGTTTAATTGCCAAATATACAATCTTTTGGGCAATTTGCAATTTTAACTAAAATTTATCTAAATGCAATTCAGGCACAAATTTCTAAGTATTGCAAATGGATATGGTTTATTCAATTGGAAGGGCCCAATCAGTGAAGACGAGAGCTGTATATGTGCATCACCGTGGTTGGGATGCCTGTGGTGTCAGGAGGCCATTGATGAGGCTATCAACGCCATTATAGAAACAGGAATACAGGGGCTAGGCTTAAGATCTTACAATTTAGGTTTGAGTTTTCCATGTCAATTGGCGTCAAATGGAATAATAAACTTAAGGAAGATGGGATGGAGGACGATGAGTCCAATCGTGGCACCATCTCAATAGCCGACTGCAGGAGATGGCTGTATCAGAGCAGTAATGGCAAGGTTTAGGTTTGGTGGAACTGAGTATCAACCTTTAATAATCAAAATGTCCATGAATAAAATTGCAAAATTATAAGCTTAATTAAAATATCAAATGTATACCAAAGAAATGGTAACTAACCCAATAGAGAAACAGAAGTATCTTTTAAATGTTGATTCCACATGATAAATAAATATAATGAAACTACTCAAGAGGGAAGAAAATGATAAGCGAGAATGTGCACGAGTACAAATAGGTCAGAACTCACCATAGTAGTACGTAGACAAAATAGTGATACGCTCAATTGGCTGGAAAAGAAAAAGAATAAATTACTTCAACAATCCAAATTACCACGATCGATATATGAAGATATGATAAAGGAAAAATAATAAAACCACAGATTTCAAGTAAAATGTGGTTTACAACAGAACGTCTTGGGAACTCCAGTCTGCTTTAGGAAATAATTAAATGGAGAATTGGTTTATAGTAAAGGTTACATGTGACCCTAGAACAAACAGACAGCTAATTCAATCGAATGATGCCTCTTGATAGAACCAAAGAAAGCAGATTGTTCAGCTGATAGTCTGCTCAAGTCAAGAGAAGCATAACTTTTAATGGTCCGGAGAATCTAGGCCGAAGCATTAAAGGACATAATAGATATTGTGCCAGTGGTCTTTGCATTGCCATGCTCCTTAAGTATGGATTATAAATGAGAACATCAACAGGATAGTTCTATCAGGCAGAAATTATTCAGTATCATGCAACGAAACTGTATGCATATTGAATATTCTTCAATTACAGAAGTAAAATCAAATTAAATGTCATATTTACATTTCATTTAAAAATAATAAAAATAAAGATAAGAAAAATCTGATAATCACACAAAATGGCAAAGATAACTTGGATAAGAGAGGATGAGATAAGAAAGACGGATCAAATATAAGAGAACAGTGAGTTATACCATTACAAATATTCCTTCTCTCTGGGTAGGAACTTCCTCCAGTTTGCTCAAGGTTTCATCACCCTTAGTAACTTTACCAAATATTGCATACTGAAGATATATTACAGTAAAAGACGGTCAATATCTTGAATGCAGTATTCTAAAGTATATTTAATTAGAAATATATGGATAAGAGTACTCTGGCTTACCTGACCATCAAGGTGAGGGGCATCTCCAAGGAGTATTGAGAATGATGACTGCGCACTGTCTGGATCGGAATATCTGAAATCAGAATAAAGTAGCCTTGATAAAAATTATCTTGCATCCAAGCTTTTATGCATTCAAATATATTTAATGCAATAAGAGTCTAATAAACAAACACACAGTGATTATCGACAGATAAACAAGTTCTGGCATGTTACCAAATAACTGGGCATATGATATGAGCCAATGTATAAAACTTATGAGGTGACATGAGAATTATGAACAAGATCATACAAGCAATTCTGTAACATAACTAAATATATTTATCTTGATCAAAGACAACCAGAACACTAGAGAGATCCTTATCATATAGAAGTACCATGAGAAATTCATGAGAATGTTAATTTAGAAATTTTCAAGAAAGATGAGTACAAAGTGCAAAGACATATCATAATTCCAAAGACATGGAGTTACCTTCCCATAGAAAGAATACCTCTGACATGCTTCACATCACTAAATTCACCAACAATAGTTTTGTCAGCTTCAAACCTCTGCACTTCATTCATTGGAGCAGTTCTTCCTCCAGTGACATCAGCAACCTGAGCAACAAATCCCTTATCTACCTGCACAATACGTAAATAAAAGTTCACTCACACTTTTCCATTTATCTGCACAATACACAATCCAGCGCTTCACATAATGTAGTAGTCCACTGACCCGGAAGAAATGGTTGGTGTTATAACCTCCCAACCGAACAAGCTTGAAAATATGTCCAACTGTCTTTGGTGCAACGCTGTCATAGAAACCAAACTCTATGTCCCCATAATTTGTCTGCATTTCAAAGAGGGAAAACACGTCATCTCTCTGATTCAATTACCAGTCTAATGACAGCTTTCCGAATTTTGGAATCCCACAGAACAAGATAAACATGGAGCTTTAACAAATAATGCAAAAATCCAACATACTGATATAGGTGCACTGACTAAAGTATACTCCTTTCAGTGAGAAAACAACTAAGTGGGTAGAACGAAGACATTGCAAAGATATCTTGACCTCTTATCTAAATTCTCACAGCATTCAAATACCATCTTCGCAAATTTCTTTCGTTTTGAAAGTGATCACAGAAGATCGCTACATAAATATAGCAGATAAAAGACATCTCAACAGTCGCACTGACACAAAGTTCAAACAATTCAAATACACTTCTATTAGGTCAAGAAACACTTACTCCAAATGAGACGCTCGAATAAAAGACCAAATTTCAAAATTTTAAACCAATGAACCTGAAATTTCCGTGAACATAAAATTCCACTCGGTTCAGACTCATACAGAAAAATCAGAAATGAGAAACAATTAAATGCCCAGTCACAAGGTTTATCAACGTAATCCCACATTACCTTCCACATTACAATTATGTAAACTCATTGAAAAATTCTGCATATGATTAACTCTAGGCCAGAAAACTCTCAAATTATTGGATCATCATAGTGATTCAATGCTCACAAAGATAGAAAAAATCCATAAAATATACCTGAAATACGACACGAGTCGATCCCAATTCAGGAACTGTAGCAACTGCGCTGATGGAACCGTAGAAGGCGCCTATGCATGCCATCGCAACGAAGATCAAGATCACGTTATTACCGCCCATTTTCGTTGACGTAGGCGCTCTGTGTGTGTGTGTGTGTATGTTTTCGAGTTCCTCAGCTCATCCAAGTTTCAGTTAACAGACTTAAACTTTACAAAGTACTACTTGTTAAGAGTAGGGAACCGCCGTTGAATTTTGGATCTGGCCCAACTAGATTTAGCCCATGTATTTAGCTAGCGAAAATATTCAAAATTGGCACTTCACCAAACAAAGGTGCTGGATAAGTGGGCCGGAATTTTTAGCAAACCCAATTGTAGTGGGCCATCAAGAATTTAATGGGCCTTGGATCTAGGTGATTCTTGGACGACTAGTTAGCATATTGTTTAAAGCGTTAATGTATTTTCGCCTACATTTGAAAACGAAATAAATAAATCAGTATGTCTTGACTTAGGTCGTTGATTGTGGGATGTTTGATAAATTTTGCATTTCAACATGTCTCATCATGTCATGGAAGACTTCCCATAGAATAAATTTAACGTGGGACATTGTAATTAATTATAAGAAGGGCAAAAGTATTTAAGATCTCGAATCATTTCGTCGCAATCAAATTTTACTATTTCGAACTTACTTTTGGCCCAGTTTCACATGCGGTTCTGTTCATTTTCGTCGAATTATCCCTAATTTCAAATTTCTTTGTTTTTTGTTAGTTTTCCCTTTTTATTGTTGTTATATTTTTCTTAAACGAAAATAAATATTGTTAAATATTTACATGATAAAAGGTTAGCATTATTCTACACTACACAATTATTGATCACAACAAATTATTTCAATTATTTGGTGTAAGTGTTAATACTTCTCGGTTTAGATAATCGACACGTGAATTATATTTGCTGAAAGTATTTGGAATATTTGTTCTATCAATAAATATTGTTTATCATTATTGTGTAATTTTATTGTTCCGAATTTTTAATCTACTTGTAGCATCACATATTTTGTAATATCAATAAATATTATTTGTATTTGGAATATTTTGATATATCAATTATATTTTATTTTTTAAATATGAACTACGATCTTCTTCATCACATGATAGTTGATGGCTCAGGAACATTTGATTATTTTTCCTTTCATAATTTTTGCCGATTGTGAAAAGCAAAACCATCAATATATTCTTTTAGCTCCCTCGGTATTCCATTTACTACAAGTGGATAGATTTAGCTAGTTTTGTAATTACATAAAATTGGGGTTCACTTTAATTAATTTTTACCTAATGGGTTACCTATCTAGTTATGTTAAATTATTGTCTAGATATACTTAAATAAGAATTCTAAATTAAATAAAATTTAAATTTAGGTTTTTCTTTTACTCTATTGACTACTTAACTTTCGACCCTTAACTATGTGGGTGGGGAAAAAGAAAAGAAAGAAGTCCCAAATTGATTAAACAAATTAGTGCGACTCATATGTTTCATTTTATTAAAGATCATCGTATAACTAACACAATTTATGTCGAAAATCTCTTGAACAGTTCAAGAGTCAAGACTTCAGATATTATTATCTACCTAAGAAGAAGAATTTCTTCAATATTTCTCCTTTACCTAATTAGTGATAAGAAAGTTTTTTATTGACGAGCATATTAGAGTAGCTTCCTCTCGTAGCTCGTTGCTTCTACTGTAGCTTCCCATGCCCATACTCCAAAAGGGAGGGCTGAGGGGGCTGGTTGTGATAATACCTTGCTAACAAGATGTTCTGAGGGATAGCAATTTAAGAACCAACCCTATATGTTATAAGGAATTGAGTCATCAAATTGAAAAGCTCTTTATTCGTTGTCCATCCGAAATAATCCTTATACGCAATGGATAACATCACTATTTAAGGACCCGTTTGGTACAAGATAAACCGAATAGGGACATATCGACCTAATTTATGTGTTTGGTACACTATATTCCTATCTTGGGAGTCCGTTTTAATTCAAGGCCGTTTTAATTTCTGTTACACTTAGAGAGGCATCTTCCTTCTCCAACAGATGGGTAATCCAATCTGCAAGTAAGCATTAGGGCTTATTTTACTGTCATACCCCCAATTCAAGTGAAACAGGTGCACCACCAAGACCTCCTCCTCCTCCACCCTCTCCAAAACCTCCACCGACACCGGCACCACCTAGCCGCCGCCCTCCCGCACCTCCTCCTAATCCGCCCCCGCCTAAGCCTCCACCACTCCACCTCCGCCACCAAGTCCACCACCTCCACCCGCTCCACCTCCTAGACCACCACCAGCTCTCCTCCTCCACCACCAAGTCCACCGCCAGCTCGATCATGACTTCTTACCCCAACTAAAACAACATAATCAAGATTTTACTATTCCTCAAGAATCAAAAACAACTCCAAATCACCCCATGGGCCTGTGAAAAATAATTCCAAACTTACCGATTCACCACTCAAGAAATCAAAGGGGAACTTTATATCAAAACTACTTATATGATCTTTGCTGTTAATCTAAAATATCCTCTACATGCTAAAGTATCAAACCCTCAAACATATGGGTAGGTAAGAAACAAGAGAGAAAACTTCAAGAAAAATCAAATTGAATAATGAGGAGTTTAGTTAAAGAGGGTGATAGATTCGTGGTGTCCGAATCCTTGTAATCAATTTCATTAGGTAGGAGGGTAATAAAATCATTATATTAGGTTAATCGACCCGATAACTTGAGTATCATCATGAGGAGATTATCCGATTTTCATGAGCTATACCAAACAACCACATTCTTTTCATCTCAAACTTTACTATCCCCAATGTATTTTACATTATCCTATTCAAGTTACCAAACGGACCTTAAAATGTCTTGTATTAAGATGAAGATATTGTATGTTTTCATAGTTTGATACGAAATTCTGATCATATCACCAAATATTATTGAATTTAAAATAAAAATAAAATCCGTTGAAGGCATCTTCTCCCTTTCAATTGGACCTCCAAAATTGGGAACCGCCCAATCTTTATACTAAATCAACATTGATTAATAGGTTCTAAATCCAAATCTTTTTCAACTCTGTAATTGATGAATAAGTTAATTGTTTTCACGTCTTTCAAGCATTTATTTTAGCTTAGTTTACGCTTTTCAAGCGGCCCATAAACTCGTGGCTGGGAGGATTGTTTATTAATGTTGGCCTTTCTTATACCTCCAAGATATGTGCTAATAATTAATTCTGGAATATATTTAGACCGCTTTATTTTCGTGATTGATATAATATATGATTGAGTAATTTTACTTTTATTACTATAATTTTCTACTTTTATCTTTTCAGTGTAATATGAATCAAGCAAAATTAGTTCAAATAATAGAAATTATCAAAGGTATTGGGATATCTCAAAATTCCAAATCATCTAAATAAATAATGGATTAACATATACTATTTTTTCTATATAAGTTAATCCTCAAAAGTAAACAATGCCAAAGAACAAGAATACAATCTAAGCAACAATTGGAGGAATATAAAAAAATAAGTAAGGCAAACTTTTAGTGTTACGACTTGAACAAGTTGATTTTCACTTTTCAGATTCCTGGTTAATTTATCAATTGATTAGTCAGTATGATTTTGTTATGTTTTGGAATCTCGGCAAAAAGTATGCAAAGCAAAAAAAAATTGTGCAAGTTGAGGTTTAGTATGAGAAACATTGTCCAAAATTTATATATTATATATAGCGTACTTATTTAATATATAGAGTTTTTTTTCTTTATCCATGTGTGATTTAGTAACCCGTTGCCTCAAGATCTCAAGGTCGATAAAACAAATATTTAGGACATGAGTTTCAAAATTAAAATAGTACAAGATAGATTATTTAAAATAAATTATATTGTACAAAATTGATCAAAGGAGTTATAGTCAGGAAAAAAGTGTGTTGACTCCTATATTCTTAAATTGATCCATGGCAAGTTATGGATCAAGATCCATATATAGTTCTGCTACTCTCTCCTTAATTATTTGCGACTACACGAAATTAGGGGCAATCAAGGAATTGAATCACCAACTCAAGAAATATAATGACATACATATAAATATGCGAATTTCCTAATTACAAGGCTTCTGAATCTTTAATGTAGTCAATACGTCGACCTAATCCAACTTAAAATAACCAAGAAATCAGAGACGAAATGGGCCATATCTGAGCTAGGGTGGCTAATCGGGTCGGGTCGGTATCCTACCGAAAAAATCGGACTTGATCCCGATTTTCTGAAAATATAAACCGACCCGCGATTTTTAGTCGGTATCGAATCACTTTGATTCTGACATCTCTATTACCTTTATAAAATTAACCATTCGATATTTAAAATAGACATTCTCTGCGTTTCAATGACTTGGGCTTTATAATGCGCAGTCCTGGATCGAATCCCTAGGCGCATGTTTCAATATATATAATTATATATATATATATATATAGGATGGATGGCGTAATCGAATATTGGTGAATAAGAACATTTAACGATAAAGTTGTTCTAAATGTATAAATTTGTTACACCAAATTATGTGCAACAACTTTATATTAAGTCTTCACTTTATATGTTAAATTTGGTGCAACAAATTTATACATTTAGTAACAACTTTATCGTTAAATCTTCTTATTTCACAAATATTTAGTTCTCACGTAACATCCTATATATATATATATATATATATATATATATATATATATATATAATATATATTAAATAATTAGGTATGGGTTCGGTTATACGATTATACGCTAGTACCGACAATATAAATATATAATACACGACCATATCCGATTTCCGATCGATTCCAATCTAGATAAATTGGTGATTTCGGATCACCGACTCGACACCAGTGATGAATCTGAGCAGGTTAGCGCTCAATTCATATATAATTGTATTTAATATCCCCCCCCACCCGCACAAAAATATATAAAAAAAATATAAAATAGAAAGTTGTTACAAACTATAACATCAAGGAAATAGCTTAAGAATTTAAACATAAAGGAAAAATGTTACTTGGCATAGTACTCATCTAGATTTCCTGTTTGTGGCAAAAAATCTCCGTTTTTAGCTTGTATATACTAAAAAAATTATTAAAAAATTGCTAGAGGAAATGAGTTGCGATAACTAAATGGGTTAATTGTTGTTAAATACACGAACTTTATTACGGTTTACATAACTTTCGATTTTATGATTTTCCATGACCCCAAATGAATCAACATGGTAAAATCCAAAATAACGTGACAATAAAAAGACATTGTTTTGAATTATCACATAAAATAATTAAAAAAAAAACATGGAAAGCATAGCATTCAAATCCAATGACTACCACCACCAAATTCTTCTTGATAAACTCCAAGAAAGTATTCAAATCCAAAATTGGATCAGATTTAAGATGGCAATCTCATCGTCCTCGTTCCAAAGCCTTTGAAAAGATTGGGTTTTATCCGAAGTCTTCGGCTCAATGGTCTTCTTCGAATCTGGAAAATATTGGACTTTTCTCCGGAGTCTTCGGCTTGAATCTAGTCCATGTCTTCAGCAAAGGGTGTGGCAGCAGCGGATTTGGTCGGAGTGACGGGCTCCGGAGCATTGGGCTTGTATCTGGCATTCCTGTCCCATCGCTTGATTTATGAGCCTCTTCCATTGGCTTGGATGCTAGTGGCCTCGCGTCCGAATCTGATGCGTCGGACTCCAACTCGGATTCAGATCTGGACTCTTCTTTCTCAGAGGAAGAAGGGTCTATTGCGGTGCAGCTGGCACTGGCGGCTAACAGAGGTTGGGATTTCTTTGTGTCACCGTCTGCGTTTGTTCGTGTTCGGGTTCGAGTTCTAAGTCGACTTCCTTTGAAGAGCCTTGCTCCTTCTTCTTTGCCGGATTCCGATTGTTACTCCACTGGGTGGGATGAGAGAAGATGAGAGAGATGGAAGAGGAAAGATGAGGGTGGTGTGTAAATTATTAATTTTTATTTTATATAATAATCCAAAACGACGTCATTGATTTCACGTCATTTCGATTTCTGTGTTTGTTTCATTGGGATCATGGGAAAAATAAAATAAAAATCAAAAATTTATTTATTATCCTTCAAATTTTAAAATTCATGCGATAAATCAAAATCAAAATTTTATTAAAATTTGTGAATTTAATTGTTATTAACCTAACTAATTTAGGTGCACTCACCAGTCACAACGTGCATGCCACCTTTGTACTATCCAAATTCTAGACCACATGGCCTCTTTATCATTTTACATGTTTTGTACATGCATTTGTCGTAAAATTAGTTTTCCAAAAGTAGGGTATCTTGACCTAAAATATCGAAAACACATCTAAAAGAATCTAATTGATTGAACTGATTATATAATAAGTGAACAATCAATTTGAAATAATTCGGCAATACATATTGTGCGCATGAGTTAATAGAAACTAGAACTACGACAAGCAAAACTTGTCAAAAGAAATTTGAAAATTTACATCAAACAATGATCTTTGCCGTGAAATTCAAATTTCTTGATGCATTGGTTTAAGTGTTAAACCGTCTAAATATGAATAATTTAGGAACAATGTGAGTGTAGCTAGTTTTACTTTTTCTACCAATAGTGGCAAAATACCTCCCAAAAGGCGATATTGACGAACATGAAATATATATATGCATTAACTTTGATAGGAATTCATTTTATCCATAACAAATTTTGTGATTCCTAATTCTCATTTAAAAATGGTTCTTATTTGATTTATATATATATATATATATATATATATATATATATATGTGTTAATAAGACCATTTTAACGTGAGCCAAGAAACGAATTTACGAAAAATGAATTTACTATGAAAGTTAAGATCTATTGAAAGATCAATCCAAAATTAATTTTCACCCGGTTCGAATCCCATGAGAGGCGAAAAATTTATTTTTTGATTGAACTTTCTCGTGATTCATCAAGTTTCACATCGAATTCATCATTTTTGGTTACAGCTTACCAATAAAATGTTTACGTTAACCTCCCATATATATATATATATAGTTGGGTTCAAATAAAACACATTCAAACTCGCCTTAATTATAGGAATGTGATAACAATCTTTAACCATTGATTAATGACAAATGGATGATCAAGATGAATTCTTATTTCTTATTTTAAGGGGTTTGTATTATAACTCAACCCTATATATATATATATATATATATATATATATATATATATATATGTTTGGTTCAAATTAGAATCATTCATATCAAATAAGAAAAATGAATTCGTTATGAAAATTGATGAATCCATTGAAAGTTAATGAATTCAAAATTCAAAATTTTTACCGAACTCGAATCCCATGAGAGGCGAAAATTATTTTTTGGATTCAATAATTTTCCGGATTCATCAACTTTATTGTAAATTCATCATTTATGGTTACGATAAAAATGGTTCTCACGTTAACCCCCACGCGTGAGAACAATTTTTATCATGAGAACCAAAAATGATAATTGAGAAATTGATGAATCGCGAATATTCTAATCCAAAAATAAAATTTTCGCCTCATGGGATTCGAACCGGGTGAAAATTTTAGAATTTGAATTCGTAACTTTCTCAAGATTCATCAACTTCATAAATAAATCATTTGGTTCTTATTTTTTAGGATAAAGTGGTTCTTTCGACCAATATATATATATATATATATATATATATATATATATAGAGAGAGAGAGAGAGAGAGAGAGAGAGAGAGAAGATGTTCAAATAAGAACCACGCTTAATGTGAGAACTAAGAACAACAAAAATTTGTTGTAAACAAAATGAATTATTATGATATTTAATGCATCATTGAGAAAATTATCGAATCCAAAAATTGAAATTTTCATCCGGAGTTCAATTATGAGGAAGAAAAATTCATTTTTTAGATTTAATAACTTTTTAAGCAGATTCATCAACTTTCACTCTAAATTCATTATATTTTTGTTCTACATTCTCGATAAAAATGATTCTCAGTTAACCTTCCACTATATATATATAATTTGCATTACAATTACGTTTAATAGCAGAAAACGTAATAATAATTGTATGGATATTGACTATATACTCCATTGTGAATGTCGTTTATAACTCAAATTAATATGTGTTCAAAAGTCATGTATAGTGTTTAGTTCCCGTTGTTTTATTTCAAAGTTGATGTAGAATATTTTGTGTTTACCTCAAAGTGTGACTATTTTCAAATTCAAATAGCCATTTTTCTTAAATAATTATCTCAAAGTGTGACTTATTTCAAATTCAAAATAAGCCATTTTTGTGACTTATTTCAAATTTAAATAAGCCATTTTTCTGAAACAATTATATCAAAGTGTGACTTATTTCAAATTTAAATAAGCCATTTTTTCTAGGAAGAGATACGAGACAATTAGTAAACAGATTACAATTATGTAACTCCTAGATGACATTGACGTGTACTTTGAATTTCTAGAGAAATCACAATGAATGCAAGAAAATATGTGATCCACTAAATTAAGAGTAAACAATACTTCAAGTTAAGAAGCTTGCCCTTTACGTCGAAAAATAGTTTGAAAAGTGAATACATTAATAAAATTTCATTATATTTTCTTGTGCAATAAACTTTCAAAAGACACTAAGGCCTAACTTTAACAGATGCTTGAGGGATAGCTATCCATATACTAATAAATAAATAGGAGATATTATAATCTACAACTCACATCTATAGTCTAATCAGTGAGGGTTGAGCAATCGAACTTTTACTTAGTTGCATTCAACCATCCAACTTTTATTTGTGTTATATTGGACCGTTGAACTCCTATTTTTTGTTGTATTGACTACTCCATTTTGTCAATTCACAAACTATTATCACGAAAATTTCAAAATTTTATAAAACACAAATTTAGACAGTTATCGTATTATCTGCACCAATTTATTTATTTATTCATTATATATCCTTTTCAATTAGTATTGGATCGGGTTAATAATATAATTTTGGCCTAATTTTTAGGCAGAGTTGCAAAATAATTTTGAACGCGAGTTGCAAATATTGTTCAGATAGTGTTTGATTGGAAACTCGCATCAAGGCTTCAATCCGACGTGGATATTATGTTTTTATTTTAAATTGCATGAAAAATATATTTTCTGACATTTGACGACTTCGTTTTCATTCTCAATTTGAGAATATATATTTTCATGTAATTTACAAAATAAAATAGAATATCCATGTTTGATTTGGGCCTTCCATTAGAATTTCAAGCACATAAATGTATGCCCAAACCATATTTGATACTCGCAAGGTCGTGTAATTTTCACAATATTTTAAAGGTTAAACTATTTTTGCATCTCGACTTAAATGTCGACCATAAACTATAATTAATCATATTAAATATCCATATTAGTAAATTCACAAAAATCATGTTGTCACTCTCACAAACCACCTCCAATAACTTATACATACTACTCAAAATTGAAAGGTATTTTATATTAGACCATTTCACCGTGAAATGGGTCAAGATTTGAATTGAAACTATTGTTCAAGATTTTACAAGTCAAAATGTGAATTTAAACGCATATCAAATGACATAATCATAATTACAAACATCAACAAATGAATACAAGTATCAATTCAAAATCTTGACCAGTCTCATCCTGAGATTGTCTTATTAAGCATTTATGAAATTTGAAATTATTTAAAAAATATTATTGTTATAACAAAATACAAAATGACACTCTCTCACACATACACACTAATCTATTTAGATGAGTTGAACCTCCAAAATAATAGCTGAATAAATTTGAAAACATTTGTCGATACCATATATTCACATATTTGATATTGGCTACCAAATTTATTAAATAAAATGTGGTTAGTTACAATCTCAAACTTCTGAATTTGAAACACGTTGCACAAGATAAGTCCAAATCCAGACCACAAAAAGTAAATAAAAATTGAATGAATGGATCTCAAAGTAATCCAAAAACTGTGTATAATTTCAAATCCCACCGTCGAAAGACGCTCCACACGTATTTGTTGCCATTTGTGACGAGTCATGCATTTATTTGTTTATTTGCTTATTTGGGGTATCTTATAATTTTAATAAAGGTTTGCTGTGTTCCAGCTAAAACTTCAAAGAAGGTTAGAAAAAGACATCACAAAAACAAAACAACACAAAATAAATAACAAATAAATAAATAAAAGAACAAAAAGAGAGGAGGTTTACTATAAAATAAGACATGGGACTAGTCACTACTGGGGTTGTACACAAGTAGGGCGGATCTCAATTTTTCTTATTCAGTGAAATTTAATTTACATACTCACCAAACCCACTCCCCATCATTTTCTCTTTGTATCATCTCATATCAAAATCCAGTCATCTACTATTTTTATTTAGATCCAAATTTATGTTCGCTGGTATATTTGTAAAGAGGTGATCTAGTGCAGACGTTCGTATGTACAGAATGATGATTTTTTTTATATAAATTATATTTTCATCAATATAAATGATATTTTAATTACGAGAAAAATAAACGATACTTTGTTAATAAATAGCATTCTTTCCGCAGGTAAACTCGTGATTTATAAATGATTATTACTTATTGTGTTCGTATTGAATATAAAGATTCCATCTTTTGTGAGAAGTGAACGGTACAATTGTTATGTGCAAGTTTGATGTTTTTATTCGTACCAACAAAATTATATACCACACAAATGTAAAAGGCATGAATTTAAATAATAATAGACATAAATGTATAATAAATGTAAATAAATGCTCTTACAAGTTTGATGAATACAGATATGAGACCATTCTCATCTTATATCAAATAAATGATCCAAGTATATATACACGAAACTATCCTTATAAGTTGAACCAATTAAAATATTATAGGGTATAAATACAAATACCTTTTAATAATATTTTATTGATGAATTAAAGTCGAGATCTAGTTCTCTTTAATTATATATATACATGTATAAAATTAATTTGGCCTTGATTTAGCTACAAATTTAATCAATTTACCTTGACCGGTCCATGTGTATGTTTGCATATTACTATTAACTGAATTTATGTACATAGTTGTGAGCGGCTCCGAGTTTAGGTGTTGGAACACTGCAATTTGCAGGTCGCTGTCAGAGATTGAATATTTTAGGAATTTATTTAATGGACGGTCGAGATGCAACAGATCGGTTGTTGCGATCAACAGTGCTATAGATGTGAAACCTTCTTGATTCTTGAGAGATTCATTTCGGGAAATGGAAAAGACCCAAACCTCTTACTTTTCATTTTCTTTCTTTTCATTTTGTAATTTTTATGGACCAGGTGAAAAGGAATCCTATGAGACTATAGGGTGCCTAAATTGAATTCACCCCTCTCCTTTTGTCAATTCCCATTTGGTGCCCCAGTGTATTAATGATTTGCAACTTGACCCCTCCACTTATTTATTTTAGGTAGTGTTTACTTTTCATGATTAATATTTTGAAGATTGATTATTTGATGGATTAAATGTGTGATAAGATAATTTTATCTATCAATCTTTGTTTACTACAAAGGATTAGTGAAGGATTAAACATGGGATAAATAATTCTCCTTTATTTGGATGATTATTTCAATCCTACCTATATTGGTTGGATTAAAATTTGAAGAACAATTCAAATGATTAAAATAATCTTGAGCTTTGGGATATCCTCAAATATATCCTTAAAGTAAACACTTGATTAGGTTGGATTAATTTTATCTATCCAACCTAATCATAAAAGTAAACACACCTTATTGAATATAAATTATTTTTCACTTTTTCTTCTTTGATCGTTTAATTATACTTTTCTCTTTTTCTTTCTTCCTTTTCTTTGATATATTAGTTAAATTATAAGTTTATATTGTGTGTTGTATTTAAATTTCTGGATATAAATTGTCTTTTGTGTTGTATGATTTTCTTTTAAAAGTATCTATATTGTTTGTCAATTTTATTTATATAATATTTCAAAATAATTAGTTTCTTTTATATTAAGTTAAAAATAAAAATATGAAATTTAAATAAAATGTGAATAAATATTGAATGAATTGAAAGTACCTGGAAAGTAAGATGCATAATTATGTCAGCAAAAATCAGATTTGAAGAGATATTATTAGAGGTGAGAATATAAAGAGGAAAATATAGTGATTGATATGCAATAATATAATATCAACAAGAACCTAAAGATGGGAAAGTACCACTGGAAATACTCTAATTTAAATAAATCTCGTACGACTTGAACTAAACTTGGTACTTTTGCTTTCTGTGAAGTCTAAACCAACTTAGCTAACATGGTCGTGTTTAAATAAAAATTTGATTTTTTACTAGTTTATATTTTCCATGATACAATTAATTATCAGTCGCATCAATTATCTTCTCATTTAACCTTATTCTTATCAAAGTGACTAAGAAATGACGCGACAAATTGTAATATATAGTACAAAAACCAAGATGCCATGTGACGCTGTATGAGATTTAAAACATTAATGTTGTATACATTAAAGCCAAAACTATATACCTAAATTTTCACGCATTTATAATTATGTTAAGTGTCGAGGAGTCTCGTAAACTGTATTGAGTTTTTTTCCATAGTATGCATTGGATTGACACATATTCATGTGTCTACAAATCATCACAAAATAAATCATACTTTAAAAGTCTATGTGAATATTTTTATCCTATATAACTACTAATAAATTGTATGTATAAGAAAGGGAAATTACATAATGGTAGAATGAGGATTTCTTAAGCCAAATTAAGGTTTCATGTTCAAATTCTACCAATATTTTATATGATTGTGTTTATCATCTGATTTTCAAATATTGGTTTCTTTCTATGTAATTTCATGTTATCACCTTAATGAGCATTTAGGCGGTCATGTATGTGTTCCCATGAACACAAATCTGTCCCAGGTTCTATATTTGAGCTATTTAGATTTTTTCTCCTCAATTATATCAACTTTCTCATTATTATGGTATTATAAATAAGTCTTCAATAGAATATATCTCACAAACTTATATACCTCTATATAAAATTTATAAACTAACAATTCCTGAAGACAACAACAATTGATATAGATTGAGTGGAGGAAGTGTATGGGGAGCCTACGAGTTCCATAAGATGAAAACAAATTGGATAAAATTTGGTAGAGTGTTAAGTGTTTGAGTTTCATCTGGTAATAGTTACATTAAAAATAAAAAATAGGTTTAATTGAATAAAAAATAGTGCAAGGACCAGCTTGCAAAACTACATGCAAGGTCATAAAATCATAGGTAGATTTCTTCAATTTTTTCTTTCCCAGAAGTATGAAGTTATATGAATATTACAATATAATTTGCAAATCATTGTATAAAAGTAATGTCTATTTAGATCGCATACTTGAATAAGTATATTTTATATACGACTAATTGATAATAACCACTACAAATAATAATGGCTCGTCTTTGATAAGTAAGTTAATGTGTACACCAAATTTGTTGAGTTGGGTTTAAACTTTAACATAAAATTAGTAAACGATGAAACTGAAGGAAGAGAAGAAGATCGTATTGCTTGTAATGAAAATTTTGATAGATCGTGTGTTGCCTTGTTAAATTTTGTCCAAAAATTCAATGGGATAAAATACAATAGAAGGAAAAATAATGCAACGTTTTTGGTACAAGTATTAAGCGTATGTTCTTGATTTATAATGAAAAATCCTAAGTTATTTATAGAGAATACAACATCGAATGTAGTTTGGTAATTTCATATCACGGAGCGTGAGGGCAATTCCACCATTTTAGATCCGTCACGCTTTCTACTAAGGGTGCTTTAGCCTTTTCAAGAGTTCTCATTGTTCAAGTCTACCACGTTAGCTTTAAGCTTATCGGAAGATCTTAGGCAGTGAAGCCGTTAGAATATTATGTCGTTGTGTGACTTGCTATCAGGATCTAAGATTCTTCCTTCAGTCTATATCGTAAATTATTAGATCCGAGGTGGACTTTCGAGAGACAATTAGGTCTAAAATTGGTAAACAACATGTCTTTGATTCATTCATTTGGACCGAGTCAAATCGACTTTAGCTTTCACGAGTCATCATATTTTACTTCATTTGATTTTTTTGAAACTTTGGATCAAATATCGATCGCTTTAAATGTTCTTTAATCTCTCAAACATGGCTATAGTCGATCGATTTACATCTTGTTCCATTGTTGGAGAATCCAAAAGAATGTAACTTCCAGCCAAAAACTCTTATTTTTGCTCATAATACCTTTTCAAAAGTGATTCGACGAGACGAATAAAGCATGTAGCTTTGTCATGTAGGAGCGAAATTATTGTTTCAAGTGTTTCTTCTTTTAGTATTTTGATATTTTTTGCCTTCGTCGTTCGTGTTCCTACCATGTCAGAAATTATTTTTACAATAACATTATAGAATTAATATTTTATATAGATAAATAGTGAAAATATAAAATCGATCTCATAAAAATCAATAAAGCAGTGCTCTCTAAATATAAGATAGACTTCTTTATTGAAATCACATCATTTTATAGTGTAAAAACATCCTAGCTAAACTAATAAATCGCGCCTTTCTCATTAATAAAATCAAATTAGGTTTTGAAGGCGTCTAGTTGGAATTGCTTATGAAAAAGTGGTTCGTACAAAATTAAAATAAAGGTAAGCAAACACCAAGGCCAAGCCTTTAACCCTCCTCTCAACATGTGAATATACTCATCCCTATAACTCTCTTTCTTTCACACATAGAAAACACACAGAGCCAAGAAAATAAAATAAATAAAATTAATATTAAATGATTCTCAGTTTCTTTCCCTCCTCATTTTGACCGGAACTCCCTTCTCCCCTCACTCTATATAAACCATTCCACCCCTTCTCTCTCCTCATCCTCTCTATCTCTCTCATCCATGCTCAATTAGGTTTAGCACACCCACTTCCATCTCTCTCTCTCTCTCTCAGTTTTCCGCCACTCTCAAATGGCAGAAAACTCACCAAAGCTGCCACCGCGACGGCTCAATCGGCTCCGATCTCGACGACTCGAGCTCAAGCGCGAAGCGCCAAAAGCCATACAACAACATTCTCAGTCTCCTCGACGAGGAGCTGGCGCCGAGCCAGGAGCCGAGCCACGAGCTGAGCGAAGATCTGTCAGCCATATTCACCACGCTCCAGCAAGAGCTCTCCTCCTCCTCGAATCCGCCACCACCGCCTTCGACTTTGAGCCTCTGCCGGCCGCGGCGGAGGTGGAGGCAGCGAGCACTCCCAATCGCCAGCCATCGCCGAGTGCGGCGGCGGGGATGAGGATGAGAGTGAAGTCTATGATGAGGCATCTTCTAGAAGCTTCGGATGATGAGCTCGGATTCCGAACACGACGGATGAAAACGGCGCTGAGAATTTAAACGCCTTGGAAAATTTACCGTTTGCGTTTCCCGATCACGGGCTGTGGGAACTTGAAGACGTGGCGGCCAATTACTACACTGTTTTACAGTCTGAACTTTTCATGTAGATGAAAGAATTAAATTTATGGGGCTAGAAATGAGAAGTAGAACATTTAGGGGTGTAAAGGTAAAAGAATTGAAGATTTTAGGGGCAAAGGAAAAGAAAAATGGAGAAGTTTTAGGTTTTCATATTGGTCTTCTTTTCTTTTATGTAGAACTGCAGATGTTCCTCTATTTTTAATTATTAAAAAATCTTAAACAAGTAGAAGTTGGAAAAAGCAGAAAACTAATTCACCTTGTCGATAAATATTCTATTTTTGATTTCTTTCTAGCAATAATAAGAAAGAAATCAAATTGGGATTTAACATTCAATGAGTTCTATTGCTACCGGTTGTGGAGTTGAATATTCTATCTTCGTCTCATTCAGATGGCGTATATTTTTTGTATTGTCTCATTTAAGATGATATTTTTTTTTTAAAAATAATTATTTCTTAAAGTTGTGTGATCTTCAATTTTTATCATTTTAGTTATTTTATATCATTTCTTAAATAATCGTTATTAGAAAAGAAATGATTCGTTAGTAATTTTTTATCATACTTCAACGAAATAATAATATCACAGAAGGTATAATATGAAAATAAAATACCTGATACTATAACTATGTTTTGGCATGGCTTCTTGCTCATGCCACATATGTTTTATCATAACAAAGCCAACAAACTTCTTATTTTTATTTGAAATTTTGGAATCTAATATTTTTCTTTTCATTTTACTCAAATTTCAAACACGAAAATGTATAAAGAGTGGAAACTAATTGTGAGCCAAATAATTACATATCTACGAAAGTTCTTTGGAGCTGATCTAATGATTTATTAAGTATTTTTAAGATGAAATGTTTGAGTTCAGTCTGTTAACTGTCACATTTGATTTTTAAATATGATTTATCTTTAATATATAATTTGCAAGTATAACACATTTATTTAGTATGCACATAAAATAACA